>BMAU01018507.1:600000-1100000 GCA_019973935.1 Trichonephila clavipes
GAAGGCTTTTGAAAGGTTTGGGGCATGCTTAATTGGGGTTTTAGGGCGCTGTGGCAATACATTTAATCAAGAATGCTCTTCTATCTCGTCTCTTTCCCTAAAGTTAGATATATGTATAGAAAGTGTCAGAGTAGAGAAAGAAGTTAGATATTATTTAAGATACTAAATGGTATATACTCTGAAATATTTGATAGACGCTAAAATGGCAAAATCAATATATTGTAAAAAGTTACTCAGAAGATATAGGTTAATAGAGATATATATTTAAAGTGGGAATATATATTCAAACTGTAGATGGTTGGTAAACAATGAGGATAATGCGTTCTAGAAAATCAAAATACGAAAGCAATTTTTTTCGAAATATATATTTGGGGATAAGAACCAAGTATATTACTTTCTCTAGGGATGTTAGCGTATCTCATTTAATAAAAATTAAACAGTAATTTTTGAAAAGATTAAAAATATTTTTTTCACTTGATTCTGAGATGGTATTCATTTTTTGTGAACTGTACTCCAGCTAGTAAAAAAGCTTTTTGATATTGATTGCACAATCGTTTATTTGATTTTAACATAAGGGGATTTATATTTGGCGTGCTGTTCACTCGAGTGCAAAAATACAAGAGAGGGAATTATTTGTTCTTTCGATTTAAATATTCAAGAAAAAGGGAAAAATGTGTAACATAAAAATAAAATCACCTGTTCAAGTGACGGGAAACGCAAGTTATTTTTAGAAATTACAACAGTGTTTTATGGAGCTTCATCTCAATATTCAATATTTCATTACATTATTCTTTTGTATATGCACGCATTAAATATGTATACGGTATTACAATATTCTTTTGCCAGGAATCGCCAGTAAATCCAAAATTGAAGGTCTAATTTGAAAAGTAAATATTATAATGGAGATAAATGGAAAATTATCTCTCTCACACACAAACACATAAATATAAAATTAAAATGCAAATGGTTTCCATAATACCTCACTCTCATATATAAATGGAATATTCAGGCCCTAAAACTCTTTTATAATGTAGATTGAATTAAATTTTCTTTTAGAACAAATTATTTATTAAAAAAAAAGACATTTTCACTAAGCGTTGATTTGCCCATTACAAGATATCAATTTAAAATACCTTAAGTCAAAAAAGGAAAAAGAAATGTTTTTTCTTATACCATTAATAACTCACTCGCATTCATTCAAATAGCCTAATATAAAACCAAAATGTTAAATTGTTATACCAAAACTTTTCCCCCCTCAATCTGAAGTTAAATGCGAGATTTTAATTCAAGTAATAATTAACAACAACAAAAAACATGTTTTTAAGAAATAAATAATACATTTAAAATATTTATGAAATACTTTTTTCAAAATGAAATAATCCAAAGAGTTGTGGAAAATTAGAATATACTTGGGAGAGTCATTATATTATATTTTTAATTTCAACCAAAAATAGATAGTATTTTTGAATTCTTAACATTTAAATACGTAACAAATGTATACAAAGGGAAAAAAAGTCCTCGCAAAACCCGCATTTCTCTTAATCAGACATAAAACTAAAGTGACATAAAAAAAGACTTCTTAAAAGTTGCAACTTTACTTAAAACTATGTTAAAAATTGATGAACCAATTGAAAAGATTTAAACTGATAAGCGTTCTCTTTTACTGAAAGTTTGGAATGAAAAACGATTTTTCAAAAGAATCGATTTTTTCCATCTAAGAACGTTGATTTAATAAGGATTCTTTTCTATCTTTTTTTTTGGAAAAAGAAAGCTTCTGTCAGTTCTTTTAAATTCTCTACTTAAAATCAAACAACTGAAGTGAAGGGGGAAAATACGTAAAGGCCTTCTGATAGTTTGATAAGAATCTTCTCAGAGCGAGTTTTAAAGTTTATTTTTTCCGCATTTGCGGCAGGAAAATACCGAGAAATTTTTTCCCTATTAGTTTGGTAAATAGTTCAATCAATTTGTTCACTTATTTTAGAATGTTTGTCACAAACAAAGTGCACAAAATGTCTCTTCAGACCTCATAGTGTAAAAATTAAATTCTGATTTAATAAATTCTATTAATTGCACTTTTTAAGGTGACTGACTACGTTCGAAAACATAATTTTGAAAGCGTGTATAAATGGATATTTTTTTTAATATTTAGAATCAACTGAATTAGGGTATATATGTAAATTTATGAAGACCTGTGGCTGAGTGGTAGTGTATTGCGCTTCCACGCCTTAGGTACGGGGTTTAAATCCCAGGCTGGGAAAGGTCGACTCAGCTTTCATCCCTTCAGTGAGTCGATAAATGAGTACCACGCTTGCTTGAGGGTACTAAACACTGTGGGTTTTGGCTTCAAACTGACCACTTGACCGAAGCATCTGCACATGCACCCTAGCGCCTAAGGTCACGTAAACTGAGAATATAGTAGGTCTAATACTTTGCCCACTTGTAGCTAGGATTTCTATGTCGAGGTTGGACAAAGATTTTTGAAATATATGATTTAGAAGTGAATTTGTTCATGTTTTAACATATCAGAGAAAAAAGAATTTTTAACAAAGAAAAAAAACATTATTATTTTCAACTGACCGCAAATCTGAAAATGTTAATTCTTCAAAAATATTTGTTCAACCTAGGTATAAAAGTCACATATAGCCAAAATATCAATTTCATACAAGCATTTTTTGTTAACCCTTTATTAACTGCATTATGATTTACTGCAGTTATTTTCATGCAATATGTTTTTTGAATCATTACATTGAAAATTAAGGGATATACATAAAAAAAATACTCAATTTTATAAAAATTAAACATTAGAGCTAATTAATTAATTAAAGATAATTGACTGTAGAATTAATTATATACACAGTTCATTTAAAATAAGTAGTCAAATCGTTTTCTAAAGTCTTCATTTACATAAAAAAAATAAGACACATTTTGACATTAGCTACTTTTTCGTAACAAAAATGACAATCCTCGCAATGCTCTGAAAACGCCGTCAGCTGAAAACGCAATTTCTGCTCTAAAACTATTCAAGCTTCACAGCAAAAAAAAAATACTCATCATAGAACCCGTGAGTGAGTGAGTGAAGATTAACGTCGCACTATTCAGCTGCACGAGGGCTTTTGGCGACGGACCACGTAATTTTGAACCATGGTCAAGTGACGTGGACGACACCTGAGCTGGCACCCCCCTCTCCTAACTACCACACCACACCAACGGGAGGACATTTCAGCTCTCGACAGATTTAGCGTGCATCGCTGCATAGAACCCGTGCTGCCATACATCTTGGAAGAGTGGATTTTAAAAAAATATTTCTTCTAAGTATCGTCAGAGTATTCGTAAAAATGGTTATTCTATGTAATTTTAAAGTGAGTGGTGAGTTTAAAGTACCGTCGGTAGATAAAGGGTTAAAGGAGAATTTTTGAAAATATGTCATTCTTTCTTTCTTCCATTTTTTTCCTAAAAATTGTATTTAAACGCCATTCATTCTTCCTTTCTTGCTCATCGAAAATTGCATTAAATTTTCTTTCTTGTAATAATATTTTTAAAACCATTTTGTACATGTACTCTAATTCAACTAATTCAACTGAAATTAAATATCAAAACAATTATTCATATTAAATGAATAATTGTTTTTCGCATAATTATTCATTCGCTTAACATATTTATAGTCACCTTAAGGTATCCGACTACTTGCGACAACTTTTTTTTGAAAAAAAAAGGAAATATGGAGATCTTTTTGTGATTTTTATATTTATTTTTGGTATATTTTAAGGAAAAAATCCCAAAATTGGTAAAAGAAAAAAAAATTATTATTATTAAAATGGGAAAAAACTAGTAAAAATGTACGAAAAATTACATAAACGGGGCCCGCTCTCTACAAACTTTATGAACAAATTCTCAATTTTTCCATTTTGATGTGTTACTTTGTTATTCCTGTTTGAAGTGATCTTCACGATAAGAAATATTTTAATTTTTACAAAAACTAGAGCACTTTATCTAAGTCATTATACGAAATTGCTTAAAAAAACATTGACTATATTCACATAAAGAGCTGCAAATTTTGAAATAAAACAGTTATTGATAAATCTGAAGATCAAAACACTTCTACTGTTATGCAGAACATAAGCAAAAAATTTCAGCTAATTATTTTCAAAACTTTTTGAGCAATCGCGGTCTCCGTTTGAGTTTTTCGAAAAAACACGTTTCGCGTAAAACGCATTTCAAAGTTTGACATCTTGTGTAAAGTTATGGCATTTGCTTTTACTAAAACGCTTGTAGTTTTTGTCCTAGTGGAGGGAAAATAAAGTACTTTGTATTGTTATTAAGTTAATAAAATTGTCTATAAAATAAAATCATAAAAAATTTTGCCGATTTTTGAAAAAAATCATGGTTTTAGGGTAGTCGGATACCTTAAGAATTTGAAAAGATTTTTTTTTCATAAAATAATTGATCCATCTAAAAAAGTACGAAATAAAATTTTTCTCGTAATGAAAATATTACAAAAATTAAATAACAAAAACATAAAAAGGAATGGTTTATGTTTCGAAATATTATATTCTATTAAATTACAATATTTAATGCACATACTATATCCATTGTACAACGTAAAAATGATTCAATGGAAATTTAGGTAAAGCTTAAAAACTTTTATTAAAAAAAAAAAAAAAAAAAACATCTGACCCAATTTTAATTAAATGTGTACTAGATGAGCATATAACAGGTATTTACTAAAGTAGAGTGTTATCTAGGAAAATAATTTAATCTTCCAAGTTTTAAATTTTATCAAATGAATTTATTTTTCAAAAAAGTTAGATTACAGAATGTAATAATATATAGTACATGTTTTTAGCGAAAGGAACAGAGAAAATCTCTTTCTCAGAAAAGGAAATAAATTCATCACCAGATCTTTAAATCTTTAAAAGAACAAAATAATAAGTCAGTTTAACAGATGACTACACAAGAAAGAACTACGGAATAAACCTTATTTTCTCGGGAATATTTTTTTTTAAAAAAAATTGAAATAAAGTAAATGTTCAGAGAATTAAAATCGTTTGAACTTAACTCATATTTTCAAGTGATAAATAAACTGCAATTTTTTTAAAAAAAATTTGGAATTATTTCGAATACATTTTTAAATTACGATCTAATAACAACTCTAGAAAGGCTTTATTGAAATTGACACTATGAAAGTAAATCGAATTTTGATAAGAAAAATGAAAAAAAAAATTGAATTTTGAAAAATAAAATCTTTTTACCCAGACTTATATTACCGAAACTTTAATAACTATAATTTATTTTTTAAACATACTTTATTAAAAACTTGAAAGTGGCAATGATCTAAAAAGAGATAAAAAAGCTCTAATAATAAATGAAAGGGAAATATTATGGCATTACTATAAAAAAAAGTTTAATTGATAAAAATTAAGTATAATCAAAACTTGTCTTCAGAAATGTTTCGAAGTCAGTTGTAAATTCCTTTAAATAAAATTCGTATTTTGAATTTAACATGCTATTCCAAAGTCAGTTTACCTTTTTATGTACAATAGATTGCTAATTTCAAAAGAAATATTGCTATTATTTAACGAAATTTTATGTTTTAAAGTGTCTTTTTCTCCCACATCACACACGTGTGTGTGTGTATGACGCTATATATATATATATATATATATATATATATATATATATATATATATATATATATATATATACATATATAGTATATTTCATAACATGTAATTCTCAAAATAGAAACAATTTACTGCAAGATATAATTTTAATTCTAATAACATGAAATTATATCCCCGAAGGAAACATTGATACATTTTTTAAAAAAATCATTAAATCGTTAGCTTTCCTGAAAGAACAGAATGAGAAAAAGCAAACACTTACTATTACACAATAAAGTTCGAAATATTACTTTGAATTACTGTCCAATACAAGTGATTAAATTCCAATCTTATATAAGACTCTTTAAATCCGATATATATATAAATCAATTTTTTTCATTATAATGCTTAATTTTTGAAACTTCTGAGCAAGTATGTGACATGTGATTTTCATATTTTTTTATTATTTCAATTTCTTAAAACTGTTCCGCAAACCGATTTAAAACGTTACACTGACTTCAACGAAAACTTAAAATATTCTTTTTTAATATTCTATAAACGGTTATTTCCTTCTTAAGGTAATAGTGAACAAGAAAAAAGACTTTATTAGAAAACACATCTAATATTTATTTTTCTTATTACCATCACAAGAGAACAAATGATTGAAGAGATGGCGAGACAAGTTGGACCTAGCGGGGCGCCACCCAGCGGGCAAATCGAGGAGCTCTTCAGATATTAAAAAAAAATTACTTATTTCTTCTTACAAAACAACGTAACGTTAGACATTTATTTCTGTCATACCAGTCTTGACATGGACATAAACTAGTTCAATATAGTTAAACTAGTTATATCTATAGTTATTGCATGTTCAAAATACAAAAGGCAGACAAAACGGTTTTTGAATAAGCATCAATTTATAGTCTCAACGGCTTCCTTAATAAAACCAGCAAACGGTAGTTCATGGTAAAAATAAAAATAAATAAAAACAGTAAAAAGAGCCGTACGACGCCTTTAAAATTTCACGACTTTAATAAATTATATGGTTTTGAAGTGAACCAAATTTCCGACAACTATTTTGTCCTATCGGTACTTAGGAACAGCTCATGGACGAACAAAGGAGTAGTGATAAAAAAGTAGTAAGGAGTAATTAAAATATTAATTACTGTTTGGGAGTTTACTTGATTTATGAAATGACGTGTTTGATGAATTTTATGAGTTTTGAAATAGCGTATTAATTGCTGTGATAAGACAATTATGACACTTTAGTTTTGGCGAGACAGAAAATAAAGGTTTACTGGAGGGTGTCACATATATATAAGTATGAAGGTGATACTTTTCATTTTAATAATATTAATAATTTATATATAATTTTTATAAAAGTTTTCTGCATTAAAAGTACAACTAGCTAACAATATGAGGATATGAGATTTATTTAATAATATAATTTTAGATGCAGTTTGAACTATAAATTGAAAATAAAAATAAATTAATTTCGGTTTTATTTCCTGTTTTTTACTATCAGTTAAAATTATAGCATATAAATAGAAAAAAAAATTATGCATGCAGCATAGTTGCCGATCCTCTGCTACAAGAGGTAAATTTTATTTAACTTTGAATTTTAAAATTAATAGCTGAGATATATCACGCGAAAATACTTTGCCATTCATTATACAAGAAACAAGTAATATAAAAATTCTTTTAGTTTAGCTACTTTTTATTATATAGTTATAATTAATATAAATATGTATATACATACATATGACAGAATCACAACATTAAGTGGTAATTAATTTTTATTAATTATCATTAAAATATCGTATTGTCATCCAAAACAATCGTGTATATAAAATTTTAGTTCAACTAAATGCTTTAAAAAGTAAGAAAAAAACCTTTTCAAGTTTTGACACACAAGTCCCCAAAAGGGTCGCTAAGTCACCAAAAATGATGCCAACGTGGCTGTATTGGTAATTCTTTAAATAATTAGTTTTAATCAATTAATTTTTATTAATTATAATTAAATTATTGTATTGTCATCCAAAATGATCATGCATATAAAATTTTAGTTCAATTGTGTGCTTTGAAACGTATTTTAATAACGCGCGCGATTGAAAATTCCACCAAGGTAAGTAAATAAATATATAGAGAGTAAGAGTTAATAGTGTAGGAATTGAAAAATGACAGAAAAAAAAAGCATAAGTTAATGCAAAATTGTGCAAATATAATCCAACATTTTTATTCCAGCACGTTTTTTTTTTCATCAAAAAGAGGCCGAGGTTACCCAACAACAATTCAGAGCTATATATTTGATAAAGAAGTTCTTTTTAATGTCGCACCTCAAAGTACCACGGAATTTATTGGTGATGAATCTCGTAATTTTTTGAACGAGAGCGACACCTCTCTGAGCCGTCTCTCCTCACATTCTAAACCACGTGAAGATGAAGACGGATCTAATGTGCAACATCCCCTCTACACGGGTATCATGAATTCGAGTCTAGTGTGAATGAAGACCCGCCGTGTTGAGGGAGCCATTGCACGTTAAATCTGTAAGGGCTCAAACATTCTCCCGTTGGTGTGGTGTGGAAGTTAGGAGGGGAGGTTGCCGACTCAGGAGTCATCTCATCACTAGACCATGGTTCAAAATTGCATGGCCCGTCACCGATAGCCCTAGTGTAGCTTTTTGTGCGACGTTAATATAGCTGTCCTTCTGCACCAGCGATACTTAACCTGCGGTCCGAGGGCTACATGCGGCCCACCTAGCCTTTTTAAGTGGCCCGGTCAGTGCCCATTGCTCTGAAAAATTCACTTATTTAAGAACAATATATTAAAAATTTGACGTCAAGAAATCCAATATATGAATTTTGCTTTTTGCTGTCGATGTCGTACGAGTGCGAACTGATATTATTATTTTTATTTCTAATGGTTATGATTAGTAATAACAGACAACAGTGCAGTATTGACTACCTTTCATATCTTTTTCTTTTTAGCTATTTTTCATATCTTGCAAGCGAAAAATATTCGAAGAAAATAAATCGTTTCAAGACGATTGGGAGGTTGACTATTTTGTGGTGAAAAACAAAAATCGGTCAGTAATTGTTTGATTTGTCAAGGAAATGCTGTATTTAAAAAAATACCAATAAACAGGAATCATTCAATGATACGTTTCCTCGAAGATATTTTTCAAGAAGTAATAAATAGGATTTCTTGAATAATCTTTGCAAAGTGTTTGTCAGTGGTATTGTCACAGCGGTAACAAAAACATCTTATGAAGTTTGTTATATTATTGGTAATCATATGAAACCGTTTGCTGAGATACAGAAATTGTGAAAGAGAGTGTTTTCTTAAATGCTTCTAATTCTGTGTTAGTGACAAAAATTAAATTAAAAAAATCATAAATAATAATAATAAAAAAAAGCAAACCACAGGAGTTAAAATACTTTGATCAATTTTCCACGTCCCCTCCTCTTTTCCTTATGATGCGGCCCACATAAAATTGCTAAGATATGCTTGCGTTCCAGTAGAAAAAAAAGGTTGAGTACCCCTGCTCTACACGGTGGGTTTTCGTAGCGCTAGGAGTCGAATCTACGACTCCACAAACGTCGGTTACGAGTTGGTGACCATGACCACTTGGCCAACTCACCCACTTAGAATTACAAAGTCGTCCTTCCTATTCAATAAATGTTATAATGATAAAACATGGACAGTATTGGTATGGTAAAGTATTGACATGGATGTTCTATTATATAATAGAATAATTCCACTTGATTTAAAATCATAGGATATTACAGTATATTCATAGCTTATTCCTCTGTGTAATGGGTTAAAAAAATCCTCTTTTTAATTTATTACTTTTAACAGTATTCAACAATAATTCTCTAAAGTGAAATACTCCACGTATGTTGTTTCCTCTGCGATAACACTTTCCTTGTAGGGAAATTGAGTTTTACAGGCGAAATTCGCTTCCCCACAAGAATTTGAATAAGATTAGGATAGCAATAAAGACGCGTGGTCAGTTATCAGATTGACGACTTTATCATTCTTGGCGCCAAATTTAGCGAAAATATACTCTCGTCAAGGAATCTTTGAAAAGCCGCGAGGGTGAACCCTTTTAAAAATATCTTTGAAGGTCGATGGAGTTCAGAATATATATATAAAGAAGTCAGCTGAGATCAGAATCTGATTGAGCAGTAACTACGATAAAAGACAGAGAGACTTCATCTGTCTTAGTTCCTGCTTGTGAAACATCTCTAGAGAGCCACTTCTGGAACGCTGCACAGTTTGTTTGTAACAAGTGCTTTCCATTACAGTAAATAATCTGTTATAATATTTCTTTGTACGTCTCTTTGTCTATTGGTAATCATTTGTTTGTTCTTGTCTTTTTATAAATCTGTTATAATTTAATTAATTGATGTCGTCTTTCCCCCATGCAAATTTGTTAAGGAAATAATGGAAATCTGGTTAAATACTATGACTCAAGCAGGAACTTCTTAAGACTCTTTTAAGCCCTGGGGCCAGATAAGATTTTTCGAGGCCCAGGGCCCCTACGCAAAAGTAGGTCCTACCTGAGATTTTTAAAAGTAGGCAGTATATAGCATGTATTGTCAAATGAAACAAATAAATGTACAAGACTCTCAATCTCAAAAACTTAGGCACAAACCGGCTCGACTGATGGCCGCATTTCGATTAAATGAGTTAGTTGAATAATTGTTTAAGATATTGGCCTGGCCCTAGATATGCATAACGGTCATCACAGGATAATACAGTCTTGACCAATTTTGCCTGTTGACATGCAGTTTACAATTCCCTGTTCTTCGGAGAATATGTGTACGGGAATAATATTTGATCATTAAAATTATCCGTATCATGATCCCATTAAGACAGAGTTGAGAAAGAAACGAGCCCCCCCCCACGGAGGGCGTTATTTATATGATTACTTACATAAAATAGCAACTAATAATCGAGCAGCTTACCACTTTTATTAAGTACTTTACTTAGATTTTAGTAACTGTACTATTTTCAGAACTAAGCAACTGAACTAATGGCCAAATGGACTTCAAGGCTTAAATACAAAAAATTGAAATCTAAACGGAAGAAACAAATCTATAATCCATCTTCAATTTCACCGTTGCATAATCTTCGAATACATTAAGCGAAGAATGGATATAAGAACATGGCTGAAAAGAATTTAAATGCTTATAAAAACGAACAATGTTTTTTTTATGTATACACATCCATGGCTGACAATTCCGCTATTGGTCCATCGATATACACTCAAACCACCAGTACATCATTCTAAAGACATCAATCTTGCTACAGAAGCGCAGGTACATATCTCAACGATTATGACATCTCCACTCAGCGCACCCCGAAAAGAAACCAGGATCGACAAGCGGAAAGGATTTAATGCCCAACAAAATCTATCCGCCGAAGACATCAATCATAAACGATTCGCGGAATGGAATAGATAGGACAACAATCACAGGCAAAACAAACCTCTAGAAAAACAACAAAGGCGTCCGGAATTTCAATGCACTTCTTCCCAATCCGCAATACTATTCGTGACTCTTGAATGCGATACTGGTTTTTCATTCCGCCCGTTTTATCGAGCGATCGTCCTCCCCCTCCCAAATTCGATTTGAGAGCTGCATTCAAATAGTATTTGGGTCCGATTGCGTGAAAGCTGTGCCCTGATACGAATATTTTGTTTCCTCTTATTTTCCACCACGTTGGTGAAATAAGCCGATACTTGTTGGTACGGTTCTGGAAAAAATGGTGTAATGAGAAATATGCGGTTTGGAAAGTGAAGTTTATGAATAAAAGTTTCGCTAGTTAATACACAGGAATTGGTTCTGAGAATAGGGAGAAATCTTCGATCACAAATAATTTTTAAGATTTCTTGAAGTGATTTTTTTAGCTAAGTAATTAGAATAAGCAAAGCCGAATGGCTGAGTGGTTAGTGCATCGCGCTTCCACACCACAGGTCCGAGGTTGAAATTCCGGGCTGGCCAAGGTTGACTCAGCCTTTCATCTCTTCAGTGGGTCGATAAATGAGTGCCGAGCTTGCTTGGGAACTTAACATTGGGGGTTTTCACGTAAGACTGACCACCTGAACGGAACATCTGGGGGGTTGCGCTGTTGGGGCTGTTCATGGGCTGTTGCGCCACTGAGTTAACTTTAATTAGAATAAGCAGAAGTTTATACCTATTCATGCATTTTTCTTTACAGTTATTCATTCAATCCAAGAAGATGGCATTAGAAGGAATTTTTTCCAGGTGGAATGGATATCGAGTGAGTGAAGTTTATTAACACCGCAGTAGAAAGCAACACGAGGCTATTGGTGACGGCCCTTGTAAGTTTGAACCTCGGTCATGCGACGAGGACGACACCTGAGCTGGAACCCCTTCTCCAAAGAGAGGACTTTGGGTTTTGACAGATTTAACGAGCATTAGCTCCTCTATACGGTGGGTATTCAGTAGCACTAGAGCACGAACTCTTGACATGTCGACTACTAGTTCGTGACAATAACCACTAGGCTACCGTAGTCACTGGAATGGATATCAAAAGGTTAAACTAGAATTGCACAAAGAGCAAAAAACTTTGTAATTGTATCAATGAGGGCAATGGACAATGTAAAATTTAAATTGTTTTAAAATTTATTATGTAGAAAGTATAATTAAGTTTATTTTTTTATCAATGGGGTTGTATTTTAGCAATTTCGGCTTTGCAAACACGGCAATTTCCCAAACGTTAGAGCCATTTCATGGTGGCACCATCTAGTGTTGGCCTCGTTACCAAATCTGGACGCTTGAATTAAGTTTTTTTATTCAAGCTCTCGTCGCATGCCAAATGTTGCAGTGATTTAACTTTGCCGAGGGTACCAAATTGATACTCAAGGGAACTTTTACATGCCATATAATCGTATGATATGCGTGCCTACGAATTTTTCATCCAGAAAATCTATCGATTCCAGCCGGGGTTGAAGCCGCAACTTTAGGCTTACGAAGCGGGCACGCTACCTCTAAGCCACCGAAGCCGACATAATTAAGTTTATTCAAAGGGATGGCTGTTCTCATATAACCATAAAATAATAAACAGGAATATATGCTATTTCCTACTCTGGTGGTGATAGGTCAAAATTATTGGAATGATTTTGGATAAAAACAGTTCCATACATAGAGCATATAATTTAATAAGTGTTATCCAAACAATACACTACTTCGATCTGATTGATGAATTACTTTTTAAGGTATCCGACTACGTTCGGAACCGTGATTTTTCAAAAGCGTATAAATGGATAATATTTATGATATTTAGAGTAACTTAGATTAGAAAATGTATATAAAATTGTTTTAAGGATAGTATTACAATAAAAAATTATTTAAGTACCATATTTTGACAAAAAATGAAGATAGAATGACCCATTTTCAAAATATTCTCCTTTTGTGAAAAATGCTTCTATTATAATATTTTGCCTGCCTATAGCTCAGACCTCCTACAGAGACTCAACTAGAATCTTTGAAATATATAACTTAGAAGTGGGTTTATCCATATTTTACGACAACAGAGGGGAGAAATTTTACAAAAAAAAAAGTCGATAATTATTTCAATTGGAGGTAACTCTGAAAATAATGAGAACTTTCCAAAAATCATAGTTGAGCCTCTGTACAAAAGTCTGAGCTATATACAAGCAAAATATTATTATAATAGAAGCATTTTGGACAAAAGGAGAACATTTTGAAAAAAAAAGGTTATTCTAAGTTAATTTTTTGTCGAAATATTGTATTTAAATAATATTTTTTTTTGTCAAAATGTCCTTAAAACAATTGTATGCATGTATTCTAATCTAAGTGACACTAAATATCATGAAAATTATCCATTTATGCGCTTTTTTAAAATCACGGTTCCGAACGTAGTCGGATATCTTAAGAAGAATTAATTGTACTTATAGCCATAATAGTAATAAAAAAAAATTCTTAAATTTTTTGTTGTTGCGTAACTTGTGTATAAGCTAAAATATGTTACAAGGAATGAATAAATGTTTACTGACAACGCACTGAAAAGAAACACGAGGTCTTTTTGCTACAGTCTTTGGAATTTTGAACCGAGGCAAATGACGAAGACGACACCTGAGTTGTCACTCCAATCTTCTAATTTCCACCACGCCAATAAAGCCTTCGAGTAACTGAATAGTGCGATGTTAATATTCACTCATTCCACCACGCCAAAATATGTTCCAATAGTGAATATGTTTCAATGTGTCAAAATTTTGTTCGTCTGGGCAATAAATATTTGATAAAAAATGCATAACTTTGTAAGAATTATTAACATTTAATTAACAAAGCAGTGTAATAGGAATTTATAACGTTATTTTTCATTAAAGAACGAACAAACAAAATAAAGTACCTATGTATTTGTTTTTATAGCGGAATCGGAATCAGTAAATTTGAAGAATTTATTAAAAAAATAAAACTTATTGTGCAAAAAAATAACGTAATATGACACAAGTAGATACATGTGCGGAAGGAGTATTTACCAGAAAAATAATTTAATATCACGTATATTAATTCCCCTGCAGTAATCGAAACAAAAAAATCGCAATTAAGGTCGGAACACATTCATTTTTTTTCTACACTGAATAATACTCAAACATAACTACCAGCAAGGGAGAGAAATTCTTTTAACAGCTTAAGAAAGGGATCACAAATACCAAATCACGCTTTTGAATCGTTTTCCAATTCAAATATTTTATTTACCCTATTTTTCAAACTTGAAAATCAAAGCAGTTTAATCTTGAGAATATTTCTTAGGAAAATGGTACAACTCAAGAAAGCCGGTTGACAACTGGAAGTTAAAGAAATAAAAACTAATGATTAAATATAATTTTAGAAATAAGTTTGATATAGACATGCTTTTTTGAACAGAAATATATAGAAATATAGATGTCTAAAAAAGTTTCAATTAGATTTTCAAAATGAAATTCAAGAACAAATGGAAAATGGATTAAAAATTCATAAACATGGTTTCCTGAAAAATTAATAATTGAATTTCTTAATGTACATAAACGTAAAGTAGTTTTGAAGCCTCCAAGCTAGAATGCCTAGCAGGAAACGCCTAGGATGAATAATTAAAATTAGAAGCAAAAAGTAACGTCAGCCACTTCAGTTTGTTACGGGTGTTGTCCATAAAACACATCTAAAAAAACATCGAAGCAAACTGTAAATTAAAATATAATTAACGACGGCGTGAATTCTCAGAAATAATAATTAAAATTCTATGTAATAATTTTAAAAAAGCTTTAACTAGTTCAGAAAAAACAATGAGGTGAGAAGATGAAACTGAAATGATTAATAAATTTAATGTGTGATTTATACGATCATGAAACTAGATCTAAGTTCTTAATGGGAGAGTAGGGAATCCTAAGCTATAAATTGTAAGTTTTAAATAAAAAATTTTAAAAGTAAATTTTATTCATAAAATTGTTTTTAAATATGCTGGTACTAAAAGTAATACAGATATACTGCAATTACCCTATTTCAAACAGAAGAAATAATTACAATAGAAAAGATTAAATTTAGAGGTATAAAGATATAAAAAAATAAAATATTTCTTATATATCTTCAGAATAGTTAGTATCACGAATACAGCAGTTGGACAGGTGTGGGCAAATAGAGGCCCGTGGACCACATGCAGCCCGCCAAGACGAGTCAGAAAACCAAATATAGAGAATTTTTTTTTCTATATTTGGGTTGACGAACAAATGGGAGCAAAGGTTTCTTTGAATGAAGATCAAGAATAAATAAAGGTGCAAGGTGGCTGGCATTAGCTTACAGGCTGTGATAACAATTTCAACAAGCAATCCAACTCTGATTTAAAAAAAAATTGTAGAAAACTGTGATTGGATACATTTGTCTCATTAAAATTAATTCTAAAATAAAATGTGCTTGCAGCTATAGATAGCATAGCACAATAAATTAATGTAATAAACTTACTATTATTTTATTTAGCATATATTTATTGATTTTTAAATGGTACAATGTATACTGTATCTCAGATAGAAATTTAAATAATGAACGCAATCATTTTAAAAAGGTTCGAGCCTCTGATATTCTCCGCTTCCACAATGTGGTTAGTAAAAGTATATATATATAGTCTAATTCTCTACAAACAGGAGATAAACATTCATCAATCACATTCGAAAAAACAAACACAGAGACAGTAAAGAGATCATACAATGAAGGACACTAGAATAAAAATTATAAAATAGATGTGCTGCAGTATTATAAACATTGCTGATGTAGGACAGTTAATATATGAAATAATTTATATAAAAGTAGGGTTGAACATGTTTTTTGGCCAGCCAACCTTCCCCCTTTATGTAAATAATACTGAGCAAAACCCTATTGAAAGTAATGGATAGGAATATCTAAATCCATTACAAAATAGAGGTAACTTACCTAAAAAGTGCACTTGAAAATGCAGAGCCCGCGCTAAATCAGAGTGCAATAAATAAGTTATTGCCAGATTCTGGACCCTAATGCAGATTCAAAGCATGAGAATGGCTGAAATGTAGCACTTAACAAAAGTATAAAAAGAATAGAAAACAAAAATTAATAAAAGTTACGAAAAACCATTACTTTAGAGATGCTAGAGTATATATGAATTAAATAATAATAATAATTTTAACTAATAATAGAATATGGAGGTAACTATAACTATGAAATATGTAAGTTTATAGTATTAAACTATTATTAATCTAAGAATTTTTTTAATCCTTACAATTTTGAAAAGCTTTATTCATATAACTATTAATAAAATTAATTGGGTATTTCCGATTTAAGCAATATTTAGTAAAATGTTTATAGTTATTTATTATTTCTGATTTTTTCGAAACCAGAAATTTATTGTGTTGTATATAATTAATAACAATATTTCTGAATATAGAAATATGTACATTACTCTCCCAATGCGGAAATTTTATATAATATTGAAATTAAAATCTTCTCTTTTATCATAAATATTAGAAACTATTACATTATCTATTAATTTGATATGTATGTCAAGAAAATTTGCTTCATTGTTGTTACTATTTGTCTGTATTAAATTAAGATATTGTGGATAAAGTCACAACTATATATATATATATATATATATATATATATATATATATATATATATATATATATATAGTTGTGACTTTACAAACATTGACATATTTCGAAACTAAAAAAAGTGTGAGGAGAATTAGATGTACTTAATGGCCATATGCACATAGTGTGAACTAAACGAGGAGTACATTTTAGGACAGAAAAAAATGCTTCAACATTTCATATAAAAATTTATGATATTGTAGCATGTATTTGTGTGTTTATGATATAGTGTTTTTAAAATTTCAAAATATTTCATAAATAATTAGTTTTTCCTTTTAATATGTAAAGGGATTTAGCATTATAGTATAGGAGAAAAAATACGAAACACATTTTATAAAAGAAAAAAACGTGTCAACTCGTATAAAAATGAGTAGTATGATAAAATAAGTGATTCTCTAGAGGATAGTGAATCCAGAATATAATATTAATGTTTTAGTACATTTGAAAATGAAAAAATACTCCAAATTTTTGGGTCTTATTCTTTATGGTATCCGACGACGTTCGGAACCGTGATTTTAAAAAAGCGCATAAATGGATAATTTTCATGATATTTAGTGTCACTCAGATTAGAATACATGCATACAATTGTTTTAAGGAGATTTTGAGAAAAAATTAATTTAAATATGATAATTTGGCAAAAAATTAATTTAGAGTTATCTTTTTTCCAAATGTTCTCCTTTTGTGAAAAATGGTTCTACTATAATAATACTTTGACTGTATATAGCTCAGACCTCTCTACAGAGGTTCAACTAGAATTTTTGAAAAGTTCACATTATTTTTAGAGTTACCACCAATTGAAATAATTATTGGCGCTTTTTTCTTAAAATTGCTCCCCTCTGTTGTCGTAAAATATGAATAAACCCGCTTCTAAGTTATATATTTCAAAAATTCTAGTTGAGCCTCTGTAGAGAGGTCTGAGCTATATACAGGCAAAATATTATTCTAATAAAAGCATTTTTCACAAAAAGAGAACATTTGGAAAAAAGATTATTCTAGGTTAATTTTTTGCCAAAATATTATATTTAAATAAATCTTTTTTGTCAAAATGTCTTTAAAAAATTATTCATTTATGCGCTTTGCAAAATCACGGTTCCGAATGTACTCGGATATCCTAACATTAGCCCAAAACAGCCTTAGCGAAATGATTGGTATAGAAAAAAAACCCATCACTGAATGATCATTATAAAAAAAATACCATTTGATAAAATACAGCAAATACTGTTTCTTTGTATGACAATTTTAAGTACATCACAAAACTCCCTGCTAAAACTTCTTTAGATAGACCCAAACCAACCTACCAAGCAACATATCTCACCTACACATCCATTCCCTGAGTCCTTTCCCCATTGAACAATCAGCCTCACGTTTCGGTAATCTACGTGAAAATTGTTAGATGTCATATTTCCATCACCGAAAAATTGCAGCATGGCACCACTACAGATTAAATTTTCAGGAAGCAACCACCGGACTTCATTCAGCCTTACTCTTCAAGCCATCCAGGAAGAAAAAAAGAAAGAAAAGAAAAACAGACAGTTCCTCCAACACGTACCAAAAGCAGGGAAATAAAGGTAAAGGTGGAGAAAAGCACATGCATGTTTGATACAACAGTCAAAGAGCCGACGAAACAGAAAAATAAGTGCCTCTGTCAGTGTCACCTATGGCCGAGATCGATGGCCATATATCTATACAGAGATCGTCTACATACACACGTTTTATGCAGGGACTGCTAAAAATTTTGGATGTCAAGTCTTTTTCCAAGTTTTTATATTTATTCCCGCCAAGATATATGGCATAGTTTACTTGGAGAGAACGTGCCTTCGACGTCTTTTTCTCTCCTAGGTTGTTACAATGCCACATTTTTTACAAGTGGTTTAAGCGCGAGGCATGAACAGGGAAAAAAAAGAAGAGGCGAGGGATTTCTGAAAGTTGATGGTAACTGAGATATATCGAGCTTTTGCAATGTGACTCGTGCTGTATAAGCTGGATTTTCCCCCAACATACCTCGAGATGTATTTTTGAATCAGATTTTCAATATCCTTTTGTTTTGTTTTTTCTGGAAAGGGGAGGACGTTGGCCCATGCTCGAAGACTCATAAAGTTATGTGGCACACACACAACAGGAATGCGCTGAAAACGTGTTTTCAGTGAATATTATTGTTTTATTACCTAAACTCTAAAGGTCTGCGAGACGGAATGCATTTTTTTCGTATTTTTTTAGATAGATGTACACGAGTTTCTCTCTATTTTTCAGAAGGTTAGATAGGAAAAAACAGTAAGAGAGAATTGTAAGTTATTTTCTATTGTAGACCAGAGAAAAGTAAGGAACCATGTTGCTGTGAAATGTTCAAAGACTGGATATATTTTCAGGAAATATTTCATTCCTATAGCGAGTTTATTCACGAAATGTATTTCCAAAATATTTGAAGACAGACAAGAGTTATTTTTTAGTAAAATAGAGCACTGTGTTCGAATTTTGACTTGGATTTATTCTCTATGTGTGAGTAACAGGTATAGAAGTAGAATAACTATTTATTACAATGCTGATATTTTGAAAATATCAATAAATACATAGAAAATACAGAATACCATTTATCTAAGGATTTTATACTGGGAACCAACATTTCAAACAATATTTAAATGATTAATTTTTTTTCATGTACAAATATTTATAACTATATAAGTTTGTTATATTATTAATAATACCAAGTAGGGGGGGTGAACATAGTAAGACTATGTTCCAAAGTCTATTATTTTTTTAAAATTTAAAGTTATTGAATATTAAACAAAATGTGCCCAATGATTAATCCTGTTCTAATATATTAATATATATGAGAAAATAAATATGCCATTAATTATTTATTTTTCTGCTATGAATTTAATATTCTAATTAATTTCTCATTCAATCAGTTTAAACAAATTTGCAATGCATCTTCTATTAAATAAAATAACTAGCAACTTCACAACTTCTTAAGAAATACTTTATTGAAAAAATTCTTTTAAAGAATTGCAAAATTTAATAAAACTTCTCTTGAATTCGTAGAGTTTATTTTACTTGTTGAAATTTATACATTTATTTTGCAATAAAATGTCCTATAAAGAACAGGAAATGAAATTAAACAACAAATTTAATGAATAAGAGAATCTTTTATTGTTATAATATATTTATGATAATGAAAAATTAATCTTTACATGAAAGTGAATCCAAGAAAAGACTGAAAATAAGTTGAAATTGTTCAGGAGACCACCTTTTTTTTGTCTGATGGCCGAACTATTTTTTTCTTAATTTGGCTTTAAAAAGTGCGTATTTGTCAACAACAATAAGGTACATTGTTTATAAAATATGCATTTAATATACGTATAATAGAAGAATTTTTTTAAATTTTGAAAAATTGTAATGCTTGACCGTTTTAACTCAGTTATCAAATTTAAAATTTTATCTAAGTTTTTCTTCTCTCTCTCTCTCTCAAGAGCAGGGATGGCGAACCAACGGTACGAGTGCCATTGATGGCATGCAACACAATATTTTGGGCACGCTACCGAACAAAATGGTTTGCTTTTTAGTTCAAAATAACAAAGTTCACTATGAAGTATTACGAGCAAACTCGAGTGTTCGGTCGCGGGGTGGCAGGGAGCACACTCATTTGTTACTGCTTTGCCTTAGTTACGACGTGGACTTCAATTGTTAATGATGCAAAGTTTGTCTACGCATAGCATAATCAATTTCGTTGATATACCTGTGTTTTAAAATTTATTTGTGTTATATTTACGATTTTATGTGTTACATTCCCGTAATCAATCAAGGAATTTTCCACAAAGTTTTCTCAGTTTCATGAATACTCGGAAACGTCAATTTTATTTTGTACCTTGATGTGATTTCATTTGATAAACGGAACTTGTGTCCCAATTCAATTGTTTGGGAATTGAAGAATTTGAATCTTCACTGATTGATTTCCAGTCTAGTTCAATATGGATTCAGAAATTTATTGAAACAAGGAAAAAGTTGGAGTTGATTTAAACAGAAATATTAACAAAAAATAAAAGTAAAAATGCAAGTAACGAAATATTCGAAAAATGAAATTCGATTCCAGTCACTTTTAACTGTTAGCAGAAGCTGGCTCGTGCTATTTTAACAATATTTTCATCTACCTATGTCTGTGAGTCATTATTTTTAGAGATGAATAACATAAAAGACTCGTTTATAGAAGCCGCTTTGCAAATGACTCCAATTCAGCATGCATTCTGAGCTAAAAGTAACATTTTATAATCCTAATATAAATTGCCCTTTAATCCTGCAACAACAGAATTCACTCAAATGTTACTTTAATTTGAATTACTCATACAACTAAAACATATACTACTTTTCAGTGAAAAATGTACTTTTTCGTAGTAAATATAGATTTTTGAGTTGTTAGTATTTAGTTTTATTAGTTTCTCAATAATCAAAAATCAACGATTTTTGATGGCACATCTATACCTCATTAAACATTTATTTAGAAAAAATGACACGTTACTCCATAAAGGTTTACCACCCTTGTTCTAAAACAAGTACAAGTATAATGTCAACGTTGATTTCAATGGAGATCATGTGATTGTAATTATCACGTGACCGTCATGAATTTATCTCATTACTTTATACGCTTTCTACTTTTCTATATATTTATTGATCTTATACAAAATGTTCTCACACAAAAAAATAAATACGTAGAACAGTTAAAAATGAATATATTTCTGGTCATCGTATCAGGCCTTTTCAACGATGACCAGAAATATATTCATTTTTCATAAAAAAAAGGGGAGGGGGAAGGTTATTAAGATTAATTGCATATTACAAGTCAAAAATTTTGGGTTGGATGTGTTAATCATACAGAATAAGGATTAAAAAAAGTATTCAAATTTCAAGCGGAAATGGGAATTTCGGCGGCAATCCAACCTCAAAAAAGATGACAATCGCGATAATAATAATAATAATAATAAAAATTATGAACGGTGCAAAAACCCATCCTAAATAATGCAAAAGTCTTAAATAAATATTCTACCGTTATAGATTTAATATGCAAGAAAAATATTAGTATAAAAACTTCCGTACCTGTAAAAGATTACACCTGCTGTTCTGAGAAATGTTATCCTTTGCCATTGGCTGTGTTCCAACCCCTCGTTTGTCCATCACAATCGGTCTTATTACTCCACTGCTGTCGATGCCAAAAACGTCACAACGCACAGGGTCTGCAAATAAAACGGGGAATTTGTAGCTGCATGGGACAGAAACGTCTGTGTTTCACATAAATATATCATACAATAGAACAGCTGAGATATTTTCAGTATACCACCAAAGCATGGCCTGTTTTTGATTTCAAAGCCAAGATATTTTTTTTTGGAAGGATAAGATGATGATTGCCCATGATGAAAAATATATTTAATTTTTGAAAGTAATAAACTGGAATAAAAAGTTATAAAGTTGCCAAAACGATATGCTGTGAATAGTAGGTTGTTGTAAATAATTGGAACTTAAGTATTACACCATCGACCAGTTTCGCAAAATCAAAAGACGTCGCCAATTCAAATAATGGCACCAAATCATCGACCAGTTTCAAGTTGGATCTTAAAATTCAAAATAACGTCGCCAATTCAAATAATGGCACCAAATCAGATTTTTTAATTTAAATGTTATTTGAAAATATGAACATTTTCAAATTTTTTTCGATTTTTTAAAAGTTTCTATCTTATTTAGGATAGACCCCGGAAGTACAAGTCTGCATTGGAAGTAGAAAAAAATGTTTGTTGACATTTTTATTTTTCAAAGTATCGTTTAAATATGCAATAGTAAGAAATTTAAACTTTTTAAAATATGAATTTGAGTTTTCAGAATTTAGAATCTGGCAAGAAAATAGAGTGCTTTACTGTTTGTTTAATTTGCTTATGATTACACTCTTTATAAGCTTTTGTTTAATCCTTTTTTATAGCAGAAAATTTTTTAACATTTAAAATGGGTAATGCTTTGGAAAACGCCAATTTCTAGTAAATGGATCTACCATTAAACATTCAAAAAAATAGCAGCGCAACATCTACCAACGCCAGTTCTTCAAAAATTAAATACCTGCTGCCTTTGATGAAGAAATAGAAGAATATCAACGTAAACCACTTACTGGGTGATATGGAACTTTTAAATTTGTTTTTACAACTTTGCTGCGAAGATCCTGCTTTCTGAGGATTCCACATATAGTTTGTGCTCAAATTTTGTTATCAGGTGTAAACATTGTGACTTTTTCAGGGTTTTCTAGTTCAAAGAAAACTTTAAACTGTCCTAAAGTAAATACAAGATTTGTGTATGGTATGAGCAGTAATGGTTTTAAATTATGTGGTACGTTAAATTTACCCAGGCTCAGTAAAATCGCAGCATTTGGCGAACTATCAATTCTTTTGATCTGACTAAAAATAAAATTGTTGAATGTGGCAAATTGTTGACGGTACTCTTCCAAATACTTTGTAAATACAAAATTGAAATAATGTTTCATATTGTCCCACCTGCAGAAAGAAAAAAAGAAGCATTGAGTCGGAAACTTTTGCAGCAGATCACGTGTGCCATAGCAATTTTCAAGGTTCTGCGTTAAAAATGGAAGCTGTTGGTGCTACGAGAATCTTCCACGTTCTATTGCCAAACGAGGCCTTAAATATGCACATTATTATGGTGACGGGGACTCTAAGGGCTTTATCAGTGTCAAAGATACTTATGGGAAATAACGTCACAAAATATGAATGCATTGGTCATGTTCAAAAGAGAGAGTAGGTGCGAGAAAACTAAAGTCTAAAAATAAAAATCTGTCTGGTAAAGGCAAACTCACCGACTCTTTTATTGACCGATTGCAAAACTATTATGGGATTATAGCAATGTTGGAAACCTATCCGGTCTTCAGCAAAAAATGTTATTGCGGCATTGCTCATCAAGTGTCGAGAAAACCGATGCATGGGCAGTGTCCCATCGGAAAAGATAATACCAGCGAGCACTGTCTTGTGGCAAAAAGCCAAACGAAAAATATAAAGGCTTATCAAATGAAGTACTAAACACGATTAAGCCTACATATTTAATACCAAAGAACTGCTTACTAAATGCCTGCATGGCAAAACACAAAATTCAAACGAGTGTTTAAATGGTGTTATATGGCAGAGAGTACCCAAGGAAGTTTTCTTGTGCCTCAAAATTTTAAAATCTGGTGCATTGGATGCTGTGATCCATACTGTGAAATTTTTAAAAACTTAATATAATCCTGGTTATTTTACTTTAAAAGCATACAAACATCTTGACATCAGTAGAATTAACGACGCAGAACGACATTCAACATCAAATGTAAAGCAGCGTAGAAAATTTTAAGAGCTACAAGGAAAAAAAAAAAAAAATCAATGTTTTAGAGAGTAAAAAAGGTGTTATTTATAAATCAGGAGCATTTTAAGTATATCAAATTGTGTTTAATATTAAAATTTGCAGTTCAAAGTTTATTTCTGATTTATCTCAAAATGAAAACGTATTGACATCTTTTCAGAAAAAGTTGTGAACCAAATTAGTTCAAATTTTATAAAATATTTGTTTTATAGATTTAAAGAACCCCTACTACTTTCATAATTAATAGTTGATATGTTTTTAGTAACAAATATATATGCTCGATAAAATTTTTAAGGATTTTTCAATGTTCTTTTACTCGAAACTTGATAAAAATTGTAATAAATTGATTATCAAAAAATAGTACCAGCCCTAAAAATGTTATAATGATCATCATCAAATTTACAGAAAAGGGATATTTTTGTTTACATTTGAGTTATTTGTTATTCTAATAATCAATTTAATTACTATTTACACTATGCTTTACTCCTTGCTTTTTTTATGTTACAAGTAACATATTAAATGTATTTTTCATAGTTTTAAGTTATATTTCATCAGTAAAAAATATTTTAATAGCAAATTTTACAGTTTTTAAAAAAAATTTCTTCGAAACGGATATAATGACTCACCAAATGCTGTTATCATTATTATTATTCAGCTCAACCATGAGCAGTAATGGTTTCCACTATTGGCTGCATATCGCAGCATTTGGCGAATTCTTTTGATCTGACGAAATTGTTGACGGTATAAATACGTAAATACAAAATAATTTTCATTATCAAAAAAATAAATAAATAATCAAGAAAATGGTACATAGTAACTGAAGATAAAAAACTCTCGCAAGAGACAAAACTTATAAAAAAATAAAAAGTAACATTAATAATAAAGTATTCTTAATCCAGCACTTATACGCTCAATCTGCTTTGGATCAAATGGGTCTCAATTTAATCGGTCATGCGGCTATTGTCTTAAGTGACATCTGTGATTTTACATTTTAACGCACTTACCAGTTCAGAAATTAATTCATTGAACAGAAACGTTATAATTTTAAATGAAGAATGTAAAAGGTTATTTCTGCTCAATAAAACAGTAATTTTTAAAATGACGTAATAAAATCAAACTCTACATAATTTTTGGACAAAGATAAAAGAATCTACAGAATTCAATAAAAACACGTAGGTGTTGATCTTTTTTTTGTTAAGTTTTGTGTTAAAGCTGCTTTTTTTTATTCGATTACGAGTTACGCTCCATGATGATCAGAAGACAAGACATCATACAACCAGACATAATGACAACTACAACTATTGCATCAACGAGAAATCAATAATTCTTACACAATAACAATGCTTGCAAAAAAATGAAACCAAATGCGTAAGAATGATTTATCATAAAGTGTAAAATAAACTGCAAAAAATAATAAACCCAAAGGATTTTTTCCGAGCTATTTTGAATTATCTTTTTTTCTAGTAAAAAAGAAAAGCGAGGAACTGCATCTACAAGATTATTTATGGCGAAATAAAACTATGAAAATTTTTACTACACATAAAATAAATAAATCTATCAGTAAAATGACCCAAATAGTTTTTTAACCCAAGAAAATTTTCTGCATGTGCTTTTTAATTATTATAACATCTCTACCAATATATAAGATATAATTTCTTTTTTAATAGAAGTATTATGTTACAATTAAATCACATTATTATTAAAATAGACTAATAACTAATGAGAGAGAGAGAGAGAGTCCTGTAAATTTATCTATACTAATAAAATCCAATAAATCTTAGAAAAACATTTACTGTTAAACAAATAATAATAAAATAGATGTTTAATTGATATGTGTATCTCAAGTTATACTATTATATACTATTTATGAAGAACCCTCCTTTTTCTTTCAAAAAGACACATTACAGTGTATTTTTTCATGACAGCTAAATTCATAAAATTTATATTATGCGTAACCTTTTTACTAAAACTGTCGTTAAAAAACGTACGGGCTTCTACAATTTTAATTAAACATTAAAAAAAGAAGAAGCAGATAGTGTAAAAAAAAATGTTTACTCTGAAAGGAACAACCCTTTTACATTGAACCACTCTCACAAAAGGGTACTTTTAACACAGTGTTTCGCAACCCCCGGTCCGTGGATCAAATACTACTGGTCCACCCAAGACAAATTATTTCTTTTTTATTTGTTGTGGTATATTTTTCTTAGGTTTGGGCTACGTTTTTATAAAAATCACTTAATATTCATTTTTTGGTGTAGCTATATTTTATTCAGAAGTAACAATTAAATACAATTAAATTAAATTATAAAATATAAACAATCAACATCCTTCCCCTCAGCGGGCCGCGGTAAAATTAACAAACGTTGACCGGTCCGCGGCCATAAAAAGGTTGCGGAGCACTGCTTTAACAGATCACCAGGATTCCTGAAGTTAATTTAAAGTTGTATAATGTGTCCTCGGAATTCAAAACGTTGAAATGATCTTAACAAAAATATGTGAATGAGGATTATCATATACGCATTGGATTATCATATACGCATTCCTCCTCTTAACTCTTTCTGAACTACTTATCAATGGAATTATAAAATGTTAAAAAAAGATAATTGAAATATTATTTCAAATTAAAAAAAATATATTAATAAATTAATGAATAAAAATCACGAGAAAAATAATGAAATTTTAAGCAGTAAGTAAAAATAAAAATTTAATTTGAGAAACGTCTGTTTCTGTAAATCCCGTAAAACGAATAAGGTTTTATTCACATTTAAAAACTGTTCAACCACCTACTAGCCGCAAAAAAACTAAAACAGAAAAATTAAAATGTAGTTCCATTATAAGGAGATGCAATGCAGTTAAAATCTGATTAAGTCTCTACTTTTAAAGAGTACTTTTTCTATAACAGTAAGCCGAACGAAAGGAAACCCTATGCACCCTATTCAATATGATGGATGCAAGGAGTTAAAACACGCTATACCTTGGATAATAAAAACAAAAACAGAAAGATTTTGAACACAGACAACAATCTTCTCAAAATAAATTTTCAAAGTTTGCAAAAGTATACAGATATCTAACTGTATTTTATTGACAAAGAAAAAAGTAAAGAACTTTAGGACGTACTAGATTCTTATAGAAACCAAATTACCCATAAGGGCTCTAAGTTATAGGTTTCCAGCCGCTTTACAGATGCGGCCACTCTTTTTACAACAAATTTTGTGTAAAATAGGAGATATATGTACACGATATTTACTCGATTAAAATGTCAATGCTTTGAAACGAAACTAAAAAGCACATACCTTATTACACGATTAACTTGTAACCCCAACACAAAACCTTGTTGAGACACCGCTACACTTTTCAGACAAACCTTCACACAAGACGATCATAAAGCACACTTAAAGCCATCCAACATCAACCCCCCTTGACGCTACAAAACCAGCCCTATCCCATTCTGTAAAGGTCAAACAACCTCGCTGGCCAATAAATTTACTTTAAAAGATAATTACAGCCAGCAGTGACAGCAAAAGAGACGACCTTCATCAACAAGTGAGGGATATGAAACAAAGCAAATTTAACTTGTAGTCACCGCCCCTCGACATGCGCTGATGAGTACTCGTGTCAAGCGTACCGCTCCATTACATGACAGTAAAATAATTACAAGCATGACAGATATATGAATTGACCATTCTTTTTTTATCCAAGTTTAGACTTAATTTCTTAATCATAAAAACCCCACGACATCGGCTCCAGTGAGGATGAACGTTGAAGGGATGACGGACTTATTGAGCAAAAGGGTGATGATTACAGTCGTCAGTCAGGGTTAACTTTGTAAGAAGGGGATGGTCGATTGATGATAATTAAAAGCTTTAGAATAAGACTGTGTTTCGTGTGTGTGAATAAGAGCAGTTAACTTGTGTTTGATCTGTAATAGAACAAACTAGGGTTAGATCACCCGCAGGAAGAAAAATCGATTTTTGTCTCTGAAAGGGACATTGATTAAGCATTTCGAATGAAAAGATGGAGGACATTGTTTGGAGGTTGAGGCAGTAATAATTCAAACAGACTGATACATTTAGATAAAGATGATTTTTGATGACATGAGAAGTAAGATTTTTACTAACCGGATGCTTCTGAAAAGCGAGACGTTTTCATTATTAATTTACAGAAGAACACTGAACACATTAATAAAAAAAATTTAAAATTATAAAAAAAAATCAAAATTCAGTAATGTACCAGAAAATACAACGGAACTTCCATATTATCGAATAATTTAAGTTCATACGGTATGTCATTTTCGTTAAATAAACGGTATTTAGATATGTGCAGAAATCTAATATTTTTGTTATGCTCATCTTCTCACTTTATTTTTTAAAACTATCATTTTTATCACGAGCATCCGTAAGTTTCATTCATGCCG
The DNA here is from genome assembly GCA_019973935.1 of Trichonephila clavipes. Classification (NCBI taxonomy): domain Eukaryota; kingdom Metazoa; phylum Arthropoda; class Arachnida; order Araneae; family Nephilidae; genus Trichonephila; species Trichonephila clavipes. The sequence continues at coordinate 628,533 of BMAU01018507.1, forward strand.
AATGCATGGTTATGGAACTCATATTAATTATTTTTTAATAGTGCTTCTAAGTAAGATTCTTTATGTGCACTTTTGATCATAAAAACACACACACACGCACGCACACACACGATAATTCCCCTTAGTTTCATCTTTACAACTTTTAACTAGGTAATGTCCTTACATACCCCTCAGGGGAATCTGACGTAAATAATTATTTACTAGCTTACCCGTATAACAGGATATACGTACCGTAAAAATTAAAAACTCACCTTATTTAAGTACGATTGCATCAGAATCTATCGTACGATATCTTTCTACCAATAGAAAGCTACGTTCACACAAATCACGCGGATCGCAAGACTTCCTATCGCCGTTTCATACAAAACCCGATACTTTCTGGAAAAATCAGCTCGTCCCTTGTCTTCGCAATATAATCTACTGCAACTCATATTTTGTGTTGTACTGTCCATTTTTATGTTTGAAATGTCCTTTTACATGGATAAATGCGAAATCAAGAGTACCAAGCCTCCTCAAGTATGCCATGACAACACATAAACATAATATTTAATAATCAAGAAAAATTTTCTCGGCGAAAGGCGCATTTCATGTATATATAGCATCGTAATCCAGTCTTTACTATCGCAACGGAATCTGCTTACAACGGTTGTTGCTTTTAGTTGAGTTAAACACTTATGAAAATAGCTTAAGTAGACTCTGCGTTTGATGTAATCGCATGATAGAAAAAAATCGCATGAAAATAGCTTAAGTAGACTCTGCGTTTGATGTAATCGCAGGGATTAGTCCGGATTTGTAAGCGCCCAACATGTCATTGCCACGTAAGGATTCTTAGGATGACTCGATTCACCACTGAAGATTTCTATTCAGATCAATTCAATATACACACAAATACTCTTCCTTCCTAATTCGATAAAATAACATCTCTAAAGATATCGTCCAAAATGTTTTCTAAAGTTCTTTTGATATTCACAGCATATATAGCTTTTCAAGAATGACTCTATAAAATAATGTTTATTTAAGTGTTCATAAAGGCAGTATTTAGTTATAGAACATACAAAAGATGAACAAATTTAGAATAATGATAAGGTTTGAAGGTAGTTAGTTCTTTTTTTTTGAGAACTAGGATACTTAGTTACATTTAAATGGTATTGCGTTTATTTGATGAATTAGAATGAAATAAAATTGATTTCCATAATTTTTGATACATAAGTTTCTAATATTTTATAAAATAGTTTTTTTTTTAAAAAATCAAGTAATATTATAGAAATTTTGTGTGTAGGAAATACCAAAGGAATCTCATTACAAATATATAACAATTTTTTTAAGAAACAAGAGCATACCATAAATAAATAGGACATAATGAATAGGACACAAAATCAAAACAAGTTTTTGTGATATAGAAAAACGTTCATACATTTATTCTTTTCTCATTTCATTATCAATATTACTCCTTTGTGTATTAGTGAATCTATTTTTTTCTGGAGTAAATTGTGTTCCATTTTTGGTTTTTTAAACTATAATGCTAAATAGAATTTCAACAGTAGGTATTCAAACAAAAAAATGCGTGTTTTTAGAATATTTTAAGAATACTATGTATAATTAAGAATATTATGTAATGAACGGAAGCTTGCGTTACAACGCCATAGATTTACATAAAAACTTTGAAGGATCTTCTGTTTGAGAATATTTTAAGAGTGGATCACAAGTTCTTTGGCATTAGCAAAAAAAAACATCCTTAAAAATTTCAAAAAAAAAATTAAAATTTTCCTTTATATATTTTACGGAAGAGAAAAATTAAAAACATTGACGCAAATCCAAGAAACTTTTAATACAGCTGCATTGAAATAGCACTTACGAGGAAGTAAGGTTAATTACTAATCTTCCGATCCTATAGTTAAATACACACTACTCAAGATCAGGTGTCTGATCTAGAATAAGCTATATTTAGATCTGACAGCTGATGACACATTTCATTAACGCTAAGCGTATGTAAAGATGGAAAGTAAGGTCTTCTTAATGTACATACCACAAATACATACCACAAATATATACCCTCTCCGTCTTAATGATCGTACGCTAAGCACACATTCCTTCAAAAAAAAACAACGATAAGCACATGTTTTATATAGATTAGTGTATTACATCAATGAATCGTCGCATACTTTTTTAAACGACGCTTACTACAGTAGATTCCTTGTAAGCAAATGACAGCTTTTCAGAAGTTGATGGGAGACAGAGTACTATGATATATTTCAGTAATTTTAAAACAGTCTTAGAGGTAATAGCGAGCAAGGAAATGGGATTAAAGGTATTTTACAGAAATCTTTCTTATTCATAATCTTCACATTGATTAAAGAAAGATTCGTAACGAAATCAGTGGCGTAACGGAGAACATTTGGGCCCCCCTGCAAAGTCAGGTTTGGGGCCCCCACATTGAAATTTATAAAGGGTAGGAGGCACTTGCGTCAGTCAGGCTTTAGGCCTCTTAGAACCCTGCCCCCCCGCGATGCGGGGGTGTACGTTACGCCACTGAACGAAATATACCGCACCCATTGACTGCAGACAAATCATAAGAGTGTAAAGGAAAAGCATACAAGAAAAAAAAATAAGAATAAAAGACCCACGAAATTATGTTCTCAAAGAGATATCTTCTTATAGAGATATTTTTTTAAAAAAATGAAAATGGAATCCTTAAGATATATGGTATAACAAACTAAAACAAAATAAAAAATTACTGAAAGCACAAAAACTGTATTCAAATTAAATATACAATTAAAGTTTTAAAATATCTAACAGGCACTCCGTTTATTAATTTAAATTTATAATACAAAGTTTCTTTTTATCTTTCAAAAACTTCAGATAGTTTGTGAGATAAGAAAACGATAAATATTATCTCTTTAATTTTTGTGATAACATATCTTACATTTCCTTTAGATTTAAAAATTATTTAATATAATGATGATGAATTGCATATTTTAATTAATTGACATTTTATATTGCTTTTATTATATAAAGTAATATATAATTATATAAATAATATGCGGCTCAAAAGAGATACCATCAAAAGGATTGTCTCTCCCTTTGCAATTGTATTATGTATACATATTCATAAATAAAGAGATCTGTGTAAGATGAGCTCTTTAAAAGGGAATACACGGACTTCACTCACACACACATTTTGTTCTTCGAATTGAGGTAGACTAAGAATCTGACAGTTCTTTTATTTAAAATAAACTTTATAATGAACTTTCAACTTAAAATATTCAAAGTAAAAATTCGATGAAAAAATAACTAACTACATCTAGAATAAGAGCAAGTTGCCCAAAAACTGGTTTCGGATCCTAATAACTTAATTTCTATTCAGACGCAACGTATCTAAATTCAAATCTCCGTCACCTACAATAAGAGGAAGTGCAAAAAAAGTCTTTAAAAAAGACAAGATAAAATATTAGTATATCTTTCTTTTAATCGTTACCACTGGAAACAGCATAAAATATAAATCAAGAAGATGTAATTATTTAATTTTTAAGTCAATTAACTTGATCTAAATTCGTGAAATAAATATAGGCTCACTTATAAAATAGAATTGTAGAAAAACTTATATTTATCAAAAAAAAAAAAAAAAAAAAAATTGCATTGAAATTTACACAACTTTACAGGAAAACGATAATGAGTCCTTCGAGGAAAAAAAAGATAAAGAATTCCTACTTTAACACATTATTTCATCGAAACTATTCGTTTAGATTTTATCTACATCTAAACCGTGTTCTCAGTTGGATGTTAAAAGGCGATATAAGATTTTAACATTACAACGCGTTGAATGTCTATTTATCATTATTAGCATTGTTTCAAAATGTTCGGAGCACAATAAAGCAATCTATCATGTACGATTTGTCATTTTTTAATTTGAAGCTGTTTTCGTGTTTTGTTTTGTTTTATTTAGTATTTAGTTTGGCATGTGTAAGAAGCAGTGGCATAGTATTACTACTTTTGTACATTTTAGTTTAATAATAAAGCGTTTTATGTAGGTGTTCTTCTATCTGCATTGACTGTAATACATAATTGAAATTGTCTACGTCAATAAATCAACAAATGTATGTTGTAGCTTTTCTTTAATTCTCAGTAATAATTAACTTTTCTTCAATATGCCATCTTGAATTCGTAGGGCAATGTTGATCTCTGAATTACTTATTAACTTCGCAAATCTAGACTAATGTATTTATTTGAATACTATAAAGTGAGCAAGTCAAAAGAGCAAACAATACTGAAGATTTCTCTGGAATTAGGTTTTCCCTCTGATCTAAAAATTCACAAATGCATCATTGGAATAGAAAAAACCATTCTCAGAAATAGTAATTTCCTAGGAACCTTCATTATAGTTTTTATTGTTTTATACTTTATTGCATGCCAATCGACATACAAATCAAGATTGAGAGATTAAAAGTAGACACTACAGGGTTATAACATAATGTTCATGAATTCAAAATGGCCGAATGATTAAACGTGCACGAAAAACCTATCAGCAGATAGAATTCGAAAATGTAATGTTACTAATTACCTTTTCAAATCTTAACTATTGTATTTTTTAATACAATAAAAAGTATAAACAAAAAGTAACAAAGATTCCTATCAGACTACCATTTTCCTTCATATTTAAAAAAAACCCCATTTTTTTAAGGTATGAAATTCTATAACCGTAAAACTAAAATAAACATAAAATAACTTTGAAAACGAAAGGTGTGTGTGTACAAAGAAAGGTGAATTCTTAATGACTGGTAAACAGGTGATTAAAGTTATGAAATAACTAAAATATGATTCTTTATAAGGAACATACTTTCTAATAATTATATTATTTTCAGCAAAAATTTAAGTCTAATTAGCGAAAAGAACTTTAATGCTCCAAAAAAAATCATTTGGACAGAAACATTATTACAGTTTAAAATACAATTCGGAACAAGTCATTTAAAAAAGTCGATGAAGGTTTCTAAAGCTACATTAGTTCAACAGAAGATAAAAACAACGTATTGTATTTCTCTTACAAGAAATGTTTATGTCTTACGACGAAATGAGATTCAAAACATGACACTATCACACTTGTACAACTCTGCATTCTTAGAAAGATTACACAGGATTCCATTTATATTTTCCGCATTAAAATTTCTTCCCCTATTAGTAATGAGTTTGAGTTTACTTTTGAGGAGTAATTTTTTGACAAGTAATGCTAATTTTATGGATTCGTTTAAAATATTTTTCAAAAATCTCAGCTGTTATTGATTATAATTGTGCAAGAAAAATGAAATAGAAAAGATTAGTTATCCTTCGCTGGTTGCCAATTTCTATCCAACTTTCCCAAGCCCTCTTAAATTCCAAGTCTCCAAGCCATTTACCTTGCGATTCTGATCTAGATGGCGAAGTAGACATCTGAGTGGTCATTATGCTCTTCACATTCACGCCGGAACAGGACTTAAGGGCCATGATATACTTAATATGCATCAGAGCTTCCTTTACAAAGCGGACTCCGTTTGAAATTGTGAGACACGAGAGAGCTATTCCATTATTCGAGTCAACCTGGTTAAGGAAGAATTTGAGTTTACTTATCCTTTACTTTTTGGAGATATTGATGAAATCTGATTCTGATTAATTTGGATTAGATTCCAAGATCAATTAAGAAACATATTATGAGCTAACTCATTTTATTTTCATTAATTTACGAAACTCTCAGACTGAGAAGTGGAATAACATTAAATTACGACCTGTGGTAACAGAAAAGAATCAGTGTGAAGTAAATACAAATTTTACAACAAAGTTAATTCATAACCTAACAATTACTTCTAAATCCAGATTCTAAGAGAATCTCGTAAATGAAATCCTCATCCCTAACTATTCGAATACCTTAGATAAATTATCCTTCGGCTCACGTCATAAATATCAACACATTGATTCTTCTATGAAAAATCTACTGACTTGCAGAACACATCAGAGAACATTGTTATGTATAAAACTAGTACATATATGCATTTAATTTTCGTTCTTCGAATATTTGGATAAAATTCGAAATACGAACATAAGTCTTCCGGGAAGTAGAATCAAAAGGACAAAATTAAAACCACACTGAGAGGGAAGTTGCAAAAAATAAAAGTAAACTTCTCAGATTTTGTGATGTTTTCAGCGTATAGCAACCGTAAAATGGAAGAAAATTAAAAATAATTAAAATTGCTTCGAATTATTTAGTAACTGTAAATAAGCAAACAGGAAATGTTTTCAAACTGTAAGAAACACATTTTTATAGATCCCAATATATTTAAAGTAGTTTGATAAAGATAGTCTAAATTCTTTTGAGATTACAATTATATACTTGAGATATCCAAACGCCTCATCGAGAGGAGTCTAAGGTACATTTAGTTTAGTTTAGTTTAACGTTTAAAACAGCTTTTGTCTAACGTTAACCGTTAGATTCCTACCGAGTACGCCATGTTACCGTAAAAGTGTGAAATCCCTTATTTCATAGAATAACTAGGTATTTCATGAAACAACTAAACAAGTCAGTTTAAGAATATAAAATTATTAAATTATACCATTTAATTAGGTATTCTATAGAATAACAATTACTTGAACGTTTAAGAATGAAACACGACACTCGAAAGTTCTTTGAACTGCTTCTAGCTGCTGCTTATTTTGTCAGAGATGGCCGAATAAAACACAATTGTTTTCTAGATCTCAGTTCAGTGTATGAGAGAGAGAATTAATATCCGTTGAATAAGTTAGGAATATTGAGACACAACTCTTTAATCTGTTGTAACAGCTCAAAGTTGCGTCTCCGAATAAAAATGTAAAAAATGCTCGTATAAATAATGTTAACAGTAAAAGGTTTGCCTGCTTCAAAAGTAATACGCAATGCAATTCAAAGTGTCATCACAGCAATTCATGCTGTAACAAATAATGAAAAGTAAAATAAAGGTATTTAATAAAATTTAAATTAATATTCTCTTACATTTTAGTTTGGAAAAGTTTACACAATGTTTTTAAAAAACAATAGTTTTTCTTCCCGGCTGTAGTTTTTGATAATATTTAAATATAACCATGTTTGCAACATATTTTTTTTTCTGTTTAACTAATGTTAGCAATAAGAGCAATAATACATTATATCAGCTGTATTTCTTTATTATTTATCAATGAATTAAAATAAATTTGAAATTGTATACTTTTCTCTTTAACGGTTTATCATTAGTTATTTCATGGAATAACTAGGTAAAGTATGTGGAATTTTTCATCTATTACATATTTTAACTGACTTGTCCAGTTATTCAAGTAATACCTAGTTATTGTAAGAAATAACTGACTTATACACTTTAACGGTAACATGTACAGCATATGACTGCCGAATAATCATGGTGGCGTGTTAGTGGCTAAGATTATTCTGCCAAAACGCAAGTTCAAATCATGTTGCTTTTTAAATATCCACCAGGTAGAGTGGCTGTTGCACGTTACATTTATTCGGTTTTATCCTCGCAAGACGTGATGTGATACTTAACGAAAGCTCAGGTGTTGTCTTAGTTTCCTGACCGTTATATTTAAAATTAAAAAGTCTGTTCTCAAAAGTTCACGTGGTGTTTTTAAATGCGACCTCAATAAAACAATCAATTTTTTTCCGAACAGTTCCTGCAGATGTAGGGTGTTAATTACAATTAATATTTTCTTATTGACTCTTTGCCTTTGTTTTCTAAAAGTTATTTGTGCTTCAGATCAGGGAAACAGCTGTGTCCATGTTAACCAGTGAACACCTGCAGTATTGTTCTTCCTGCAACAAGCGCCTGCCAGTGAAATGTATTAAGAATTTATGTATTTTACTGGAATTCCAGTTAAAAGGCGGAATCTAAGCAAGAAATATATTTTATGGGTAACAGAAAAAAGGTGAATTTTTGAAGGCATTGAATGAAGACATATGATTGACAGTAGTGAAGAAGATAATCTCAGAGTACAGTGACTGGAATAATTGTATTGGATGAGATATCGCTGAAAAATAATAACGGGAGCAATTTTTATAAAGAAAAAAGATACAATCCAAATGCAGAAAAAAAAAAGCAAATCGGAAAATTCTCATAAATCACGAGTACACAAAAATATTATCAAGAAAATGACAGGACCAACAATACACAAAATTGACACCTTCTGAATTTGATTGATGAAGTAATCAATAGGATTAATAAGTATATATAAAAGAAATTTTAGTTAAATATTCTCAAAAATGTAGAATTGCATGTAACACATATTATAAGCAATAATTTACAATGCGCGCTCGCTCATGTATTGAAAATTGGCGGGCCTTTCTGACAAAAACATGTCATAAACTCAGTTCTTTTTTCGAATTGAAAAATGCAACAATTTTTAACATTATTTCTGAATTCTCTATTCAATAAAGAAAAGTAACTGCACTATTGCACTACTCATTTCAGTCAGAATCAATTCATTTTTCATATTTCGTATACCATATTGCAATGCTAAATTGGATTTTGACCAATATACTTTAAAGCGAAAAATCGCATATTTATGGAATGCATGCGAACGCGATGTATAAAATGGCGTTTATATTACACATTCTTGAATTCATATAAATATTGGGACATTTTTCAGCCTAAAAGAATGTTTCGAGTTTGGATAGGGCCTTTTGATACAACGATGATAGTCGTAAGAGTAGAAATGGAGACGATACATATTTTATCTTTATTAAATGTTTCAATATTTATATAAGTTCGGATGGGTTATATGTTACGTAAGTTCACTTATGATACTATTCATAAATAATGCAATGATCAAGTGTATGCGAGTTACATTTAAAATTTTAAAAAACCTCACATGAAAATACACAACTTTTTTTTAATATGTAAAGTCAAAATGCGCTTGCACACATTATACAAGGTACCGAATATATTTTATAGTGCGAAAAATAGATTGATTTACTCACATCAATAAGTAGCGAGTTAAAGGATGATGATATTATTTTATTAATGAGTTTTATATGTGTGATATTGTTGATCAAAATGCTATTTACTGAGACATTTTTCTCTTCGAAAATGATTGCGAGTCTGTGTGTAACAACAATTTTTCAGGTTGAAAACAGCTCAGATATTAATATTAAAATTATGAATTCGCCATTTCTCTCTATAGGGTACAGGGTCTATAGAATATATATATATATATATATATATATATATATATATATACACTACCTATATATATATTTTTTTGAATTGATCTCTTTTGTGCAAAATATGTTCCACGTATCGTTTCCCCATACTGTAATGCTAAATGAATTTTGTATGCTAAAGTAAAAATCTGCATAGTTACAGATGCTATATTATAAATATACATATAAGCAACAAAGTCGCAAACCAACATGAAGATTGGAAAACTTTTTTTGCCTCAAAATCTGTTCTAAGTTTGTTTCGGGCTCTAAAAAACTAGAACAGTGCCTTAAAGAGCAGTATTCTTATAACAACAGAAGACAACGACAGATTTTAACGCCCAAGTCATCGCTTTGGTAGTTTTTTTTAAAAAAATTATACATTACACATTTTTTGAAAATATCGATTTTAAATTTTAAAAAAACTTGCATCTTCTACGTTCAAATTTTATGCACACTACATTAACGATAATATTGCTAAAATAATAGGTAGAGACAGGTCCTCATAATAATCTAGCTAGAGAGAGAGAGAGAGTTTGCGCATAAGATCCACAAAAGATAGCCCATGGAGTCATTAATCATCGGTGGTCTATCGAACAATGGGCAAAAACGCGGAGGTAATACATCACATACAGGAAGCACAAAAGGACTGCTTCAGATAATAATATTATCAACCGCGCCCCCGAGTTCGATAAAACGGTTTGGCGTCTTGTTAACGGCTAGGCAGTTTAGATGCAAGCGATGGTTTTCTTCATACACTTGTGAAGTAGAAACTCGAGATGATAATCGCCTGAAATATGTTATAGGTTTGTGTGTGTGAATTAGGTATCATAATGTATTTTTCTGTTATTTTGCTGCTATTTCGTAGAGTTTGTGGACAATTTTTTCCTGTATAATATCTGTATGATAAAGAAATGACAGCCGAAAAGATGAACCTGAAAATAATTAAATAAAGTTATACTTGGGAGTCTCAAACATATAAAAAAGTCAAAATTTTTTCACGTTTCAAACTTTGAGCTCTTTGATCAGCATTGGCTATTTTAGAGGAAAAACTTTTTGAGACATTATTAATTATAACGTTAGTTTTATGCCAGTTCGTTCTGAAAAGGAGACACTCTCTTTATACATGTACTTAGGAAAAAATATAACACTCACTTTTTTGAACTGCAACCCTTCTGTTTTGTAATATTATATGCTACAACGTTATAATAAAAAAGCTCCTATCCATATTTATTATTGAGAAAATATAACTATAAACTTAAATATGTTGGATTAAGACTGATAGTGGAATCATGGTATCGTATTCCAATTCTACCAAACACATCTAAAGCAAATAATGAGAAGTGCCATTGTTGCCATTCAGAAGAATAACATTGTCCTCACATGACCCTAGATCAAGTTTGTGGTATATGTCACAAATAATGAGATATAATGATACAGTGATGCCAATGCACAAACACAAATCTTTTCCCTTTCTTAAAAATTGAATTTCTAACTTAAAATTCTTATTTTTAGCACTCTTATTAAGAAAAAAAACACACGCAATAAAATCTAGTTTTCCTAAATATATTTATTTAAAAGAGAGAGAGAGAGAGAGAAAGAGAGATCACATGTCATATGAGAAACACCAGACAACCGTCAGCGGATACTCATTGAGGATTGGGTGTTTATTAACGCTGAATTTCGAAGCTAGATGAGAACTATTGGCAAAGAACCTCTTAATTTTGAACCACATTCAATGGTGAGGACAATATCTGAGTTAGCCCATTGCTCTCCAAACTTCTATAAAATAAGGATTCGCGCCTTGACAAATTGATCGTACATCAGCCCCTCTAACTGTCAGCTTTTAGAGGTAAGAGAACTGAAAACCACGACTTATCTACAACAATACCAGCCGGAGCTAGTGACCATGACCACACTGCTACCGCGGTCAGTACTAGCATATATGAAAGTGAGTTATTATTAATACCTAAGGCCGGATTCACACGAGGCAATTTTGTGCCAGTTAACTCGTTTTCCGCCATCTGTAGTATGAATAGGAGAGAGAATTCCTTTCACACACAGACATAAAATTGACTGAAAAAAGAGTTCCGTAGAGGGAAAGAGAGAGCCGGACTCATCGTAAAATGACCGAGTCTAACGAAGCAATATAAAACTTTCTCCATTTTCAATACATTTGATGAATACACATAAGTAGTACTAGACAGTAAGCTTCAAGCTTCCATAATATCCAGTGGGAGGAGAATGTGGTATTCAAGAGAATGAAGGAGTGGGTGGCACTGCAAGGAGTGCTAGTTGACCATACAAGAAGGGACACAGGCAATTTCTATTCAAAACTAGCTCTTGAGCTGTACGGCACAAATTGACTCATGTGAAAGGGTCCTAATCCTCAACATTGGAGCGTGAGGATTCTGAGGCCCATTTGAATTTAAAATGCAGAAGGACTGTGTTATTCTTTAAAATAGTTTCAGGTAAGAAGACTTCCCAACCCACCAAAAAATATTTGAAGCTCGGCCTCGCTGAAGGTCTATAACTCTTACGCGATATTTATATAATTTTGTTCTCAACTGTGAGATATATTAAAACGAAATATCAAAAAAAGAAATCTACAATAAAATATTGAACAAAACTATACAATTTTCGTCAGTTTTTTAAATAAGAAGTATGGTATTACACGTCAGTCCCCTTCCTCTTTACGTGGGAATAATAAAATTAGAAAAAAATATAGCTACAATTCTTACTTTAAATATAATACCGTATTTATTCAAATCTATGCTGCCATCAATTCTAAGCCGTACACCTTCGATTCTGAATGCGCTTTTGGGAAAAAATAAAATGTAGTATGAAAAGGATATCGAAATCTACTAAGAAGTGAATAGTAAAGTTTATTTTACTGGTATTAAAAACTTTTAAATGCCCTCATAAACCTGTAATTTCTCTAACCTTCAGTATCATTGTTTAATCCAACTAATTTCTCCGCCTTCGATTCTAAGCTGCCCCCGGTTTTCAACTGCATTAATATTGGAAATAAAGGGCGGCTTAGATTCGAATAAATAAGGTACTTCACTTTAGATAATTCCTTACCCAGTTTCGTCCGCTTTACTTAACACAGACAGTTCTGACAAAATTGACGAGTATCGCTTTAAAGAAGAAAAATCCTCCAAGGCCCCTAAATGAATGAATGGCCCTGGAGGGGTCTCCGTGATTAAAAGGAATGTGAAAAATATTAATTTTACAAAAGCTCGACAAAATCGATAAATTCGGAATTCCAAAGGACATGCATCAAAAGATTAAAACAAGTGCAATCGATTCACTTGATTTACGCGGAGATTATGCTCTTTCCCGAACTCGATTTCAGCAGGGCGCAGATTATTCTTATAACAAAATAACTCATTTTCTCCCAAGTTTTCCGACGCTAAAACTAATTTTTCAATACTCCGGTTTTCCTTTCCCGGAGAATTAATGAGATATGAATAAGCAGGATGGCAATGCGAAAATTAAATTAAACGTCGACCACATTTCTTTCGCATTACTCTAAATGAATCACTAATGGCAGCGGTATTTAATTGCGCTGTCGAAAATGTCGCAGAGGTAGGGGAAAAAATAGAGAGAGAGGGAAAAAAAGCAAACTGGAAATTTTAATTCTTGGGAGATGAAGTTTTGATCGAGTTGTGTTGTGAAAGAAGGTCGCTAACTTTTGATGAAATATAAGTTAGAGACAGCCAGTAAAGTTGAAATTGCTTAATTATTTAAAAAGGTTTTTCCAAGTTCCCAACAAGCAAATGGGGAAAAATTAAATATAATTTTTTTTATCTACAATTCAAAACAATGATACAATGTCAATATTTTTTCCATACATGTTAAGAGGCCAGCAACATGGCATAAATTATTAGTAACCCTGAAGCCTTTTAGGAACTTCTAGGATTCAGCCCGGATAGTCTCATGTATAATGTGGCCCTGGAGAGGAAGGGGGTGTATTTCGAGTATACATTATACTTTTTTTATGTCGTCGTGCCTCACAGGGATGTAAGATTCACCACTGCATTTCAGTCATAAGGCACAGTAAACCGCAAATTGTCCTTTAAGTTACGAAAATAAAAATAAAGATATTTAAAAGCATTTAACACACATGTACCACTTCAAACAACAATTATTAAAATGGAAATTTTTTTAAAAAAACCATCTAGAACTTATTACGTTACCTTCAGATTTTAACATTTTTTTCTTTTTTGATCAGTTTCATTTTTTTCTAAGAAAAAAAAGCTTTCAAATATATTTCTTTCATTGATAATTTCATTCAAATTCAAAGTTTTCAAAAATAATAATAATAAAAGTATTGGTTAGAAGGTTGTTATAGGAAAATATTAATAAGAAAAATATTTAAATTCTCTGTTATAAAAATTTAATATTCATTTTATGAAATTATTACTATGGTTTTTACGTATGGTATAAAGTAATATAATAAAATACGTTTGCAAATAGGAATAAAATTCACGTGCTAGTCAGAATAAAGTATTAAAGCTTTGATAATCTTAAAATTGTATTTTTAAAGTTTTAACGTGAAATCAAAGAGAAAAAGAAGTTTTTATAAAGTAGTTTACTGAGCCACAGAATTAAAAATAAACCCTACTATTTTCAAAATGTGAAAAAAATCTTTATTTTCGTATAATATATTCCTTTTTCATTGAGAAACATTTTCTAAGAAAGACAAAATAATTATTTTCAAAACTGTTTATTTAACTTATATATTGGAAATTAAAGAGTTACAAATTTATTTTCGAAATTTATTATTGTCGCTTTCGACAGATTTTACGAAGGGGGTGCCAGCTCAGGTATCGTCCACGTCACTTGACCATGGTTCAAAATTACGTGGTCCGTCGCCAAACCTCATGTAACTGACCAGTGCGACGTTAATATTCAATAAATCTTCGACAGATTTTACAATATTTATTGAATCATCTGAGAGGAAAAATGCCATATACAAAAGTCCTTAAGAAAAACAGTAGTCATAATTCCATAAGAAACTACACTGCTGGACAATTGCTAAGGACGGATCACAAATTGCTATGTAGCATAACATTAAGCGAGACATGAGGCCTAGTACGATAAAATATAGTTGCCACACTGTTCAGACATTAGAATAAAGAATATTTATTGTTCTGGATAGTACAAAAGCTGTGAAACATCTGAAAGAAAAAAAAATGTTCATTTGATCTGCGTACGGAGAAATGGAACAATGCATCTATAAAAGTCAGCAGGCACCTTAAAGAAAGGTATCAGTACGGGATATGTCCACCGTGGAGTGTGATGCAACATTCCACACGTCGTACCATACTTTGCACAACATTATCCAGCAGCTGTTGAGGCAATTTATCCCATTCCTCTTTAAGTGCGCGGATGAGGGTGTTCTTGTTTGTCGGAGGATAGTTTCGACCAGCAACTTGCCTCCCCAAAGCATCCCACACATTTTCAATGGGGTTTAGATCTGGAGAACGCGCTGGCCATACGAGACGTTGAATACCCTCGCTGTCTAGACAATCCGGAACAGCGAGTGTTCGATGACATCTTGCGTTGTCGTCCATAAAAACAAATTTATCAGCGACAGCACCACGAAAAAGACGAACATGAGGAAGTAGAACTTCATCAATGTATCGTTGGCCCGTCATAGTCCCATTTGCAACCACATGTAGGTGCGTGCGGCCATTGATCATGATGCTGGCCCACACCATGATACTGCATGTCGGATATCGGTCCTTTTTCCTGGATATTTTCTGGACGATAAGCAGTACCACTCTCGCGCCAGATCAGTTGGCGTCTACAATCCGATGACAGACTGAACCTACTCTCATCTGAGAATAGTACGCATGCCCAGTCCTGTTCAGTCCAATTGTGATGCTCACGATACCATTGCAAACGGGCAGTACGGTGCTGTCTGGTCAATGGGACACACACAACAGGTCTGCGTGCGTATAGTCCTCCTCCCCTCAAACGTCTAGCAACAGTTTTTCGGGAGATCTGCTTTCCTTAGCAGCAAGAAACTGATTTGCCACCTGCTGAGCTGTGGTGCACCTGTTCCTTTTGCTGATAGGATGATACATCTGTCTTCTGCAGGCATCGTACTTCTAACACGACCTCCCCGTGCCGTCTACTACACATACCAGTAGTTTTAAATGACTTCCACAGCCGTGAAACAACGCTGTGAGCGATGACGAACTCCCTGGCAACATCTGTTATTTTTCGCCCTTCTTCGATCTTTCCAATAATTGGGCCACGCATAAAATCATCTATGTGATGTCGGGAAGACATGCCAAAATTTTAAGTTCGTCTATTAAATCTTTCCTGTAAAACTTTGACTTGAAACAACAATTGTCCACACGCGTCAAAACCTTTAAAGCTCTTATGAACGCTATCACGTGATGAACAGACGTGGAAAAAAATTTGCATACTCATACTTCTTCTTACTAATATCCCGCACTTATTCTAATTTTCCACATTTTGCTTCCTTTCATTTTGTGGTTGCTATGGATGATAGTGTTATCCGTCCTTAGCAATTGTCCAGCAGTATATATATATATATATATATATATATATATATATATATATAATTAGTTTTACAGTTATATGTAGTTATTACAATAAATTTCAATAGTTAAAAAAATCTTTAATTTTTTTTTATCCGATAAATTTAAATTTTAGATACAAGAAAATATCAGATTTTTTACTTTGATAAAATTTTACAAGTCGTATTCTCAAATGTACCAAAAAATAAAATTAGTAAAATATATATATATATGATGCAAATTTCTCTTTTACTCAAATGATTAAATTCCCGTGTAGAAAATTAATATTAATTTAACAGTAATAATAATCTTTTCCCAAAATCGACCACTCTTAATATAGACCATAAAAACAAGAGTCGAAGTTTAAATTGTGCGAGATTAATTCTTATTATATTCAAGTCAAGACAAATAATATTTTATTAAATTAAATAAGTTGTTTTATGAGTAAAAATTCATCCAAATCACCAAATATAGGATTTATCAAAAAGCTCTACAGAAATATCGATAACTATTACAACATTATTGAAGAATTTCTATACAACTTATAAATTAAAACTGAAAGCTACTACAACAAATCTCATATCAAGTAACAAGTGAAACATCGATGGAATCAACATAAGGATCCATCAGTATTAATTTTATGAATTAATTACTCACAAGACTTAGTTATAGATAATAAAAACACCCCTTAAATTAAGGATTTATTAACAATATTGGCCAATGTCTGCTTAATTAATTTCATCTTTGTTCTTTTTATTAATAATCATGATTAAAAATAAAGTTAATGATGTTCACTTCGTAATTTTTTTGTCGGGTAACTAACTCTTCAAGTATTTTTATAAATCTTTTAGTTTGCTTACAGCTATTCCAGTATACATTAGGACTAAAAAAACATGTTAACATTACTATTTGAAACACTTAAGAGGTAATGAAGTGTAAATAAAAATAACCTAATTCGAAAATCATGTGTAAAAATAGGAATATAAATGCTAATGTACATTCGTTATACAGGTAGGACAGACAGTATATAGTAAATGATTTTGAATGAGAAAAATATAAAAACCTATGTATTTATAGATTTCTGGCGTTCTGTCGCTCTTAAAAAGAGCAAGAGATAGAATGGGTATAGAAATTAAAACATCTTGTATGAGTTTAAAAGATGAATCTTTTTAACGCCATTACTTCTTCCTTGATCATGTACTTACATAGTTGTCAATATGATTTATGTTCTTTTCAGTAGATTCTTCTTTCTTTTTCAATTCATTAGCCAGCTATGTCTTCTATTATTTTAGTTACCATATTATACTATTATATAGATAGTTTTGAAATAATAATAGATAATATTAAATAATAAAAAAATTGCACTGGGAACTAAATGATATTAATACATTTTAAATATCTATATTTTCCTAAGAGAAATAAACCACAGTGGAAATGGTTCGACAAAATCATCAACAATAAAACTAACAATAAAGCAAACAAAACGAAAAATAAATAATTTCTTATGAAAATTTTATAAATTTTGTTAGTTATATTGGTGTCTTTTTAAACAAAACTTTTTAATAATTAAAAAAGATTTAAAATTTAAATCTCAATTTTCCTTTCACAGAATAAAAAATTAGAATACATTTCCTCTATCCAATTAACTCTATAAAGACTTTAAATATAGAACTTAAAATTTAAGTTTTATACAGATTAAAAAGTTAACTAAATATTTTATTAAGTTTAAGGAATTTAAATACCCATTATATATAAAAACTTATTACATGTAATAACATACTTCAGAAAAGTTTTAATTTATTTATCTATCACTGATGTAAAGTAAATTAAAAAACTGCTACTTAAAAAGTATTCTAGGCAGAATACTTAAAAAATGTGAATTTGCAGATGATTTTTACGAAATCTAAAAATACAACTACAAATTGAAAACTAAAACCAGACTTTTCAAAAATGATAAGCTTAGGACATTACCGTCGTTATTTTCCCTAAAACAAAACCTACAAATAAAATTCGGCAAGATTCCAAACTAAAACGCAAACTGGAAAAAAAATGAAAAAAATGTATGCTTTATTATTACCCGGAATATTAAGAAAACATCAAAGAAACTATTTTAGGATAATAAAACAGAAAAAAATAACATATTTTATAGCAAGTTATCACACCGAAATTATGACTTCTAAGAAAATAAGCTGGATTGGATCCAAATATCTCCATAAAGAGTTTATTTTTATTAACGCAGTAACAAACGCGAGATTAGAGTTCGGAAAGGTAGGGATAAAATTAGCAGTTGCCCCACTCAGGAATTTTAATCAAAATTTATTGGAAGCAGCTTTACACGGGGAGAGATAGTGATAAATTCCGCTGCCGATGAACCAGGAAAATTAACTTCAATAAAGTTAATCGAAAACTATCCACTAAATCTTTGGGGTTATTAAAGTTAAAAGCATAATGTAGTGTTAAGAGCGTAAAATGCCTTGTAAAGTCAAAGTTTGTATCCTCTTTGGAAAATATATTTTAATGTACTGCTTCTCGATGAAAATGAATCCTTCATCGAAAATAAAACTTGGTTGAAAGATAAAATTATTGAATATTAAAAAAATTAAAAATCCTTCAGAGTAATTTTCTAAAAATGTTTTTGAATTCAAGGTGTTGTTTAATGGGAGTTATTTTTGTGTGTGATGCCATAGATAAAACTTGAAATTTTAGCGAAGTGGTTGAAAATGTTAGTAATATGCCAAGTGGTTTGAAGGTTTAAAGAAATTAATAAGTATTTTTTTAAAAACAATTTAAAGAAGGGGAGAATAATTTATTTAGATTTAAAAAATTTAAAATTTTAAATTATAGAACTTATTTAAAGGAATTTTTTTTCTTAACGATTTTTGTTAGTTTCAGTACACACAGAGTTAAAATTTCTTTCAAAGAAATCAGTCAGGAATAAAAATATTCGTATACAATTCTACTCATTTGAGAAATAATGTTAGAAGCAAAATTCATCTCCAAATTGCATTTTTGCACTGGTGTTTTTAAAAAACAAAGCTTAGCTTACTATTTATGTAAGTAAGAGCAGTATGTTAATTTCAATAAAGGATAACTAAATTTCTTTTTAAAGAATAATACAAAAAATACTCGCAACACTTTTACAATATCAGAGAACGTCAATTTTTTGTAGAATTAAACCATATTCAAACAATAACAGTATTTAAAAATGAATGCAAATCATACAATTAATCAAGAATAAATAATTTAACATTATTGCGCCGCAATAAACAAAAAATCCCATGAAATACATCTTATTTTCGAATTATTTAATCTTCCTAAAAATTAAATTATTAATATAACAAAACAGATAAGGTTTAATGCGAAATAAATTCACGATTACGAAAGAATGATTTTGTAGAAAATGGCAAACGATTACATTTTTAATGACGCAGCTGAAAATCAAAAGAATATATTTTTTTACGTTAGGATGTATTGCAACTTAAAATGATTAATGTAAAGATAAATTGTTAATATACATAAAAATATCAAGAAAATGGGTTTCAATTGTTTCATAATTGATGGTTAAGTGCAATATAATTCAACGATTTTATTATTTCAGATGGATCTTATAACATTCTTCATACTTTGATAAGAAGCAGAAAATGATTTATAATCTGATAGATATTACTGAATCTATATATAGGCGTATTTAAATAAAAACATAATTTGTAACCTTCGATTTCTGTTCCCTTAAGAATTTTTTCTGTTTCTTTTAACACTGATAAAGACAGCTACGGAGATTAAGAAGTTAAGCTGCTTAAATATGATCTGAGATATTTCTAACGTTTCTGGAAAATAATATTTTCTTATTTCATAGCAGCAGCTGTTGAGGAGATTATAGTTTTAATATCTGAAATAAGATGTTGCCATTAAATATTCAATAAATAATGCACATTTAATTTTAAATAAATGAAATATGATAATTTACAAAATGTGTTGTTTTAATTATTATTCTGAATATTTTATTCATTTAATACTTCACTCGGAATAATAAAAAACATTTATAAAAATTACAAAATCTTTCATTCATATATTCTGTTTACATACTTTCGAATTTATAGAACTTTAAAAAATATTCGAAGGAAAATAAAACCAACGATGACATTAATTTCCAAAAGCGATATTTTATATCAGATTAAAATGAGAAAGGCTTCTTGGAAAAAAATTTCACTTCAGATTAAAATTAGAAAATATTCCTGGAAGAGGAAATAATCTTAGAGCGAGATGAATTGAAAAAAAAATCTATAAAAAGATTTTCAAACTTTCTGGAATTGTATGTACCTTTTAGAGAGAGATTCTGTCTTAATCTAAATATTCATTCTTAAAAGTTCCATGAAAAGTAATTTTCATCATAGTAATATCTCGTGAAAACAAAGCTGAAAAAGTCTTTTGCCTTTTAGATGAATTTTTCGTTTGCTTCTATACATCATATTATAATTCTATCATAACTTTCAATTTAATTTTTTTAATATAGTTGTTTAAGATAACTGGGGGCGTTAAAATGCTTCAAATTTTGCATTTTTTAAATTTTACTTTTAAGAAATAGAAGATGTTTCACTGCTTCCGTAGATGCATTATTTATGAGAATTAGACGAAGAATACGCTAGAAAATTGAATTTTAAAATTTTAAGCAAATGAGATGTAACTAAGATTCTGATACACTTTCTTCAAAATCTGTTTTGTATTATTATGTATTATAAAATAGTAATTTTCACTGTAGAAGGAATGTATTTTTCAAGTGTTTTTTGTTCAAACTTTTTGAGAATTCTACATTTTTTGGACAAAAATTAAGGAAAATTTAAGTGAATAGTCACAAAATTTTAAAATAATTTCTTGTTTTTTAAATGTTATTTATGTCAAGTTTTCCATTTATTAATTTTCAATGTAGCTTTTAAATTATTAATCAAGGGGATATAGCACAAAGTGAATCTTGAGGATTATCCTAAATTAATTACATAGCTTATAATATAGAAGTCTCGTTATTCTCTCTTAACTACTGTTAACATTTGAATATTTATGAACAATTCTTTATGTTTATAACTGTTATTTTTAATATAAAATAAATAAATATTCATATGTGTGAGTACAAAAGCACAGTGTCTATAGTTATAATTTTTAAAAAACCAGAGTTCAATTTAAACTAGACATCAAATTAAATCTTAGACATTTTCTTTGTGTATTTTTAAAACAATGCTTAAAATATGTGTAAGGAATTCTGTAATATTCTGTAATTATGATGTTTAAAGGAAAGTAAAAATGCTAAAAATTATATAGACATAAGACTTTAGTATTTTAAAACGAAGATGTTATGAATCGTTGATAACACATGTTGATGAAGTAAGGAACAAGTAATTAAATAGACCTCTAAATAAAAGTGATGCAGAATAACCCAATTAATTATGGTAGGGTTTTATATTGTATTAAAAATATTATTTTGCACATCATAGGTGAAAATATGTTTTCTTGCAATTTTTTCAAAATGCATTTTCTACTTAACCGATAGTGCTGATATTTTGCATATTATAAGATTGACAAATTTTCTATAAAGTAGATGAATTAGTTTTACAAATAAACATTCGCAAATTTTATACATAAAAGTTTCTGCATAAAATTTAGAGGGAATTTGAATCACAAAATTAAAAAAAAGTATTTAATTTTTATAATTTTTTTAAAAAAATTGATTACATTCATTATATGGATTATAATGTTTACAAAAACTCTGCAATATACTATATATTCAGTGGATTTTATGCAAAATGTACCCTAAAGGTAAAAACATGACTCAAAAATAAAAAAAAATGTAATTGATTATGAATTGCTCATATAGAACTATTTATATTTGAAAATTTGACTTTTTTATATTAACAGGTACTTACTGTAAAAGTATCATTTTCATTGATTTTAATATAAATACGTGAGAAAAATTTAAATTTGGAGTAAAAAATAGTTCAGTACACGTTCCAGTTCCTGTAAACTTGCATTGAGTAGCTAAAAATACAGTTAAAGAAGACGACATTCAATCTTATGTACTTTAGTCTACAAACATTACCCTATATTTTACAGAACTCGAGGATTGTTTTTCTAAAATAGTTTTATTATACAACTAATGCTTTTATTATAAAACAATTACAATGACTGAATATATTTGTCGTGTTTTAATATTTTTTAATGACAACTGGTTTTGCATCTTAGCGATTTAAATTTTTCATTAAAATTATCAAACAATTCGACTAAAATTATCAAACAATTCGACACTAAAGTTTTCAAAACGTTTAAAATAAACTTGGCAGAGAATGTTAATTTACTTCTACAAATCAAATATTCTCCTTTTATAAACATAAGATATATTTTTAGATAGAACAGACGATTAATAAATTACTACGATGTTGCCATAGCAACACACAATGAAGTTTATTATTCCGTGACCTTATCATTAGGCTACCAGAGCCCAAAACAAATAGACATATTTAAGTATTTATTACTTAAAAAAAGATATCTTTCATGCGAATTTTTATTGTAATGGATATGTTGTGAGGATAAAGCATTTTAAATAAATGCTTAAAATTATTTCACAAAATTAAATTTAAACTATTCTTTAGTATGCTGAGTAACAATTTTCTACTTTCCGAAGACTAAAATAGTATTTTGCTTAAACATATTTTAATAAATTCAAATTTGTTGACTGTAATTAAAGTCACATTGTTATAATAATCTTATTAGTTAAAAAACCTTAATAAAAATATTATGGAACTTTCTAAGCCTGTTTTTGTATTAATATATTAGAGATACAATTTGAGAATTCCTTTTGCATAACAATACTACATATAGCTGTTATTTGAAAAACTTCAATACATGCATTTAAAGAATTTGCTAAGTATAAGAATTATATGCACATGGTTAAATTTTTCAATTTCCGGCACATGCTTTTATACTCGGACATGTCCATTAAATTCCACTGCTTTTCAAAACAGCTCCTTTTTAAAACACTATTTATCTCATTTAGGCGTTATTAAAAGCAGTTATTCCTGATTTCTTCAAATAAAAAGAACAGTAAGTAGAGCCAAATACAGATTACTTCAACATATAATTTAGACGTCACAAATTAATATTGATGGCTTTAAGTGCAGACACCAGCGCAAATTGCCAATTTTACCTGCATTTAAATACCTAAATAAAGACAAATCAAGACACGAATTAATTTACAACCCACGCACGTACATCAAAAAAGGTACTAGAAAATATCAAGCGGAGAAAAAATGTTATTCCGGATTTTCGAACAGAGAGGCGTAATTTGGAAATTTTTTTTTATCTCTTCTCCCTTTTTATAAATTTAATGCCTGTAAAAATAATGTGTAATGAAATGGAAAGAATATTTTAAATAAAATGAATGTCTCCTAAAAATTCGCAGAATTATCGAAATTGTACGAGGCACTTCTGGAGCATATCAGAGCGCCCCCTGCCTAAATTAAGATAAAACTGTTAAAGAATTACGGGGGAAGGCGCCAACAGATTTTACAAAATTATTGTACATTGATAATTTTGTTTGTACTTAACATTTGTGATGAATTCTGCAGATAAATGGAAATAATATACTCCAAAAAATTTATTTCAATCCATCAGAATTCTTCCGTTAAATTTAATTTAAAAAAACAAAATGTAACGGGTTCTATTCGAGATTCTCACTAATCCTCTAGAGAATATAATTTGTACGAAGTTATATGATTATTAAACTTCTTTTATGTAAAGGAACCACGATTTATATTAATGAGGGTTACTATTTAAAGTTAAGTGAAGAGAAAAGAAAGATAATTGTTGTAATATAGAGCCTAAGAAGTTAGAGAAGTTAACAGTGAAAATTGCCGTGGTTCAGGTAGAAAGGATCCGATTGGTCATTCTAGGATTCATATTATTACTAAAGATCTGCTATATATTCATGATAAGTACAAATTTATATTCTAGATATTTAAATAAATATTTAATAGCTTAGATCGAATTTAGAGAGTGCTTAGATATTCAAAATAAAGTGTTTGTTTTTAGAAAATGTCTAATCTTTGGTCAAACCTCACACTTTTCAACAGGCGAGAGTTCACGACAAAAATAACGATCATTTTACACACATGATTAAAGCTAACATAAAGTGGCTATAATTGTAAAAATTGGTCTCTCATTTGATTTGATTTCTTATTAATGTTTCTTATTTCAAAGCAGCATGAGGGCTACTAGTGACGTATCTCGGTTAATTGACAAGGATGATACCTCTGCCCTGCATCCCACACTTTCCACAACACACCAACATGAGGAATTCGACAGAATTAATGTACACCAGCCCCTCTACACACCGCGTCTTCAATAACTCTAGCATTCGACGTCGGCCATAATTTCGCGACCGTTATTACTTGGTAACCGTGGGTACATTGTTTTCTCTAAGATGATGCTCTATACCAGTGATTCCCAAAGTGGTCTATATCGACCCCCAGGGGTCTATAAAGACCTGCACAGGGTCTACGTCAGCGAAAAAATTATTTGGGGGTCCATGAGGTGTAAATGGGGGTCTTCATAGTTGCTGTCATTCAACAAGATCGTGACTTAAATTTTAAAAGAAAATTAATCAAATGGAAACCAGAACTTACCTATTTAATAGATTTAGTTACTGAATTGAATGAATTTAATTTACAGTTACAAGGTGACAGCATACTTTTTTAAAAAACAAGAACCATCATTTTTGTGTTTCTAGCCAGAATTAAGGTAAAGGAGTGTAATATTGGACGTCACGAATTTTCCCAGTTTCTCTATTAGCCACAAACACTTTGCAAGGAACCTACGTTCAATATTTAAAAATGTTATATTACAAGAGGCACTGATCAGAGTAGGCATTAAAGGAGATCTTAAAGTAATGTTTAGAATTGAATGTCAGCAATTTTGGCTTTAAATAGACATACCTATTATTTATCCAAAATTATGGAGAATTGTGAGAAAGTTTTTAATTGCTTTTCTCTAGGGAGAAGGAGTTTCAGCATGGCTAGCTACCTATAAGAAGTAATAAAAAGGAAGAAAAAGACTGGGCACTACTGGGAAGAGTTTTAGACTGGGAAGAGTTTTAGAGTTAAACCTTACAAGATTGATGCCAAAAGTTGAAAATTTATTATTGAAACACCCGGTTCACACCTCTCATTAAAAGCATTTGTTTGTTGATCAGTTTTTTTAGGTAACAATTATTTTATTTATTAATTAAATTTCAGTTTAAATAGTTCACATGAGTTTCTCAAGTTTTAAACACTATACATCACTACAGTTAGAAATAAATCTAAAGACTTAAATTTCTAACTGTAGTGAATTATAGCTACTCATACGCTGGCAAGGAAAAAAAAAACCCCAGTTGATAAATTTGTAAAAAATTAATATTAGGTAAGTAGGGGTCTATCTAGAATTGAAAAACATGACAAGGGGTGTATGAGACAAAAAGTTTTGGAACCTCCGCTCTATGCTAAGCTGACTAACTTGATATTTACAGATTTATACCTCCTCTTTTAGGAAACTGAAAATTAATATTACCGGATTAAAAAGGAGATACAATAAAAAAGCATTGAAGTATAAATATTCACATTCATAGGTTAACGACAAAGTACGAATCTATTTAAAATCCATACACGTTTATCAAAAGACAAGTGTCTTATATAAGGAAGGAAGGTAAAAAAATTAATTTCATTTCCACTTTAACGAAAATCCCACTCCGAACAAGACAATGAAACGTCATTTTCATTTGAACTTCTTATTTGTAAACGAACAAAGAAGTTTTAAAAAATGGACACTCTTGGCATTCATTTTTATCACCCTCCGCCCTAAGAAATAAAAGAGAAACGAATTCACTCCAAGGACTTTAAGGCAGATAAGGTGTTTCTCAGAATACACTCTCAGAAGGCTCACCTCCTGATTTTCCGACATTCTTCGCCCCGTCAAAAGATTATGATGACTTAGATGAAGAATTAAAGGAAGAAGAATAAACACATAGTATGTGAGAGCCGGAGTTTTTGGATCCAATCCAAGTGGGCTGGGAAGTTAATTTTAGAATCCTGGGGCGAATGTCATAACGTCTGGAAGAGTGTTTTATGTTATAACTGTTTATGATTGGGAAGTGGACTCCGAAATAGCAAGCCATCTTGGACAGAGCACGTTTAGGAGAGCAGAAAAGCTTTCCAGAGTGCGTCTGGTGGAAAGGTGCATTATGGGATATGTGTTGGAATTTCTGAAAAGTTAATAATAGTGAAGGGGACAGAGCTAAGCAGTTATAAGCCCTTGTCACAGACAAAGAACCAGACTGTATTTCGAATTATGATTAAGGACTTTTAAACCTTTTAATGAGACATTTATTTCACTTTTGAATTTCTCGAAGTTTTTTATGTTTTACTAACAATTAATCAATGGCATTTTAGGAAATAAATTTTATTTTGCAGAATTTTATGTTTACATTTACATTTTTGGGGTGGGAAGAATACTTTCCAAGGAACCATTCACCGTTATAAAGAAAATTAAATTTAATAGTGATTATTTGCCATAAAAAGATAAGAAGCATGTTGCAATGCCCAAGGAGACATCACATTCTGCACACAAGTTTAGCGGGTTCTCTTTTACTGACCCTTTCGGTTATATTACCTACATCGCCTATAGTTGGAAACTATCTTTGGTATATGATTTTCCACACTGGCTAAGCGCACACACTATCCGGAACTACACACTTCTTTGCTTGGGAGAAAGCAGGAAGTTCTTACCTTTTTCTTGAAGAGTTATCGTCTATTAGCTGACAAGCTAATGCTATACGGAATGTTAAGATGGTCTAAACTTCTGTTTGTTTTGTTCATTTGCCACGGTAGGAAACTATTTTTGATGGGAAGGTCAGTAAGAAAATAAAAGATTAGTATGGGAATTAAGACTTCCCAACGTCATAATAGCAAAGTGAATATATTATAACATGTTTTGCCCTTCCCACAGGAGTATTTTGAAAGATCATGTTGATGGGAAGTAATCTTCCCAAGGCCTACGAAAGAGTTAACAATTAATGTGGTTTTGTGTACTTTACCTATAAAAATACACTGTAAGACCCATACAAAATTTCTATTCGGCTACCTGATGTTAAGTTTACTTTTTGTAAGCGATAAAAAATAATTAAGTTTTCTTTTATCATTGACGTAACTTTTGTTTATGCAACGCCATAATAAAGCTTCACAGAATTTTATTGGCGAAAGTAACTAGTCATGCTGAACCTATCTTGAAACTTAAAGACTTCGTAAGCAAATTAATTTGAATAACATTTAAAACACATTGATTTGATACAGTTAACGTAACACTAAAGTCACAAAGCAGGCTAAGTTTGCTTAGTCAAAATTAGCATTCGAGATGAATTGTATTAATAATTTTTCAAAAGATGCTGTTTGTTGGTAGAGTTTTATTCCCTTTTTAATTAGTCAGTAAAATAGTATACAGAATTGTAAATGGTAGCCCATGTTAACTAAATACATGTTAACTAAATAAGTATTTAATTTTTTGCGCTCTCTATATATTTGGGATTTAATTTACTTTATTATACCTCTTTGCAGGTATTAACTCTAATACGATTAAAATAAATATTAACTTCCTAGCCGGAACGTTTGTTACTAATAGCCCCCTCCCCCGTTACTTTTAGGGTGCGTCGTTAATAAAAATTCACTTCCTTACATCCAACCGTAACATATATGCGATTCTAATTAAAACCTGACGAATCTTAAGAATATTTATAAGTTAGATATGTTTTTACACAAAAATAATATAATTACCAGCATGTTTAGTAAAATTTTCATACATACGCTCACAATAAATTGCTGTAAGTAAAACATTTGCTATAGTCTTTCAATATAATGAAGATTCTCTACTTCTACGGAAAGCTACTGGTGACTCTAATGACATTCTAAAATTGACTTTATATTAAAATAAATCTAGAGATAGAAGGTGATATATATTGGCGACGGACTTTGCAATCTTGAACCACGATTAAGCGATAAGGACTATATCCGAATTGTGATTTCATTCTACTAATTTTTGTATCATACAACTGAGAGAGAGTTTTGAGTACAGTTCCATTAAAAATATACAATAATCGAATTTAATCGACATGGTAGATCTTTGTTAAAATCTGGATTCGAGACTTCGATTCGAATTGAACACTACCTGCCCGAAGCTCTCGACGGTAACTCACAACTATTGAGTGACCGTCCAATCCATATCTTAAAAAAAAATAAGCTTACTTGATTCATCATTTAAAAATATACTAGTTTGATAAGTTTCCTTCAACTTTTTTGAACTGTTGTAAAACTTTATAACTGAATATACCGGCTCTAAATATAATATAATGAATTTTTTTTTCTTTAGCATAATATGGAATAAATACATAATATTATTCGTATGCACACATAATATGTGATCAGCAATTACAGCTAGAGGCTGGAAAATCTTCTGAACGTATTAAGAGATATCTTCCATTTCCAAATAGTTCGATTAAATATATAAGTAAAATTGCGAGTAACGTTTAATCATATCATCTATTCAATTTTTTTTCATAAAAAGATTTTTTCCCCAAAAAAACTTTATTGAAATGAAAATTATATTCTATTAGCTATTTGTAGAAGTAGCACAAAAACAAATACTTTCAATTATACAAAATTTGTTGTCAAGTTTACAATTCAGTACCTTTAACTGAATTTTATTAAATAGAATTCAATCAAATTATTTTAAATCTTCGTAACTACTGGAGATTTATTTTATTCGAAATGGTAATAAAAATCCCCCTAATTTTTCATTAACGCTCCTGTGTTTTAATATTTCAAGAACCTTCTTGACTCGTATGAGGCAATCACCGAACAAAAATTAAGTTCAACGAGCTCCAGGGAGTAAAAATTTATTCTAGGAATGTCGAAACCAAGTATAATATTAATAATAAATAATTTATGTATGTAAATATTTGAAGTTCACCAAATCCACGAAAAATAAATATTTGTATTAGTAATACAGATATTTTTGTATAAAAACACATAAATTATTTTTAAATGTTGTAATTTAGGCAATCTCAGGGCAGGTTTTATAAAACAGAAGCAAAACACTATCATAAAAAGTACGTATTTTCCAAGAAACATTTTTATTCTCTTTTTTTAAATGTTTTCAGGAAGATCAAATCTTAACTGATTATACAAACCCGTTTATACAAATAAGTCACACCTAAAACAGCGTTTTTTACCTATTAAAACCTACCGATTGCACCGATAAGCCACACCTAAAAATTTCCCACAGAGTTCACGCGAATTTTTGATTAAAACATTAACTATATAATAGAACCGCTGATTCTCAGAACTGCGTGATTCTCTGAACTACGACTATTAACAAATTACATAGATAACAGATACACATTTTGAAAATTAATGCCGCAGTTGAAATTCTCTCAAGTGTGGCTACAATTTTTCAATGAATTATTTTAACAAAATAACCAAACCCCGTGTTCCTTGAATTTTTAAACCTGTCATAAATTATTCATCCTTTCCAAAATACGGAAAGTTCGAATCATTATGCAGCTCACATCTAAAAATTCTTGCTATCTCTACTTCGCCTAACACATATCTATCTAAATATATTTCGCGTCTTTCAATTACCTTCGAAACTGTTTATTCATGTATTATCTATTACGAGTGTACAGCATTGGACCATTACTTGTTTTTGCTGCAAATGCACAGTGCACATCTACACTAAATAGTGGCTTTTAGTTAAAAAGACTCTTGAATTGCAGCTTCTTTTTTTCTCTTCTTAAGCTTTTAGCAGATTGAAGTCCTGTTTACTTGATTCTTTTACGTCACGCTTTACGAGGCGAGTTCATTCCAAGATAAATGGAAGCCATACTGGGGAATAGACTAGCTAAACTGTAATGAATAGGGAAAATTTCCATAGGGAACATGATTCTCAATCAAATTACCCTGGAAATTGAGTGTATTCTTTAAAGATACTCAAGTTCTAAGACATTTTAAATAATGTGTTCATGCATCTAGTTGCATAATAATAAAAGGGTGTTCAGGAAAAGCTAACGGATACAGAAAGATATAAATGTTTTAGAGGAAAAACCTAAAGATTTTGTTTCAAATATCTGTAAAAAAACAACATATTTTCTACGGTTATAAAATATAATGAAATTTCCACACAATACCCTTTACTGAGTGACAAATATAAAAGTTAGTTAAGGAATCTGACTACATGCGACAACTTTTTTCTTAAAAAATGAATATATGGGGATTTTTGTGGTTTTTAGATTTATTTAGTATTTCTTTAAGAAAAATATGCTAAAATTAAGAAAAGAAAAAGAAATTATTATAATTAAAATGGAAAAAATGGGTAAAAATTAACAAAAAATTACATAAACGGGGCCCATTTTGTACAAGAAATTTATGAACAAATTTTCAGTTTTTCAATTTTGATGTGTTGCTTTGCTGTTCATTTTTGAAATGATCTTCAGGATAAGAGATATTTTAATTTTTACAAAGGTTAAAGCACTTTATCTTAAACAAAATCGCTTAAAAAAGTGATTATATTCACATAAGAGACTGTAAATTTTGTAATAAAACATTGATTGTTAAATCTGAAGGTTAAAACACTTCTATTATATACAAAATACACACAGAATTTCATTTAATTTTTTTCAAAACCTTTTGAGCAATCGCTGTCCCGTTTGAACATTTTCAAAAAACAAAACCCCACACATTTCGAGAAAAACGCATTTTAAAGTATGACACCTTGCTTAAAGTAGTGGAATCTGCTTTTACTAAAACACTTGTAGTTTTTGTTCTAGTTAATGGAAAATAATAAACTTGGTATTTTTATGAAGCTAATAAGATGGTCTATAAAATAAAACCATAAAAAATTATCAATTTTTGGCATAATTCACAAGTTTAGGGTAGTCGGATACCTTAAGTATTTCAAAACATTTATAAAAGATGCGTGAAAAGAAACAGTTATTCGATTCAATGCTTTTTCGTTTTTATCTATTAAATTACACGCATAAATTACTTACATTTACCAACAAAAAGTAAATCAAGGTAATATATTCAGTGTTTCAAATAAATATGAATTATTACATTATCTCCTGTAAAATAAAATATATAGAACAACAAATAAAAACATTACAAATATTATTTTAAGTTATATTCTAAACAATTTAATTAAATCTTTTTACGTTATATTCATGCTTTCTTAATATTTATTAGTCACTATTTTTGAAAAAGGAATACAACTACATATAAGATATTTTGTTCAAGTGATTCCCTTTTTTTCGACTTCTCTAAATAAATATTTATGTATGTTAAGGAGGCGGGTTGAAGTTATCTAACGTCGAGAAAGGTTTATTTTTGAAATTAGAAAAACCTATGAAAAAATAGCACCGAAATTCAAACGTCTTCTGACTATTTTGCCAATTTTTTGCAGAATCTTGATAAATATACGAAAGCTAGGTCCACAATATACCCTTCCCTATACTGTCCCTACGGGATACAAGACATTTAATTGGAAAAGCTTTCAATGCAAATGAAACGAGTCATCAACTTTCTCATCATCTGAGAAATGAGGCAGGTTCGGAACGAGTTAAGCAAATCCTTTGTGAAGACATACATCTAGATTCTAAAAAAAGAGCCAGTTCTTCGTTTTACTTAAAACACAAAGGATTTCGTCAGAAATTTGCTCGAAAAACATTGGATGGGATCGGAAAAAAAATCTCTTAACTTTTTTAAAAATCATCCTCTTCCAAAACTTTTCTTTACATTTTAGCTCTTCGTCTTTTTTAAATTTCAAGTCATATTTAATGATGAGAAAAACTTTAGAAACTTGGTCGTCAAAATTGACGACCGAGATGGAAACAGACAAAAGCGAGATCTAAGAAAAGAAACCATATATTTTCAACAGAAGGAATTTCGCAGGGAGTTGCACTATTCGTTTAAGGCAGCCATACTCAACCTGTGGTCCATCGAGACGTTTTAAGTGGCCCGGGCATAGCTCATTCTTCTGAGAAATTCACTTACTTCAGAACATTGTATTAAAAATTTGGTAGGAAATTAATTGTCAAGAAATAAAATATATCAATTTTGCTTTTTGATGTCGGTGTTATACGGGTACGAAATGATATTCTTTTTCTCTTTGAAGCGGTTATGGTTAGTGATAAAAAACAACAGTGGATTAGCGACAATTTTATGGGTGGAACTAATTTTTAACTATCCTTCATATCTTGCAAGCGAAAAATATTAGAAGAAAATATATCGTTTCCAGACGATTGAGAGATAAGACTTTTTTGTAGTGAAAAATAAACATGGATCAATAATTATTTGATTTGTCACGAAAGTGATGTATTTAAAAAATACAAAAATAAACATGAATCATTCAACGACACTTTTACTCGAACATCTCTTTCAAGGGGTGATAAATAGGTTTTCTTGAATAATCTTTGCAACAGCAACAAAGTGTTTCGTCAGTGGTGATATTATAGCGGTAATAAAGACATCCCATGTATGTTATATTATTGGTAATTATATGAAACCGTTTATTGATGCAGAAATTGTGAAGGAGTGTTTCTTAAATGCTTCTAATTTAGTGTTAGAGACAAAAATAAAAAATAATAATTAAAAGAGCAAAACAGGAGTTGTAATATTTCGATCAATTTTCCACATTTTGAATTTCCATTGTTATCTTAATCTTAAAGCATTTCTCTCCATTCCCTCCCCCATTTATCACCATGTTGCGGCCCACGTGAAATAACTAAAGTATGTATCAGGCCCGCGTGAAATAGCTGACATATGTATGTGGCCCAGCAGAAAAAAAGGTTGAGTACACCTGGTTTAAGGGTTACAAAAAGTGGCTTTTCCCTCTTTAAAGATGATTTCTGATGACTATTTAATATATTTGAAAATCATTATCTCTTATTCATTTAAAGGAGTAAGCAAAAGAAACAGTTGTATTCCCCCAACTCAACTTGACGTTTCCATTCCTTCATCCAGACGGAGTGAAAGCACATCAAATCGAATTCTCAAAATGATGCAATTATGTCTGAACTAAGTCCGTTAGAGCAGTAGTACCCCGGGCAATTAACCAGTACCGGTCCGTGGATCAAATGGTACTGGACCGCCCAAGAAACATTATGTTTCCATTTTATTAACTGTAGTGTATTTCTCTCGGGTTTGTGACACTTTCCACGAAAATCCCTTTTATTCCATGTTAAATCCCTTTATTTTCATTTTTTGTGTGCAATCGTGATTTATTTTGAAGGCATATTGAAATACAATTAAATTAAAATTATTAAATTTAAACAATCTAAAATATAAACAATCGTCGTCCCCCTCAAAGGACCGAGGTTACCATAACAAACGTTGACCCATTCACGGCAACAAAACGGTTGAATAACACTGTATTAAGAGAATGTTTACAGAAGTATAGTGAAATATGATTTCTTCAATACTTGAAAATTATTAAATTTAAACAATCTAAAATATAAACAATTGTCGTCCCCCTCAAAGGACCGAGGTTACCATAACAAACGTTGACCCATTCACGGCAACAAAACGGTTGAATAACACTGTATTAAGAGAATATTTACAGAAGTATAGTGAAATATGATTTCTTCAATACTTGAAACACTCAGATATGTTAAATCTATAACATCTTAATTTTTGAATCTGTAAAAAAAAATATTTTCCTCATTAATATTGCATTACTTCTCATACGAAGCAACATTGTTTGAAATTTAGCAACAACATTTGTAATATTTAAAAAAAAATGTTTTTTATATTTATTTGGAGTAGTTATTATAAAAAGTATTAGAGTTGAATTACACTGATTCAATTTTTCAAATGCATAAGAACAGTGGCGCACACAGGGATTTTTCAAGGGGGAGGATCCGGGGTCGAAAGTTCACCATTCTTGTATCATGCTTCTTTTGATTTTGTCGATTTTCGGGAACAAAACACAGTAAAAAACTAATTTTTGCATAAATAATTAGCATTAATTAATAAAATTAATCATAAATAACAAGTAATTAATTACATTTTACGTACTATATACTTAGAATTATAATCAATCGGAAAAAAACCAAGTTCTTGGGGGGACCCCCCTTGTGTGCGCCACTGCATAAGAATAATAAATAGCTAATACGGAATCAATTATATCCGTTAATACTTCATAAAATGAAATATTTTTAATTTAATATATTAAATTATATATATTTTTAACAATAAAGAGTTAATACGAAGCTACCCTTCATATTATACAGTATATTAAAAATAATATATATATATAAGTACAATTGGTATATAAATTTAATAATTTTTATAATTTGCTTATTTAATAATAGGCACAATAATGTGATATGTATTGAGAAATATTGCCCGCAATAGTGCATATATATATACTATATTACATAATATTCTAAAAGTAAAAAGGCTTCTTTTTAAAAAAAGTTTTCTGTGCATCAAATGTTTGCTGTTTAAATTTCAAATAATAATTATATTTTAAACTGAAATTACAATACAGTTTTCAGATAAAAAAATCACTTTTTTTTAATGCTTGAATTAATTTTATTTCATATCTGTACTTTCTTTGTACCGAAAACAAGATGCATTAGTTAATTATCATCAAAAAATATGTCCGTTTTGGATTTTCTCTCATATTATTTTCATTTTTACAACATGCTTATGTATTTTAATATTTTAATTACATAATTTATTTTGATTCTGACATCTCTTTCTGAATTAAATTCTTAAAAAAACTTCTTTATTCTCTGGGTTGCACGTATTTTAAAAAAAAAAATGCAGATAATTACATATTTTATTCATTACGAATATCATTCTATGAAAAATAATTCTTTTAAACCTTTTTTTAAGTATATACTTTATACATCAAAGAACAAAGAAGGATAAAAGTACAAAAAAGGACAAGGAAGTACGAAGTATAAAAGCACAGATGTTTAAAATAATGGTTAAAAACAAGCACATTAAAGGAAAAATAAAGGTAAAATATTATTTTTAATTTATTGAAAAAATTATCCAAGGTAAAATATCCATCAAACGTTGGACGAATCTAATATACAGAACTAAGTTTCTTAAAAATTTTCGCAATATGAGTTTTAAAATTTTTTACTGAAAAAAGATACTCATTAATTAAATATTTCTCAATGGGTCTTATGAACAAAAATATTTCGCCATATTTTAAATCAAAGAAACATTTCCCGCCACTACAAAATGCCATTTCTCATATTAAACTTAATTAACACGGTATTAAAATAACTAGACACATTTAAACTCCAACCGCATTAACATTTTCATTTTCGTAAGCGCTTCAACTTTCACAACATTATTACCTTAATTAAAAACAAGTACACACACTCTAGAACGACACCTGCCAAATTCTAATTTAGTTTATAAGACAAAACACCATTTTTTTGCTTTATTTCGCTTCATAATTTTTTTTTCTTTTTTAAAATATTAAAAGAGGATCTTTACAGCTATCGATCTTATCCGATAACGAATTTCTGTGTTCCCACAGCAAAAATCTAAATGGCCACTCCCGCAAAAATGCTAAAAGTTAAGTCTTTAATTTCATGCGTCGCTCCCCAAGATAATTGCAAAAATACTTTGTAGTATAAAGAGAATGAGAAAATTTTAATCCAGCATCCCATCCCCACTTCTACCTTCCGCAGTCTGTTGTTTTAGCTCTACAACACAATTACTCTTTGAAGCATGGCGAACCCGTAAAGATGGAAACACGGTACGTAACAGGCTTCCTGATTACATAACGGAGTCCTCAACTTAAAGCAAAAATTTACATACAATCAGTGGATTAAGTTTCGTGATCAAAGTTTGAAAAAGTATCAACAGTGAGGGTTGGAGTGGAGGTAATATTTCCTAACGTTGTTGGGGGGGGGGGAAGTGAACACAGATACTTTTGAGTTTTTGGTGTTTAATAAGAATTATTGCAAGTATTTTAAAAAAAAAAAGTAAAGATATCTTTATATTCAACAATTATTAAAGCTTGACATTCGAATTTGTGAGAACCCCCCTTGGGTTCCACTCTGGACCCTAAGATTGAATTGAGGCAAAGAATTACCAGACACCATTTTTAGAATAACAAATTATATTTATTCAATTGTTTCAATTAGCAACCTTCTAAATACAAATATTAAACAATATGTCTACGTCAAAGGGATTTACCTTTAATATTAATTTAAATCACAAAATATGATATTAATCAACTACTAAGCTCAATATCGAACGGGTTTACCGGAATAAGAGGACTGAGAAATATACGCAACTTGAATTACTAACATTCATTAACTTTACATTAACTTTATTATATATTAACTCTTGTGGTCAGATAAACTAAGTTTTAAATATCACCTGGCTATAATGTCGTTCTCTCCAGGTAGATAAATCCTTCCAATGGTATTTCGCTGACTAAAAAAAATAACTGTAGGACTCTAATCACGCAATCCACTTGAATCTTCTTAACTTCGTCACTACTTCTCTTGGCTCGATAGCCTTCCATCTGCTAACTTACAACGCTCTCCTTAAATACCTAATTTATTTGCATATCCCATTTTCTCCTTTCAGAGCTGGTTGGAAATATACGCGAATTTACAATCCCCAAAGACGGCTAAGAATATTAGTGATGAAGTTCCGTATAGATTCGTCACAAATTCATACGTAGAATTTGTATGTTGTTCGTTTTAATTAACGATAACTTTAATTTTTGTGGATGGCAAACCTCATAATTTGAAATCTTGACACAATAACAAAGATCCATCGTTTCCGAAAATGCAATGTCATGCTTGTGACTTAATTTGATTTAAAGTACAGGGTGAGCAGAAAAGATGAACCCGATTTTAAAAAATCATGTTTTTGAAACTAATGTAAGCGTAAAGCGAAATATACAAATTTTTTTTTCTATTACTAATGTCAGACGCGTGAAATACCCTTTTGTTATAAGGCATATGTCTAATCTGTACTACAGTGCATTCCATACATTTTGTAGCATCACTCTATCAATGGTTTGTAATGCTGCGTAAATGCTTATTTGTTGTTCTATGCTGTTCGTTGTAAAAATTTCCAATGACACGGCTTGAAATATAATCCTTTTTGTAAAATTTTCCATACCCTTTTCTGGAGCATTACAAATTAACAGTAGGCAACTCTCGTAAGCAAAAACTATTTGTAATTGTCTCCATGTTTGAATTTTTAATCATAGCGACCTTGAATGTGCTAAAACTTGCTGATCATAGGAGGGAAAAAAACTTGGTATATTTCTCTTTATATTCATGTATCACTTAAAGTAGTAATCATGTGTAGTAGTTTCAATACGATTTTTTAAAAACGTGTCCAACTTTTGTGCTCACCCTGTGTTATTTAAAGCGATGCATCAGGAACATCGACTTATTTTGACCATGAATGATTACTGAGTAACTGACCTCAATATGGACCACGCAGAAAAATTGAATATTTTAGTTAATTTTGTCTAGTTTTGCGTGGAATCATACAATTGGAAGTAAGTAAAAAATATTATTTAATTCTAAAGCAAAATATAAATTTTCTCATACTTTATAAGATGACTTTGCTCAGTTGAACCATTTCACCTCTATTGTATGACATAAATCAATTTGATTTATAATTAACGTCGCATTTTGAAGCTACACAAGGACTATAAACGACGGACTTCGTAATTTTGAATCTTGATCAAAAGATGAAGATGACACTTGAGCTAGCGTAAGAAGTTCCGGACATGACAGAATTGAACGTTCCTCTACCTCTTTATGCGATAGGTCTTTAGTAGCTCAAAGATTCAAACCAGTGGCGTAGCGTAGACCCCTGCAATGCCCTCATCGCGGAAGAGGGACATCATTGTACGAGGCCGAAAGCTTGACTGGCCCCAAGTGTATATAAAGAGTGTTTTTTTCCAGGTATAGAAGTTTAAGTCGGCATTACTTTCCAAGATGGCGACCGCTTTAACAGCAGTCAAGTGATTTATTCTCAGTTTGGTTTGGCAATTCATCAAAACGATCATCAAGCAAGGCGTAGATTCGTCGAATGGGCCCAAAACGAGATTGCCGTTGTTCCCGATTTTCATAAGCGAATTTTGTTTAGCGATGAAGCGCACTTCTGGTTGAATGGCTACGTCAACAAACAAAACTGCCGCATTTGGAGTGAAGCTAATCCACAAGTGTATGTCGAAACACCGTTACATCCAGAAAAACTGACTGTTTGGTGCGCTTTATGGGCTGGTGGAATCCTTCTTCAAAAACGATGAAGGCCACAACGTTACAGTCAATGGTGATCGGTATAGAGCCATGATTACTAACTTTTTCTTCCTGAATTGAACAATCATGATGTCCAGGAGCTGTGGTTCCAACAAGACGGCGCAACATGTCACACAGCTCGTGCCACAATCGATTTATTGAAAGACACGTTGGGTGACCGCCTAATTTCACGTTTTGGACCTGTGAATTGGCCTCCAAGATCTTGTGATTTAACACCGCTAGACTATTTTTTGTGGGGCTATGTAAAGTCACTGGTCTATGTGGATAAGCCACAAACGCTTGACCATTTGGAAGACAACATTCGCCGTG
Source organism: Trichonephila clavipes (assembly GCA_019973935.1). Taxonomy (NCBI): domain Eukaryota; kingdom Metazoa; phylum Arthropoda; class Arachnida; order Araneae; family Nephilidae; genus Trichonephila; species Trichonephila clavipes. The sequence continues at coordinate 666,970 of BMAU01018507.1, forward strand.
TTATTGCCGATATACGGCCACAAATGTTGGAAAAAGTCATCGAAAATTGGACGTCCAGATTGGACTACATCCGAGCCAGCCGTGGCAGTCCTATGACAGAAATCATATTTAAAATGTAATGCCGCAAGATTATCTTTCGAATAAAAAAAATTCATGTCAATCGAATAATACATCGTTGTTTTATTGCAATTTAAAGTTCTATACCTCTAAAAAAACACCCTTTATAACCAATTTATAAAATATTAAAAGCAAAACCTTACTTTGCAGGGGGGCTGATATTCTCCGTTACGCCAGCGCTAATTATGAGTTCACGATGATGACGACCAGGATGCCGTAGTCATCCTGTATACTTAGCGAACATTACCTTACAACATTTTCATAAAAATTCTCTCTATATGGATAATGATGGCAAAAGTAGAATATTTTGTTTAGAGGTGCAGCCCTCAAAATTTGAATTTCGATTTCATAAATTTCATTCCTTTTTGATTTTGATGTTTTCAGATTACAATTAGTCGTTGAGAATTGAAGGATATAAATATAAGGTTCTTTTAAAATTAAAAAAAAAGTAAACATAAAAATATTTATTACAGATTTCATTACGAAAACTTACAAATTTCGCAGATTTTAATTTAAGTTATGAATCTAAATAGACCTGAAAATTTTGTAAATGTTTACGGAAAAAGGTGTTTTTTCTTATTCTAAGAGAAAATTTGTCTATAAATATTTCTCTTTTTTTTTGAAGAAGCAAAAGTTCAGTTTTAAGAATTGAACAATTTTTAAATTGATAAGTTGTTAGAATTTAAGGCAGAGCAAAATATCCGTCTAGAGGAATACAAATTCTTTTAATTCTGTCAAAATTATGATGACTTTTTAAAGTAAAATGAAAGTAAATAAATATTTCACAGAGAGTATGATAAAAAATTTAACTCATTTAAATATTTAAGAAAATATTTTTAATTTCTTTTACAGATTACTAGTAAAACAAAAATGAAAATTTTAGATAAAATCCTCCTTTTGCAATAAATTTTATACAAAAAAAAGTTTCTCAGCAAATAAAATTAACTTTTAACACTTATTTACCATTTTCTCTCACTTCAAATTTCAACAAGACTTATCTTCTTGTGCATCTCTCTTTAATAAGTAATCATAAATTTTTATACGTTTTCTACCTAATTTATCTTATATTCAGATTTACAAAATGTTAAAAACTTGCATAGAGAAAATAAAAGTAATTATTTGAAGAAAAAAAATAGCTTTTGCACTTTTATAGCTATAATTACAAACGTCAATTTTTAATATGAATACGTGTATTTGGATTTTTTTCATGAAAAACAACACAGATAAATCCTGACAAATTCTGAAATTTTAAGTATAACACACATATAAAGCATGTTCATGGGAAAATGTCATTATTTTTTCTTTGTAACAAATCTTTTTTATCTACAAATGCTTTAGATATCTTGAAACGAGATAATTTTTATATCACACTCGAAACTACCATAATTTTTCAATGTATTATACCCCAAAAACGTGTTGCAATTCAACAAATAAGGTGATAAACCCTGCCAAACCAGTAACCCCATCCTCCCGAACTGCACAGCAGGCACTTTGCGGTAACCAGAAAAGTGAAAGCGGTTGCCACGCTGCTCGTCTTAATATCAATCTTCACGCTTGAAATATTCCACGTAATAACCAACCACGTGTATGACGACCCAACATTCGCAGGTGGCTGGGAAGATGTTCCGTGGACAAAACTGCGACCCAATATTTCTCCAATTGACCGCTTCACTAACTTTCGCAGCTGTTCCGCTTAGTTTATAGGGATTTTAGGATAACTTTTACAATGGGGAAGTATTGTAAAAGCATCCGCCTTAATTGTCTTTTCGATTGATTGATAGTTTGGCAATGACATCTTGTCATGTTGGCAAGGGCAGATGTTTTTACCGTTTTAGTTTTCCAGTGCCATCTGTTTTTTTTTTTACATGCATGTCATCGAAGTTCAAAATGAATTACTTTCGATATTTTAAATATGGATGTTAAAAGTTTTATTTATGATGTTCCATGATTGGTGTTGTAATATAAATGCTCATTTGTCTTTAAAAAATTGTTGTTGTTCATAAGTTTGATAGTAATGACCTAAAAACTGCAGAGAAAATCTATAAAATGACTTACAAAGATAGTGTAAGATAACGGATTTAGTTCATATTTTGTAGGATGGTAGATTTAGTTTATTTGTTGATGAAGATTCATGGTTATCGGGGCCACTACTCAATAATTTTTTAGATATTTGCAATTGAAGAAGCAATTCATTCGTTAAAGTCAGTTCTGTAGCAAGCGATTACACGTAATGGGTTTAGCGTAGCAGCAACGGATCGGTGATCCTCGTCATTAGGAGCCGGGTTCAAGTTCGTGGAGGGTGAATATTTTTTTTTAACTTTATGTCTATTTTTACAAATAAAGATACATAATAAAGTTTAAATAAATCGGAAATGAAGTGTCTTTAATGATTAGAAACCTTATAAGAGTTTTATTTATCATTATCATTGGTATAAGTACAGAATAATATTTATTACAAAACAGTAAAAGCAATTCGCAAGAACAGAAGAAAATCCCTTTAACTGCTAATTAAACGTGCCTGGAAACAATAAATTTTGTAAGGAAACAATAAATAAAACATTTATCAGATTAACAGAATTAGTATAAAAATATGACTAGCTTCTTACCCTTCATTGTCCGTACAATGTTGAAACTTGTCATAAAAGCAAATGAAACATAATTTCAGAAAGCATCTCGCGCTTCGAATTAGTGCAGTACTGTTGCATGGGCATCCGCTGCTTTGTATTTCCGAGTGAATTGCTTCTACAATTGCAAATATCTAAAAAATTATTGAGTAGTGGCCCCTATAACCACGTATCTTCATCAACGGGGAAACTAAATCTACCATCCGACAAAATTTGAACTAAATCCGTGACCCCCAAGACTTTCTTGAAAAATGATCTAAAAACTTCTTAAAGCAAAATTATTCAAACAGTTAAATTAAGTAATAGTAAATAGATCTGTGTATAATTTTAAGTTTCTTTTTCACACGCCATGGATCAAAGTAACCACGAACGATTTTATTTATATTTGAAAAATTCTTGATACATTTTTTTGATAAACTTAAACTTTTTGTTAGGGATTTATTTAAAATTTATATATATTTATAATTCAAATTGTCCTATTCTTGGTATTATTAAAATAGCAGCTAATGACATTCCATGATTAGCAGAATTCTCTATTCGTTTATTATATTAGTTTTAATAAGTAAGAATGTGGAGAATTTTAGCATATTTTGAAGTATCATTCTTGAGTATCAATATATATCATTTATGTTCTTGGATTACAGATAGAATGTTCCCATTAATGTTTTAATTTTAATAAATGACAAATACAGATAATCTGACAGTCATTCTATCACACATGTTACAGTCATTCAACTAAATAAGAAAGTGTACAGCAAATAAATATAAAAAATCACTAAGATAGCAAACAAGCAGTAAAGATTGGAAAATTGCACTTTTTTTAACAAAGATTCTTAAAAAAATTAAGAAAAATTTTTGATTGGAAAAAGAAGTGCAATAATAATGCACTAATTTTTTTAAAAAGAGGCATTTCGGCATTTTTTAAAAAATATATAATGTCAATTCTGGCATCATAGCTCACAGCGTACATGATTAATTAAAAATTACATTAAATTCCACAGATTCATATTGGTGCGAATCTTATTGTATTATTTTACTGAAGAAAGTATTTTTAGAAATCCTCACAAATTGTTTGAAATCAAAATATTCATCTCAAAATAAAGGAGGTGGGGTATTTAAAAGAATAACATGAAAAAATCTAACATAGAATTTTCTTTAATTAGGATTCGCATTCACGATCTATGAATAAATTCAGAAGGTGATAGAGATAATAATTTTCAAAATCTACATACAAAAATTTAAGCTAATTTGATGCAAGTACAGCCAATTTATAAACTAATTTAACTATCATTAATTTTAATCAATTATTTATTGAAGGTTATTTTAAAGATAAAGGTAACAATGATGTTAGTCTCAAAAGAAATTACAGCACAATCAATATTATTTTATTAAAATTCATTATTATTTACATTTATTTATCGAGAAACTATACCAACAACGAGCAATTTATAAAAAAATTACTTTTACAATACATACTGAATTAGATACTTAATTATACCATACCTCTTAGGTATTTCGGTCCCCGATTATTCTTTTGTATTTAAATCATAAATTTGAAGTGTTTTTAAACTATAAATTTGAATTGTTTGAATATGCATGTTCAGCGCAATGGTTTAATTTAAATGGTCTTGGCTCAGTAGAAGTTAAAAATGTGTAGCATACTTTCTTAGAATTTGATACATATCAACTTATGGAAATAATAGACATCCTTATAATTTAAAAACTCAGCACTGGTAATGAAAAAGAAATATTTTTTTTGTTCGATATCTAAGCACTTTTCTTAAAGTAACAAAATATATCTAGAAAACAAATTAATTTCTTTATTCTATTCAGAAACTTAGAAATATGCTTGGTAATATTTTATTTCAATTATTGTAGTAACAGAAATATTTGCTGTTCAAAGTCTTATTCTGTAAATTAGAACTCCTCACGAATTGCATCAAATTTCCTACAACGTTTCTTCTATGTGAGAGCGTATAAACATCCCAACTGTGAGGTCCACTCCTTTTAATTACTTCATTGTGTTGCATACAATGTTGCAAGGCGATCTGAGCAGCAATCTTTCTTCGTTAAGGCTGATACAATCAAAAAGCTTAAGTAATGGTAATGACAGGATGTACATAAAATATGTTCCATGTGATTTCAATGGTCTGTTGCCAAGACTAATTATAAGATTGACAATGTCTTGGGTGTGTCTTACTCAGGTTAAGGAAAGAAAAACGTTCGGCAAAAAACATTATTGTTCTTTTTAATTTTCAGTTTATTAAATCTTTTCATTAAGGTTTTGTAGAAAAAATTATAACGATTCTAAAATTAGTCCAGACGTCCGATTTTGAGATTACTCATAATAAATAGTTTGTTTTTAATTCATTTTTTTAATCAGCCATTTTATGTTTTGAGCGACTATTTCTGGAGATTATTATCTGAAACAGTTCTCGTTGGTTCATGAGAAACACAGACCCAGAAAAGCTAGTGAAACATTTACTATAAGGCAAATAACAAGAAAAGTTACATGTAGATTTTTTGATAAAATTGACAATTCACAGATTTTAACTATCTTCACACGAAATAAACACTTGATCTAAATTTCAATAGACATAAGAACATCTTAATTGATTCATCTTTTATTTCACTAAATCAATTTTTACGTTAGTTTTAATTTAATTTAATTTTTTAATCTAAAATTTGTACTTTTCTCATTGAAACTTACTATTTTGTATACAGTAGCGCAATGGAAAATATTAGGGCCCTCCAGCAATGTCAGGTTTGGGGACACCTTAGAATCTTGCCCCCCCTCCCACAATGCGGGGGTCTGATAGGTCTGAATCGGTCAATCAAATTGAAATTACTCAGACGCACATTACTGTAGAAATTCAAAAGTTTACTTTCGAAGATGATTTTGATGTCATCTGGATAAATCCATTTATTTTTCTTCTTGTATCATTAAAAAAATGTCTACTAAAGCAAAGGTCTTAGGGGAAAAAATCATAAGAAAATCGAAACGTTAGCCGAATATTTTCACTATTTTTCTTCTTGAACATATATTTATATTTTGAATTATAAAAATGCAAACCTTTAGAGAAAAATATTTTCTTAGTCTATGTATCTGCTTTACAAATAGTGATTTTTATAAATCTGTTTAAAATGCTGATTTCAACACGTTACAGAAAATCAAGAGTCAACAGAATTTTCTGTAATAATATCTCGAGATATAATTAATGAGATAATTTTTCAGAAACTCATTTTTGATTTTTTTTCAGCTCACAAATCCTTTTCCAATTTGAATAACAGAAACACGAAATTACAGATTTGTGGCTAGATATCAATGATGATTACTCGACCTCTCTAATGCAAGAGAATAAACTTAGTGGCCTTTAGAGAATTTCCAAATAATTTTAAAACGAACCGAAAAATTACAGATAAACTACTTACCAACAAGAATAATTCATCATTTCTCCAATTGATGTTTCCATGTTTCATGCACTGAAAGGAAAATATTAAAAAATATTAATAAAGAAGTGAATATAGTACATATAATATGAAAAATTCAAGTACACAGAGAGAGAGCTAATACCTGGAAGACTATTAACACATTTAAAATACATATTCTCTTTCTCTCTCTCTCTATATATATTATAATGTATCAATGTATACATTTTGTAATTTGTAGTCAAGCCCCCAGATATAGATCATATCATCATTTATGTAATTTAACATCATGCGATTTATTTTGCGCTTGCTATTTGGGAATCATTCATTTTATACAAGTAAAAGTCTAATCTAAAAAATATAATCACATGTTCAGGTGAAAGAAAATATAATTTATTTATAGAAGTCATAAAAGTAATACAGGGAAATGTTTCAACTACTCAGAAAAGGGGGAACGCGGAAACTATTAAGATGTCTTTAAGCTAGGAATCGCCAGTAAATCAGTCAAACATTCAAGGTCTAATCCTTTTAACGAAGAATTACCATAAATAGGTCAAAATATATAGATTTGAATCATTTGATGCAAGATAAAATGAGGCATGTTTCTAACTAGAGTATTCGTAATTAACAAGATTTACAGGTAAACAATATATGTAAGATTAAAATTTTCACTAAATAATAAGTTATAAAGCACCGCCGTATAACGTATGCCTATGTTTTCAAGCATTGCATTTTTAATTTTTAGGTATATTCGCCGCATAACGCGTACAATCTTTTTCCCGAAGGTACCTGAAATGTATGTGGGTAATACTCTTTTGTTTTAAACTTATTTATTCGAGGTACTATTCCAAGCTTTAGAAAAAAATAGTATACTATAACAACTATAGAGCTCTTTAAGTTCATAAAGAATGTCATTTCTTTTAAATAAGTAGTATTTCGATATGTGTAGAAGCCTAATTTTTTTTCTATGCTCATCTTCTTATTTTTTTATTTTTAAAGCACTCATTTTTTATATCCTGTTTATAACGCGCAACCGTAAATATCGATCTTATTTTTTGTGTTTAAAGTGCGCGTTATGCGCCAGATTTTACGGTGTATAACAAGTAATTCTTCTTAAATGGGATTGTTATACCAACAATTCAGTGAATAAACAATTTAGCCTTATGGGTAAACCAAGAAATAATATTTCCAAAAGGAAAATACAAAAAAAATATCTGTCATGTATCGGAACACAAGCATATTCATATATGGGAACACAAATATATTCATACATCGGAACAATAGAATAAAGGTTAATAGATTTGTTACTCATTAGTACATCAGAAATATATATGGTTCTTAATAGAATAAATATATTATTCGCCTTATTTGGTATAAAGCAATCCATTATAAGATTTCTATACTGATTCTAGTAATAAATACCTACTCCTATAGTAACACGTATAAATGAACCATTATTATTTTTTTTTGAGATACTTAGCAATAAAGATCGAATATACCAGTATATATCACTGTCTAGTGGTATAAAAGAAACGATTATTTTTGTTCAATATATCACAAGAGAATTTTTTGAAAGAAGGCGGAGGTTTTCTATGGAGAGAGACACCGAATGGTGAAAGAAGAGAAATAATAGTGATACACACACCGGGTAAACGTGGGGATAAACATTTTCCTGAGGAAGCTGTATTCTTTTTTCAGATTTGGTATCTTGGAAGGATAACGGTGTGTATATATATAAAAATGGCGTAAAGTATTTCCCGGGGGAAATACTACACTTTAATAAATGTTCATTTTTTATATATAAATTAGATTTTTTTATAATTGTAATTAATTTGATAATATTTTTATTTTGATCAGAAAGTATAGCTTATATTACAGGGGTGGGCAATTGTTTTGGTTCGAGGGCAGGGGCGTAGCTACCACCGTATCAAGATAGGGGACCCCAAGCTACAGGGGCCTAACATGTGTAACTACAGTACCACTAACAGGCTTTCATTTCTAAAAAAAGGCCCCAGAGGAGTTTGATACGGAGCCCACTCAGAATTAGCTACGCCAGGGCTCGAGGGCTACATTGTGGACGCGGAGTATACCGGAAAGCAGCACCTTTTTAAAATGGTTGCATTCATTAGTTCAACTTTACATCCCAAAAAAGGTGTAAATTGTAACATAACAAGTAATATAAAAAAATAAGTAAATTCCTACTTGATCAACAAAGAAAAATTTTATTTTAGCTACTTTTTATTAAATAGTTACAATTAATATAAATATGTATATACATATGACAGAATCACAATATTAAGTGGTAATTAATTTTTATTATTTATCATTAAAGATCGTATATTCATCCAAAACAATCGTGTTTATAAAATTTCATTTCAACTGAATGCTTTAACACGTGAGAAAAATACCTTTTCAAGTTTTGACACAAGTCGCCAAAAATGATGCCAACGTGGCTGCATTTGTAATTCTTTAAATAATTAGTTTTAATCAATTAATTTTATTAATTATAATTATTGCATTGTCATCCAAAATAATCATGTATATAAGATTTCAACTCAATTGAGCGCTTTAAAATGTATTTTATTAACGATTGAAAGTTTCACCAAGATAAATAAATAAATAAACAAACAAACAAACAAATAAATAAATATATAGAGAGTGTGACCTAATAGAAGGAATTGAAAATAAATAAGAACAAGTTAAATAAAATAGTGGTAGTTTTAGTCTATTTATTGTTATAATTTCATTTCTATAGCTGCAAGCATATTCCATTTTTGTGTGAATCAGTTTAATGATACTAATATCACAATTTTCAACACTTTTAGAAATCAGGAATTAGATTTCATGTTGAAATTCGAATAACATTCTGCTATTTAATGTCAGCTAACTTGCATTTATGTATATTTACAATAGCTGATCTTCATGCAAGAAAAACTGCTCACTAATACATGTTGAACCAAATACAGAGAACTATTTGGTTTTCTTACTTCAAAGGCGAAAAAACCTCCTCTTTGTGTGCTGCTACCCATTGCTTTGTCTGTCAACCCATGGATTATTATATTAAATATTTGAACATGATTTATTCATCAAATGACATAATTTTAAATAGTTTTGATGTTTTTCAAGCACTGAATGCCTTCAAAAATATTTGTTACTTTAAATACTTGACACATGATTCAATCAGAACATATTTATATTTTATCAGAAAAACTTTAAATTGAAGGATGATGCCAGTCCATTTTTTTAAGCATCAAAGCTAGAAAAAATTCTATTAACGATTTTAGAAACATTAGCTACGACTTGATTATGTAAGAGAATAAAAAAAAAAAATCCAGTTTCTAGTTTCCAAAAGCCATTTCCCACTTCAATATTAACAAATAAAGCATAACACACGTTTTAGAGGTTCATCTAAATGGATCAATATAACACCATTACGGACTATTTACTTAACATAACATTAGGATGAAATTGTATAACGCAAGTATTAAATTACTCGAGATCTTAATCACGTGTCAAAGCTTATATTTTTAATCCCATAATACTTTTGCAATTATTGAACAACAGTGCTGTCAACTGAAGCATTTTAATACTTACGTTAGATTTTACGGAATTTGTGCAGCATGATACAACCCCAAAAATCTTACCGCTTTTAACTCAATTTTAGAATGTTTATTACAGTGCTGTGTTACCCAAAAGGCTGATTCGGTTAATACCTTAGGGTTGATGTTTAGAGATTAACTGCCCATCAATTCATTTTGTTGACTGCTCTCGAGAATAACCGGATTATAACTTTGCAAGGAATCTGGGACGCTGAAAAGCTTTGAAACTTGTCGAACGTAAATTGAGGGGGTGGATTTCCTAAGTTAATTATGAAAACGGTACTTAAAACAGTGGTCGCCAACTTTTAAAAATTCATGGACCCCCAAATGTATAGCTTTATATTTAGCGGACCACTTGTATGATTTACCGCTTTATGATGGACTATTAACCCCATTGATCTCACATGGTGGACCACTACAGCTATATTGTCACTTATTTACGACTTTAAATTTTAACGCGAGCCACTGTAACTTTATTGTCACTTATTTACGTCTTTGCATTTTCATACCACTGAAAAGAAATTTCATGAAAAGCAAGAACAAACCAACAGTGGAAAGCAATATCAAGAAGCTTAAGTGCTATGCCGCCAATTTACCATGGTTTCCAAATATTCCTTTCAAACGTCACTATATACATCGGCAAAAATAGCTAACTAAGAATTAATTTTACTAATTGCAGCAGTTAAAGTTTAAAAATAAAAAGTATAAGGTAGGAAGTCAAAAGTTCCCGGACTGAGACTGAAACGGGAAAAATTTTTGCAGTTCAGCGATTATGATAACATTTCTGTGCCTTTTCTAAAAACGTTTGTCCCATATCACGTGGTCTGTGGCTTGTAGGCGGGTGCATTTAGCCGTCGGCGATTGAAAGAAATTGCGTTTGTTGAGCAGAGAATTAATATGAAATTTTGTGTTAGCCTGCGAAAGTGTGCTACGGAGACTTTCGAAATGTTGCAGCATGTTTAATGTTGCGATACATTATCGCAAACGCAAGATTTTGAATGACATCGACGTTTCAGAGAAGGGAGGGAAAGTGTCAAAGACGACGAAACGTCTGGACGTCTATAGACTTCCAGCACGGCTGAAAACATTGAAAGATATTCTGCGGCGGCACGTAAAAACATGCTTCAAACAACGACAGAGTGAAAATAACTGTTTTGCCACATCCCTCTTACTTCCCTGATTTCGCTCCCTGAAAATTCAGAGTATTTCTTGGTCTGGCTTGTAGGGTCGTCGATTTCAAACTGCAGATGAAGTTGAAAAAAAGTGCATCGCAGACTGAAATAAAGGACATGGCTAAAAAGGGATTCCAGAAATGTTTCGATTAACTTTATAAGTAATGGTAAAAGTGTGATGTTGCTCAAGGGTCTTTTTTCGAAGGAGAATGTATTTCAGCAACTTAACTGGTAATATTTTTTAAGTTATAGACTCAGTCCGGGAACTTTTGAATCCTACTACGTATAATCCATATCCCATAATACGTTTTGTTACTCGCCTTTTTTGAAACGGAATCTTCGTAAAAATATAAATAATGCCCTAATTTTTCAGAGAACCATTAAAAATTTTCGCAGACCACGAATGGACCGTGGAACATCGGTGATTTAAAACAAGGAATAAGCGAAAAATGCTGAAAAGCGCTGTAGAAGCATTATTGATCTACCATTCTATTAAAAAATTATCTACATATAAGCGAACAACAAGCGTTATTTTTTTCTTTCAATGAGCCATAAACGACATTGAATAAATTTGCCACACCTGTACGATATATCCGCATTGCCGTCAGAGATTCCCATTCTTCCTTCCATGTCATAGAATAGAAGCAAAAAAAAAAAGCAATAAGAACAGAAACATTGAACATACCATCATTGATTGCTGTCAAAGAAATAACTAACGAAGTTGGAACTCCACATTAAGTGCTATTTTCCTTCATACACCACGAGAAGAAATTGTTCTGTTTCACTGTGAAGGCAAGACTGAACAAAACAATAGAGAAAAATACGACACAAGGAGAAAAATATATGTAACGAACCGAAATATACATGAATAAATCACTTCCTAGGCCATTGTTCCGTACCATCCTTTCCAAAAAGCTTATTATTTATGTTAAATACAGCCATTTTGAAACTCTGACGCAGAGGTTTGTGCTACGACTACCCGATCATTAAAAAAGATTGTCGTCTCTGATGGCTTGAAATAAATACAGCGGCAAAGAACGGAAGGAAATAAAGAAAAATAATAATAGTAAAAAAAAAGATTCTAATAAAAAAATAAACCCGCTTGGAATACAATGAACAAGGCAAATAGGTTGAATAAAATGGCCATAATGTCTGAAATTCCAATTCGTCCGTTGGAGCATTACGATTTCAATGCGTGCCAAACGATGTAAAACGCTGATAAAAATTCGACACAACAATAATAACCATCTCTGAACGCTCTGCCATTTATTTATTTTTTAATCAATTTTCGGAGGGGAAGGGAAAAAAGACGATGGCATTCGATGCGTTGAAGGTACTTTGTGAAAAGATCAAGTACCCAAACAAGTTGTAATTCGTTCTTTTTGGACAGACGATTTTTTTAGAACTATGCCATCTTTTTAAGTGCAATTCTAGGAACCTTTAATCATAAAATGGAAAATCGGAACGAGCTAATCAATTGCTATGTAGTGTGTTAAAGAATATAGCATAATGTACTTAAATAAAATATTACGTTAGAAATAAAATAAAACAATGGAATGAAAAACCCCCTTCAAAATGTTTTTGTTACTTTTTACACAAAATGTATAATAGTTTCTATTACATTGTATTACTTTTTATTCTGAAAAATAGAGTAGCGATTTATGTTTAGTAAATTTTGTATACCCTTTTCAAATAAATTTATGTTCATTGCAAAATGTGTTCCTTTTTTTAAAATTAGTTATTTTAAAACTAACTTTTGTGTGCGTGCGTGAACTGCTCTAGATTTTATTATGAAATTTAAAACTTTATCTATAGTGACCTTTAAAAAATTTATTAAAAAAATTAATTAATAATTCCTGCAAAATATAAATACTTTTCCCAAATATATATATATATTACTTTAATATATTTTGATGTAATAAAACTAAAAAGACTTTTGATACTACTAACAAGAAATCAACCAACAAACATTCAGAGAATATACGAGAAATGATACACAAACAATATTAACAGTCCCGAATAACTTCTGTTTTAAATCGAATAAAAATAACACTAAACATTTTAAATATTTTTAAACTGGAAATCGGAATTCTTTTTACCTAAATTATAAAGTACTCACGAAGTATTAAACGTAGTTTTTCAATTTATATTAATAAGTACAACACTATCACCAGTCAAGATGAACAATTCTTGCATAAAACATTAAATTTAATAATATATTTAAATATTAAAATTAGCAAAAAATATATTCTTAATTTAATAGATAATTTCAAAAATATTTAACTTCTAAATAATTTTCAAATTTTGATTTTTTTTCTTAGATTACACATTAAACAAAAGCAAATAAATTCTTGATTTTGAAATTGATACAGATACTCATTTTCCCTTAAGGAATCCGACTACGTTCGGAGCCGTGATTTTAAAAAAGCGCATAAATGGATAATTTTCATTATATTTAGTGTCACTCAGATTAGAATACATGCATACAATTGTTTTAAGGACATTTTAACGAAAAAAAATTATTTAAATATAATATTTTGGCAAAAAATTAACTTAGAATCATCTTTTTTCGAAATGTTCTCCTTCTGTGAAAAATGGTTCTATTATAATAATATTTTGCCTGTTTAAAGCTCAGACCTCTCTACAGAGGCTCAACTGGAATTTTTGAAAAATTCACATTATTTTCAGAGTTACCACCAATTGAAATAATTATTGGTGTTTTTTTTCTTAAAATTGCTCCCCTCTGTTGTCGTAAAATATGAATAAACCCACTTCTAAGTTATATATTTCAAAAATTCTAGTTGAGCCTCTGTGCAGAGGTTTGAGCTATATACAGGCAAAATATTATTATAATAGAAGCATTTTTCACAAAAGCAGAATCTTAATTTAAATAAATTTTTTTTGTCAAAATGTCCTTAAAAAAATTTTACGCATATATTTTAATCTAAGTGGCACTAAATATCATGAAAATTATCCATTTCTGCGCTTTTGCAAAATCACGGTTCCGAAAGTAGTCGGATACCTTAATCCCAACATTTGTATAATTTTAAACTTTCGTTAGATCTTTATAAAGCTGTGGGAAGTATACTTTCCAACAGCTTCATTAATTTTTAAATGTTGATGGGAAGTTATTTGTCCACCTATGACTTGTGCTGTTAGCACAACTGATTTCTTGGTTTTCAAGTCGTAAGCCAAATGACGACCAATAAGTTTCAGGTAATCAAAAGTAGTTTTCATCATCGAATCCCAAGCTTCAATATCAGCCTTAAGCAGTAACACACCAACTGACTGCCTACACACGATTCGATGCCGTACTAAAATTGCGGAGCTCATTTCATATGGCGGATGGACTGTGGGTCCCAAGTCATGTCAGAATCTGCGGTAACGAGAGAGTCGATCAAAAAGCCAAGCAGGGAGCTGAGTTGTCTCAACCGGAAGTCCCCTTGACCCTCAGAAGAGATGTGATATTCACATATATTGACAAGTGTACTGCCGCGATCCAAAATCCAAGAGTCTTGGAAAGCCATGGGAAACACTGGTCACAGTGGGTCCTGTCCCGAGGCACCTGGGGAGAGCCGAGGCCGTTGCCCACTTTCAACTAATCACCGGACATGACTTTTTAGAAGTATACCTCCACTGGATTGGCCAGGCTGCTGACGAAGCCTGTCTGCTCTGCGGCCATAAACATTTTAATGTCATTAGAAACAATATATTTAAGTTAAAAATATTTCTCAATGTATGTTTCAACAAGAATAAAGAATAGAAACGTAAAGTTTGAAATGTAACAAAGCAGATAACTTGAATAGAACTAGACCTCGACAGTTTGTGCATGTACAATACAAACATTTATTCTTGTTACAAAATATAATGCACTGGTAGATTACACCTGGAGCACGAATTAATGCTATTAATGAGTAAATTATAGAGTAAATTAAAAAAATTTAATAAACTGGCAGTATTTTTTAAATTGCCTTTACTTAAAGTAACTATAGCATCTTGATCTATTTTAAACGTTATTTTAAGATATATTCTTCTACAGCCTTTTCGAATGGGGTTCCACGGAGGCACCTTATAGTTTTAAGGGTTTTGTGAGTCGACGAAATTGGAAGACCTAGGTGTTTCACTTAGGTGAATTCAGTCTCAAACTTTTTTTTGAACTGCCAAGAATCAATTCGAGAATATACCACGAGATTTTTCTAGACCAGGGGTCGGTAACTTATGGCACGCGCTATAATTCTCAAAGGCAATCTGCACTTCTCTGCCAATTTGTAAATTTTTAAGTTGATGGAAGTTGATAAATTTGTAATAGGCCTTATTAGACATTTTCAGAATTATGGACATTTACAGAATTACAAAATAATCTGAAGCATAACTCTAACGAGAAACTTACAACTATTTTGTAAATTATTTAATGCCATTACTAGAGATATTTAATTGTTTGAAGAGAGAAAATTGCAGGTACTCTGCTTTTTGCTTTTAGTTCTACGTATTTAAGTAAAAAAAATTTCCTCCTGTGAAAAATAATTCGAGTCCGCAAAGAAATTGTTTAACAATTGAGAATGCTCAGAATCATATCGAATTGAAAGTTACAAATTATACCCCTGATTTTGCGATATGAAAATAGAGCAGGGTAGGCATCAGCTCCGCATTAAAATTTTATTTAACTATTATAATGAAGGTTAATACTTATATTTTAGGTTATTTCTTGTTTGGATACATATGTTTAAAAATATGTAACATATTTGTTCAATTTTTTGTTGAAGGAATCGTTATATTTAATGTTGTTTATCAATAAATGATGCAAAATCAATACACAATAATACTCTAAATCTATATTATTGACTCGTATTTTTCAAATCTGCACGCACTACCACGGGAATAGAATTATTCCAAAAATGTCCACTGTGTAGCACACTGAATCATATTCGCAGATTGGCTTAGCACGCCAGAACTAAAAGGTCGTCGATCCCTGTTCAAGGCACTAACATGAATTTTTGGATTAACAGCAATACAAAAATGATGCTATTTTCAATTTTAACATAAATGGTATATTAATCTTGATCCAGTAAGCAAATAAATTTTTGGTTAAACAAATTTATTCAATAATATCAAAGTAAAATCATAACGCTATTACGTAAACCCTAAAAAGTAAAAACCAATAACCTGCGACAGGCAAAAATCTCGACACAGGAACCGAAGGAAAGGTGACAAAATTCAATACACGGATGCAGTCTATAAGCAGTCGGTACACAATAACAATATTGACCGATTCTTCCTTACCTAAATCAATAAAGCTTATTTTCCGTAGCTCATATCGAAGTTCAGGTGAAGCCAGAGAGGAAAGAAACAAAGAAAAAAATGCAAGAGGGCGCAAAAAGAAATATTGTTTTACCTGACTTCCAGCGGAAGAAATCAGCTAAGTGATCAGGCTGATGAATATATTGGTTTGGAATCTACAGCGGAAGATTACAAACAAATACAAATAACGGTAATAAATAAATAAAGCATTCGAAGAAGGGGAAAGACAAAGAAAGAACATCGCCTTTGGGGTGGTACTCAAAATAACTTATCGAATGTTGGGGAGCAAATACTGATTCTTTTCTTTCGCTTGTCCCTTCTTTTTTCCACCATCTTATTTGTGTGTTTCCTTTTTCTGTTGGTTGGTTGGAAAACTAAAATCAGATTTTCTATCAGGATGGGACTGCAAATATAGTTTGAGATTGGGTGGTATTTTTCCAATTTCGGAAATTAAAAAAAAAAAGTATATATCAAAGCGAAGGGGGAGGGAGACGGGGAGAGTCACTAAGTGGGGGAAAAGATGAGAAAGTTAAGCGTATAAAATGGGGAATAAAAAAAAGGAAAAAGAAATGGGTAAAGCAAATAGGAATAGAGAAATTGACAAAGTCTGGTCTGGGAGATAGTTTTCGAAAAGTTTCGGTTATTTTGACGTGAATAAAACTAAAGGTAACTATTTTGTAATATGTTTTAGGTAAAATGATTATTTATTCTTTTATTATACTACTTTTAATCCCTTGCTGGTGTTGGGACTTTAAATATTTTTTCAGATATAAAAGGACTCCAACTTTAATATTATATATATATATATATATATATATATATATATATATATATATATATATATATATATATATATATATTCTGACTTCACTATTCTTTAGAGAATCATTTATTTTATCAAACATTCTTAAAAGTAAATTTATGACTAAAATCAAATTAAAATTATTTTTATTGGAATTTTAAAATTTCAAATTAAGGACTAAAAAGACAAAGGACTAAAATCTGTACTGTCATGACCCAATTGTTTTATGAACCATATAAACTTTTTACGTGGAAAATGACACACACACGGTATTGCAGCATTATATTAATTTTTTCTAAAAAGAAAAAATTTTATTAAAAAGAAAGAAACCTAATACTGGTTTAGAAAAATATTCATAAAAAAAAGGAATTAGAAAGAAAAGAAGAGCCCTTCGGGCACTTGTAGCAGAAAAAGATAAAAATGTTATTTGTAATTCTGGGGCAAATTTAAATTAATCAAGATTTTAATGGAATTTGAAATTATTAAAATTCATTTAAACGATAATCAAAATTCATTAAAACCAATATTGTCACGAACAAATTACTTCATGAATCAAGCAAGCTTTGTAGAAGGAAAATAACACACTATATTACAGTATTAGATAAACTCTTCTCACACATGACCTGTATTAGAAAGAAAGAAACCTAATACTGGTTTAGCAAAATATTTATAGAAAAAATGAACTTGAAAGAAAAGTAGAACCCTAGCGAGCACTTATAGCAGAAAAAGAAAAGAATCTGCAATTTTGGGGCATGAACATTTCAATAAAGTATTCACCTTAAACAAAATCATTATTCAGAACTTTACTGTTCTTTGGATAGCCTTTATAGCTTCGGACCAGTAGCGCACACAAAAATATTTCAAGGGGGGTCCGGGGTCGAAAGTTCACCATTCTTGTATCATGCTCCTTTTGATTTTGTCGATTTTCGGGAACAAAACACAGTAAAAACCTAATTATTGAATAAATAATTGGCATTAATTAATAAAATTAATCATTACTAACAAATACTTAATTAAATTTTACGTATTATATACATAGAATTATAATGAATCGGAAAAACATCAAGAGCTTCGGGGGGGAGGGGGTCCGGACCCCCAGGACCCTCCCCTCTTGTGTGCGCCACTGCTTCGGACTATAGAAGAAATCTTGAAAATCATATAAATTTGTTTTAATTTTACAAACAATATCGAAGTGAGGGATATTTAAAACTTAATTTTCAGTTTTGTATATTACCAATGTGAAAGCAAAACACGAGTTCGCCATAACTACACGGCCAATTACAGCTCTTACATGAAAAGTAAATAAAACTTACCTTAAAAACACTTTTAGATACAATATATTTCAGTTTTTCTTTCTACATATCATTATTAACATAAATATAAAGTATAATTTTATTTAGTTGAACTAGAGCTAGAGTTATAACCATTAATTTCCCCTTGAAAGCTCGTTGAGCAAATGCAATCCGGATTACACTTTCGTTTTGGTATCTGTACAGGTGTGCCATTTGATAACCACACCCGTGAAGATAAACCAGAGAAAAGCCACAACTTATGTTCAGAGAACAGCTTTATATTTAAATAACGGAATAAAATTCAAGGTAAGATCACTGAGGTGTCGACGATAAGTGTCTCATTTTTCACACTTTCATCTTCAGATAAGACATTGTAAATAAAACGAAATAAATGATAAGAGAAGCAACAAATAAACTAAATATGAATGTATTTAAGAGGGGAAAAATAAAAAGGGCTGAGAAAATATCAGAAAGCTTATGCATTTGAAACAGATATCCGATTCCGAAGTGAACTTAAATATTAAAAGCTTTTTCTGTGCAAAATTTTAATTGCAATTCATTTACAAAACGATAGCAGTAAATACCTTATAGAAAAACCTATTTAAATTTTTCTTTAAGGAGTCTCAGGTTTTTCTAGAAGTCTGAAAATATAAACAATTTTCAAACAGATATAATTCTTTTAAATTTAAATTAAAAGATTCGAAACTTTTACACATTATTTATAAAAGAAAAGAGGTTCAGAAAAGTATAAAATGTTTAAAATATAATAATAATTTTAAAAATCATAAGCATATGAAAATTCTATGACAAATATTAAGTATTTTTTGCGTCGCGCACGCTATTTTCTAAAATAGTAGCCTCTGATGTATAAAACTTTATAGAATTATAAAATGCATCATAAAAAATTACAATTTTTAAAATATTTTTCAAAAATGTATTTTTTTATTTATTAAAATATGTAAGTTATTATTCTATTTATATAAAAATAGCTACAATGTAAGATACATCTAACTTTATTAATCAACTTATAGCTAGTAATTAAAGCTACTATTTTAGAAAATAGCATGCGCGATGTAAAAGACTTAATAAATATTTCTTATAGAAAAGTTTCTTATTTTCATATGCTTATAATTTTTAAAATTATAGTTATATTTTAAACATTTTATGCTTTTCTGAAGTCCCATTCCTTTATAAATAATGTGTAAAAGCTTCGAATTATTTAATTTAAATTTAAAAGAATTATACCTGTTTGAAAATTGTTTATATTTTCAGACCTCTAGAGAAATTTAACACCCCTGAGACTTAAGTCAATAAAAATATGAATTTTAAATATTTATAAATCATTTAACAATTTTGACCATGCACTATAACAAATGTATTTAAATAGGAAAATAAAATCTGTTTGATCATTTCGTAATTCGATTTTTGTTCTTAGTGACAGATCTCTTAATTTTGTAACCTCAGTCAAAATCATACCTTTATAAAATGATTGTTTACAAAATAATCGAAAGAATGAAACATTTGAATCATCGCGTATGCCTGTTTTTATCAGTAACGAACTCAATATTGAAGAAAAATCATCATCTGCAAGGTTTGTATAGATTATGATATTTCGTATTTTTGGCACTAATGGCTCAATTTAAGTTATGGTTTGTTTTTCATTATGTTCAGAGATGCAATTCAACAGTCTTAATTAGTTGTTAGATAATATATGATGATGAATCAAAATTGTTGCCTCAATTTGTCATCTTACGCGCACAGTCAGGCAAAATGACGACGAATTTTTTTCCTAAAATAAAATTTCTTTTCTAATACTTGAAAATTATTTTTTTAAAATCACTTTACTCTAGTTTTGTAAGATTTTTTCAACATAATAATCCTTTTTCAACTAATATAAAGGCCAGAAAATTATCCAAAGATTAAATTTAAGTCTTAATGCTTTGTCCAAGGATCACACCAGTAAGTAAATGAGTATATTCTGAAATAAAAGATAATCATACATCATACTTAGCGTGAAAGCCTTCATAATTAAATAACAATTAAAGAATCCAGTACTTAGGTTTTATCGCAACCGTATTGACGACATAATATGAAACGAAGCACGTGGCTGGCCGTACGACACATGAAATCTGGGTTGCCAACTTGGCGAGTTATCTTAATTGTTGGCAATGTTGTGATAGTACATAAGTACCAAGAATTTTTATTTAGAATTTCTTTTAATAAAATATCATGTTTTTTCAATTGTTATATCCAACAAGTAAAATTAACAAATGGAAGTGTTATTTTTTTTCCCTCTATGCATTCTCTAAAAATATTATCATTCAAAAAGCGTAACATTCTAATAAAATAATGGCAAAAATAAAAAAGAACACATGAATTTATTTCATTTTTATAAATTTTTTCTATAATGCGAACAAGAAATGTGTGCCAACTAATAGAAACTTAAAAATGAAACATAGGTAATACATAATAGTTCATGAGAGAATAAAAAAACCCAAAAATATCGCAAAGACGATTTTTGCCATCGAAATTACTTCATTTAAAATTACAAGGTACAAAATAAAATTTAAAAAAAAACCGAGATTGGTATGAATATTTTCTTTTTTTGTAGTTCTAGGTAGTTTTTGACGTAATTAATGCAATATGAAAGTGAAGAAAAAAGGAAAAATCTTGCAATTTTGCGCAAATGTTTATTTTAAAATTCCAGAATCACACAAAAATTGTTAACAATGACTCGTGATACGAAAATATCAGGCCTATTTATTTAGATTTCATTATATCTTACATAGAAATAACACATACATATTAAAAAAATAAACCATTATTTAGCTGTCATTAATATAATGGAAAGGACTATTTAGTCATGAGTCCTTTACGAGAATCCATCTTAAATCAATTGCAGAATATGTGATAATACATCGCACATAACCTTTGCATATATATTTAATGAATTATCTTAATGTGGACATGAATAGCCTCAAAGTGGGACGTTAATAAACACTCCCTAATGGACGGGAGTGAGGCTGCACGTCAAATAGTTATAATAGTCCTTATAATTCGACCGTGGAACTAGTTAAAGCTCAGAAGAATAGAATAAACGACATACTTTTTTAAGTTTTACACAATTTACAACCTTCATTAACTTATTAGTTACAAACTTTATTAATTTATTATTTACAACCTTTAATAATTTATTATATATATACATATATATTTACAACCCTGCATTAATTTATTAATAATCTAATGAGGCTTCATCAAAAGTTCATTACAGAAAATATTTGTTGTGAGAATTGATATCCAAATTCTATATTGGATATTAGTTAGCATAATTAATTTAATCAGTCCTTATCAATTTCCGCTACAGGTAATTAAAAATATCTATATAATGTGGATAATTATGGGTACTGACTAATACTGTTAAATGTATTACGCCTAAATATTATAGCCACTAAAACATGATTTCAAATAGGTCATCATCAAGCAGTATCACATTTTGCACACAAAATACTACGCCGCAACAATATCTTCGTAAACAACTCAGATTCCTAATGAGAAATAATTAATATTTGAAATAAACCGGCTAATCAACGAAATGAATGGTAGGTCTGGTCATTTCTTTTGTACTGAATAGGAGTGGGCAAAACTTGATTTAAAGTTTCATCCCAATAAAATGAAAAAGAAAATGTAAGTTAAAAAAAACACTGTAATCAGCTGATATTCACTTTCCATTTAATACCGAATCAACAAGAGGTCAATCTGAGAAAGCAAGGTCAAAAAGTTGACAAACCCGGAAAACTAATGATTTTATTCTCCAGCGTTCATCCATTCAATGAACCCTTTTGTATTTTTCAGGCCATGCCTTCCAGTCCCACCATACAGAGTATTTATTCCTCTCGTTTTATTAATTACAGAGTCCACCTGTTCGTTGGCAGAGGGTGTCGGTTCTTAAACGAAGATAAATACTTGTACCTTGTTCGGGTTGTGTTGGCTTCATTCCAAGATAAATCGTCTGGCTAGGTTGATTGTCTATCCCTATTGATCTGCTGGCTTATTTTTTTACCCCCGATGTTTTAAAAAATTAGGATGCAGCAGGATGTGTTGGTGACCGATTAAGAATTTCCAGCTGGATGTTTACTTATGCCTTTGTTTCTTATGAAAACCACATGCCATTTTTTTCTTTAGCCGAAAAGTGACGCTCTGGCGTTCGTAAGATTTGGAGATGAAAGACAGGAAATATTCTAGTAGAACTTTTAAAGGGTTTAACTCGCATGAATGTAGTACCAATTCCGAAGCTAGAGTCCAATTAGAACATAATAGTTAAGCAGTTTATCAATATGTTTTATGTAGAACTAGTTCAAAAACATGTGAAAAATCTGAATTTAACTTCTCTAAGAAGGATAAATGATCAACAACAACTTGCTCTTGGCAACAACTTGGTGATTTACAACTTTCTCTAGGCAACAATTGACAATGCCCGCGGCAGTTGAGTGCTTATAGTCACGAACTAGTAGTATGCTAAGTCGTGGTGGGTTTGAGTCCTTTTGGTATATAAGACCGGCGGTATAGAAGGGTTGACCAGTGGCGTAACGGAGAATATTAGCTCCCCTGCCGGACCTTACAAAGGATTGCAAAACCATGACATACTTTGGGCCCTCTAGAATCCTGGGCCAATCCACGATGTGAGGGGTGCGGGGTGTACGTTACACCACTGGGACTGTGATGTATACTAAATCTGTCGGGATTCAGTTCTCACGTTGATCCTCGATGTAAGTCCTCGTCAATAGCCCATGGACAGTTGTAAAATTTGATGCTAATAAAAAAATCAAGAAACAGTTGATAGAATATAAAATCTAGAAATATGTAGGGAAGTGCTGTTGTTTTCTTTCTTTCTTTTTTTTTGGTAAACACTGAAGAACTTCTATGCAGTTAAATTCCGCAGAAAATGTTTGAACACACATAATGTATGATATTAATAACCTAAATGAGATTGTATGACATTAAAAACGAAATTCTTTTATGCAGGGGAAAAATGTTAGCTTATAATCTAACAATTTTTTTCCTTCCATTTCGACATCTGAAATTGCACAATCGGAAAATTTAAGTAAAAATAAAGTTAATAGTCTTCTTTTTCTTCATGATTAATTATTTGGTTATATATTATATATCACTTTTTTTCTTTCATTACGTAAAACATTTGCTTTAAAGGTTTAGTTAGAATAACTAACGAAAAATGATTTTTTTCATATTTTTATATAAAAAAATATTTTTTTAATCATTTACCCTCTTTGGATGCTGACATAAATTTAAAAAAGTATAAAATTCTTTCAGAAAAATCAAAAAATATTATTACAGAATAAGCTGTTAGTAAAAAAAACATAAATAAGCAGAATAAATTGAAAATAAAATTTCCAGAGATGGTTAAATATATATAAAAAAATTAATAAAATAATCTGGTTCAGTTCCTTAAATCATCTATCAGGAGCTGAATTAATTTTAATGAAGCAAACAATTTCATAAAGCATGTTTCAAAAATGTTAAAACCTCTGGTTCAACATTATTATTCTATTACTTGTTCTTGTATGTTTAAGAACTGAGTTTTTCCGCACAAATGTTTGAATAATGATGATTTATTTAAACAAAAATGATTTGATTAACTTAATCATGTGAATATGTTTATTCCATTGTCCACAGCAATAAATATATTGGGAATTGAGTAGATTAGTAATATTAAAATAGGAAAACTTTTCAATATTGTGCAGCTAAAATGTTATTTTTTTTAATGAATTCTAATGATTAAAATCGAAAAAGGATAAACGAGAAATAAAAGAAACGCACTTCTGAAATTTGTGCAAGCCCCCCTGAGCAAAAGTTTTCGACACATATTCCGCCGCTGAATCACATCTCGAAGGATCGAACAACTGCCATTAGATGCCAAGATTTCCTTCTCAAACCCCCTCTACACCCTCCATTTTCTCTTCAGGTCTCTAGAGAATGGTAGGGGGGAGGACTTATTTATACGTGCTTAATGCTAATCTCATAAGCAAAAGTGAAAAAAATAAATTCCTTCCTTTTCAGTATACCTTATTTGGAAGCACGTAGAAGAGAAGGTACATATAAATAGAATTCTGAAAATCTAATTATCATTATTATTACCGTAATGAGGTAATACTATTTATTGTTTTTAGCGTTATTTATCAATATTATCCAGTCACCTTTTTAGTGATTACCGGCACTGATTATATTAATAAAACATTATGCTTGCTAAAATCCCTACCGTTGAAGAAATTTTTGAAAATAAAGATAGCGAAAACGTTAACGCCCCGTAATAACCCTGAAATATTCTAGTTATGTTAATATTCTAATTCTGGTTAATTATGTGTTTGGGGATAAACATTTTTTAGTTTGGAAAAATATTTATCTCTAAGGATAAAGTTACTATTAAATTAATTAAATAATTAAAATTACGGGGTCTTCTCTATTTTAACGAGTTCTGTTTCGACTAATGAGTTGTATGCAGCGGCGCACACAAGGGGTGGGCGTCCCCGGTTCCGTACTCCCCCATAGCACATGATTTTTTCCGATTGATTATAATCCTATTTATATAATACTTAAAATTGAAATTATTTGTTATTACTAATTAATTTTATTATTTAATGCTAATTATTTATACAATAATTCATTTTTTACTGTTTTGTGTTCCCGAAAATAGACAGAATATGTTGGGAGGCGTATGGAAGTATGATGCGAGAATAGTTGATTTTCGACCCCCTCCTTGAAAAATTTCTGTAAGCGTCACTAGTTTTATGATGTACAAGTCACAATTCACAAGTTTTATACATTTCAACATTAAATGAATATGAGGGTTATAAAATTGTACAAAAAATTAAATCAACGTACGTAAAGTTTTATAAATTCGCGGTTATACGGAAGAAACATTTCTCACTAATCTGAACCTACCAAAGGGGAAGAGATGTTCTACAATATGGGGAATTAAGAGGAAAATAAATTTTAAAAAATATTTTCAAGCTTTAATATTTCCACAACAGGGTTAAATTCTAATATAAAAAAAATGGAAACAAAACATAATTTGCGATAGATGACTAACCGTTATATATGAATAATTATATGAAACCGTTTAATGATGCAGAAATTGTGAAGGAGTGTTTCTTAAATGCTTCTAATTTAGTGTTAGTGACAAAAATAAATATAAAAAATTATAATTAAAAAAAAAGAAACCCAGGGATTATAATATTTTGATCAATTTTCCATATTCTAAATTTATAATGTTATCTTGGTCTTAAAGCATTTTTTCCCTTTCCCCCATTTATCCTTATGTTGCGGCCCGCATGATATAACTAACATATGAATGCGTCCCGCGTGAAATAGCTGACATATGCATGCGGCTCAGAACAAAAAAAATATTGAGTACCCCTGCTATAGATAGTTACCTTTATTAGTATTATTTCTTGTCCGTAGTCGTACAAGGGAAGGTTAAAAATCAGATAGGTTGGTAATGAAGAAGAAAGAGTATTTACAATCCTCTTTAATGTAAGAAAACTTAAAGCCATACAAAGGTAAAGAATAAAATAATGTAATTTTTTTATCCCCCCATAATATTCAATTTTAAAATTATTTACGTACGATGCTTGAAATTTAAGTAGGGAAAGAAACTCTATTTTAAAAAATTGCTGTGATATATATAACAATATTATTTGAAAAATACTTTAACTGTGCAGTAAGATATTTTAAAACATTTTAATAGTTAAAAAAACTAATCTTAATACAGTTTAGCAGAGATTATATTAAACGCATTAACTAATTTAAAATAGATGAAATATAATCAACTGATAATCTGTCAATTAAAACAATAAAATTAAAATTATTGAACAATTTAAAATTTTTTTAAAAAATAGTATTACTTACAAAAATATCCAATTATTCAAATTTAAATACGTAATTGAAAATGTTAAGTGGCATCTATAAGCAACATGCAACTGCATGTCTTTGAAAAATTCTTAAATTAAAAATAATAATAATATTAAATAAATTAAATTTGTTATATCTCACATGAGGCAGAAACCTTAAATGCTTTTGAATACATTGTTATAAAAGTCAGACATTTCACCAAAGACGATAAATTAGAAAAGTGCTTTTAAAAGTCAAGGGAAAATGCCTAAGCAATAACAGCGCAAGGTCATTTTAATAGAAAACCGTTGATTTCTCAATAAACAAGCGCTTTGGAAAATATTATTGCGGTACTATAAATTACAGACATTTGACATTTCGATAATGGCTCAAAAGACATTTACAATCTTGATGGGTTTCATGGCAAACCTAAAACACAAATTGCATATGGTTGCTTATTACAGCCTATTTAAAAAAATGCTGCATTTTCTCTTTCAAGCCATGTAGGGTTGATGAAATTACTGACAAAATTTACCAAATGAAAATGATACAAAAGATAATATAAATCATAAACAAAAATGTGATAAACATTAATTTAATTTTGAAAAAATACCATACGTTCCTTTATTGAAGACTATTTTTCAACATTTAAGACATGAGCAATTAAATGTTTAATTCGTTTCAAGAGTCATCCCTTTAGATTTTGTAACAAGGACTTGTGACCACTGATTCTGAAGAAGGGTGGTTTAATTTTGTCACACTGGAAGTACAGGGGAGCTATTGGCAAAGAATCTCAGATTTTGAACCATTTGCAAGTGACGAGAAGGACTGATATAGAATATCCCTTCAGCTGCTACACGATATCACAGAAAGTTCCAAGTAATGAATACCAGACTTGTGTAAACAACTACATGTAAAAGTAATCATTATATTCAAACTCACGACCAATAACTTATTACTGCATTAGGACATAAAAAAGAATCACCCACAAACATTATGCTATTAAATTATAAGAAAGAAAATATTTTAGGATGAAATTATTCTTATTCAAAATACATCACATTTTTAAATGTGTGATTTCGAAAGTACACAAGATTAAAAATTGTCACTTTAAGGGATCCATAGGATAGAAAAGCCGAATAAAGCTTCACAAACATGTAGCAATCCATAAACCTTGTATAAATAAGAGCCTACTAATTGAAGTATATTTAATGGGAAAAGGATTCTAATTATCAGGAATATAAGAAAGGAATTTACTATAAATTTAAGAAATTTGTTAAGAGAATAAAAAAAATTAGGAAGTAGTTTATAATCAAAATAAAAAAATTTCTAGTAAATGATGGGTGTCATATAAAAAACCCAGCACATTGGGAAAAGGCTCGTGAAAATTTTTTTAAATTTAAGAACAAATTCGTAATTACACCCAAATTACTGTTTGAAATTGACTTTGTTGCATGGTTCAAAAAATACAGAAGAAAGTTTATTTTCAGGATTTCAAATTTGGCATGGATACAGGAATATTTGTGGAATGAAAACGGTTTACATATTACTAAGATATAAATTGGCAAAAGAGGATACTTGTCTATATAGCAAATTGCATTAGAAAAAAAAAAGAAGTAAATTAAGATGACAGAGATCCATTTCAACAATTTGTTGATGAATATCTTCAGCACCCTGTTTTAAAACCCATTTTAAAACAAATTGACTCAATTCGTTCTTTTCACAAATACAGGATACTGTACGAAAATAGTTTTATGAATATGGGCATACAGCGATGATAATTCAGATTGATCAGAGTACGAATAACTTTGAAAAGAAAAATTCCCAGCAAATTCAGGAGAGATACCTTAAAAAATTATAATTAAAAAAATAGCAACAGTGCAATTGTTGGAACATGTATTAATCAGCCATTTTAAACATTATTAATCAAGAACAAACCCCATAATAAAGCCATTTATAGTCAGCTAAGTTTTTAGATGTTTTTTTTAAATCTATGAAACAATATAAACCAGCTGTTAATTGATGATATGATTAAAAGACTATGATGCACCTCTATGGTTATCGCATGCACTTCGAATACAAAATAGTAAACTATAATGTTAACAGCACTGCGTATCCGTTGTAAGCTTATTTTGACACATCATAACTAACCAAGCATGGTTTTTATGAAATATCACCAAGTAAAAATAAAACCATCTTCCACTAGCTATAAATTCCTACCACAGCTAGTGTATGCTGGAGGAAACATGACAGACGTCATAAATAACCATTTCTGACGAATACGACATCGCATAATAGGTACTCAAATTACGTATTTAGCCACGAAGTACCCGTTCTAAATGCAAAGGTAGCACCTGTTCTCATTTGCATGATTCTGACTCGTTTGGCGAGGTGCGCCGACCGACAGGTGATTCAGCACAAAAAAGGGGCGCAGTCGATTGGGTTTCAGTACGGTTCCCAGGCATGGTTCCACCTGCGTAATTGACAGACAAAGAGCGGGTAATTGCATTTTAGGTTCAAGTGGTTGTTTGTTGTGTTTGGGAATATTTGTGTGGGTTTTGGATAAAGGTTTAATTTGAAGTGCGATTTGATTTGGATTAAAGGGGATGATGTCAGCTTGGAAAATATTTAAATTAGAAATGTAATAGTTTGCAGGATGTCGTAATGGTCAGGAATAAATTTAGTTACATATCGGTAATATGGATTGTGTGGCGAAGAATAAACTTCTCTCTCTCTCTCTATATATATATATATAGTGAAAAGAAAATTAACCATCCATTTATAAAAAGTTATCTTTGTCAATATTAAAGAATAGGACCTTAAATCGGATTATAATTTTAAATTTAACAACTATCACTGTTTGTTTAGAAAAGTGTGTAAGAGGTTTGAAAAAATTACTTTAACTATGAAGTTTCGAAGAACGTTCAATAAATAAGAAGTTTTTCTCTTTCACATACAAGCTGCAAATTCATTCTCAGAGTAAAGTGTATTAGACAAAATATGGAGGACATTCACAAATGCGTAGGATAGCAAAAAATATGTGTTGCCGTTGGTTGAGTTCGAATAACAGCCAGAGATGGAGATAGTACTTAAATTTATATTACAAGAGTATGTTTCCTACACTCCTCACTTAACTGTAACTGAGTGCGCCATACTTTCCCGCCTTCCTACCCCAACGGAAATTTTTTGGAACCCCGTACCGGGACATTCTGAAAACTGAAACGCAACGGACAGACGCAAGGTCTTGTCCGCATCAATCCGCAGCACCTTTAAGGGTGTAATTTTCATTTAACCGCGTTATTACCTTTTAGTGTAAACTTTAACTGTAAATATTTATTTTCTTGTAATATAAATTTAAGTACTATCTCCATCTCTGGCTGTTATTCGAACTCAACCAACGGCAACAATATGTATAATTCTCTATATAATATCAACGTTAAAAGTATTATTATTATTAAATGTCTTAAATTAATTAATATTATAATTATTATTAACAAGCCCAATGGCTGAGTGGTAGTGCATCGCGCTTTTACACCATAGGTTCGAGGTTCAAACCCTTAGCTGGGCAATGTCGACTCAGTCTTTAATCCCTTCAGTGGGTCGATAAATGAGTACCAAGCTTGCTTGGAAACTTAAGACTGGGGGTATCGTCTCGGACTGATTACCTGACCGAAACATCTGCTCATGCTCAGGACATTTGTTCATGTAACTCAGTGCTCAAGGTCATGTATACTGAGATGGGCACAGTAGGCTGTTGCGCCACAAGTACAATTATTGATTACTCTTCTTATTTATTTGAAAAATGTTCCAATATGTATTACTGTACGTCATCAAGATTTGATTTTAATTTACGTCGCCCTCTGAAGCAAGAAGAGAGCTATTGGCAACGGACCTCGTAATTTTACACCCCGGTCAAGTGGTAAGGTCGACACCTAAGCTAGCACTCCTCCCTCCTATCTTCCACACCATGTCCACGGGAGGACTTTCAGCCTCGACAGATTTAAGGTGCATCAGACCTTCTCTCTATACAGCGTGTCTTCAGCGGCACCAAGCTTTGAACCCTAACTCGTCAACAACGGCCAAGAGCTCGTTGCCATGACAACTCGGCTACCGCGGGCGCTAACTCAACACTTATCGATTTAATTGAAAACCTATATAAATAATAACATATTTTTGATTCGATTTTACTTTTCCTAAATAAGATTGACAATAGAAGAGAACTAATTCGTTCCGTGAAAATGAACAAAATTAACGGAAACACTCAGGCAAAAGGATAAATGGATACTCAAAGTTTCGTTTCGGCAATAATAATAATAATAAATCAACAATAAAACTGCGAAACTGAAATTAACACCACTTTGAATAGAATTGGATTTTTAAATTTGAAATATCTTTAAATTCAATACCAGTTTAAATAATGATAATAATTATAATAAACTGTTTCTTCTTAACAATATTCGACGGATAGACGATATTTAACCCAATGGATCAAATTCACACACACACACAAGAATCGATTCAATCAAAATTGTCATTTGAGATATAATGAAGGGTTTATTTTAATACAGCCTCACGAGGCGTGGTATTCAAGTTAGGCGAGCAAAACACCAGATAAGATTTCTGATTTAGTTATTTTAGATGTTTTAAGTAACATCACTCTTAAGTTACACAAAAGTTATTGGTGATGAAACATGTAATTATGAAATGTAGGTAGATCCTTTTTGGGCTACACCAGTCAGTTGTTCATTCTATTTTGTCATCCACACCACATCGAGTTAAGATTTTAAAAGCTCATTTAAAAAAAACTTTCAATGCTTCCCACCAGGGGTATTTGATAGCATTTGAACAGAAAATAGAACTTGAACAATGTAGATTATGAAACTTGTTGGCAAAACCAGGGAAATAGCTGCTCAATTAAGGATATTTCCCTATTTATTTTGTAACAAACGGTGATCCACGAGGTTTAGGTCGGGATGTCTTCCTTCAAGCCAAATTGGTACTGTAAGCTAGAACAAAGTCTCAATACGTCACAACCAAATAGTTTATAAATAGTCAGGGATATAGATCATACAGATGAATAGAGGGGATTGTGTGTGTGTGTGTGTGTAGGATGCACGTGGATACAACATGACTTGGGCAAGTTGTTGTAGCCATACTGCTATATCCACTTTTACAATTTAAGATTACGAAAGCTATTGAATTATTCAGTCGGGGTCAAATTTCGTTCAAATAAATACTTAAGTTATTCTTGCCATTTAGCTTGTCTTATAGTCATTTATTAAGTCTGACACTGCAAATGACTACAAGATATGCTGGCTACATGATTCTGGTTGATCATCATTTCTACATTGATTCAATGGCTTTTCTACCCATGCTGTATTTGGATTCCCCTTCTCCACGAGGATCTCAATAATGAGCGTAATTTTCACCTCGGATAACATGAGGAGAATATCCCTTAGCAATCCGAATGTACAATTAATGACCAATTCCGGCGACAATTGTTAATTTTTACTATAACTATGAATCTCATAGCAAACTGTTAGATGATAAAACCAGCTTTATTCTGTATAATGGAGAGATGACAATAAAAATTAAAGATAATATAACTGATCATTCTCTACATATTAAATTAAATAATTACTAAATTACGTATCTACTTCTAGCAGTACATTGCATTGCTTTGAATTAATTTTCCTCCACTAACCGCAAACTTTCATTATTACACTCATTTTCCACAATTTTATGACGAATTGAATACCTCGTGCACAAATAATTCATGGGAAAATGAGTAGCATTTCCAACTTTCACATTTACTATGCTTTATGAACATGTTTTAAGCGATATGACGTGAGTAGGAAGCCTACATTATCACCTTTTTTCTCTCACATAGGCTAAAAACGTGATCTACTTACTGCCTCGTCCACTTTTTTCTTTCACTGGTACGAAATGACAAATGTGTTCCATCAAGCACATTTCGCTACGTGACTTTTTTTTAAAAAATAATAGTTCGCACGGAGATATAACACGGGCAAATTTTCTAACAACATCAGACATTCATTTTTTTTAATTCGCAAATCTTAAGGCATTGTAAGAATTATACTCTTTTCTTTTATGTTATTACATTTGTAATTAAAACTAAGCAAAATTTGCATAATTAGTCTAATTTCTTCAAAATAACAGTGAAAGATAAGACAAATGCTTACAAAGAAGTAAATTTTAGTGTGGAATATATACCGTGTAAAATCCAGCTTATAACGCGCACTTTTGACACCAAAAATAAGATCGAAATTTACGGATGCGCGGTTATACACCTATTACAAAAATGATAGCTTAAAAAAATAAGCATAAAAAGAAATTACACTTCTACATAAATCGACATACTGTTTATTTAAAGGAAATGGCATACCTAAAGAAATTAAAGTTGCAGTTCTAGAAAAAAGACCAATATTTTCCCAGCCTTAGGATAATACCTCCATTAAATGACTTCCAAAACATAAGAGCATTGCATACGTACATTTCAAGACTCTTTGGAGAAAAGGGGGTGGGCGTTGTACGGCGAATACACCTAAAAATTAAAATTGCAGCTTGAAAGCATAAGTTGGCATATGTTGGATTTTACGGTAAGCGTACATGCGCGTCTCAAGGCAGCAACAAAGTGGTTCTCACGAACTCATGGAGGTCCAAGCGACTGCTGAAGGGTTCGTAGAAAATTAAAATTAATTTGGGGTGCGTAGATAATGTTAGGGGGTTGATGAAAGATTTAATATAAAGTAAAAAAATCGATAACTTATTTCCATTATTATGAAAGTTAAAATAAATTAGTAATGATTTTTATGTATTAAAAATGTTAGAGAAAAAATTAAAAAGTTTACAGTAAAAATTAAAATTTTAGAATACATTTTTTGTAAGGTTTAAAAAAAGGATAGTGTTACCAGGTGGAAGTCAGGCTGACCGCGGTTGCAGCTATCTATGCAGGTTTAAATAGGAACGTTAATCTCGGTCGCTACATACAATACCTTCTCTAAAATAATAATAATAATAAACATTCTCTATAAAATAATAAAATTATCTATATTCAGTATAAACGAATCGTACATCTAATCAATAAATTAGTTTTGTTCTGTGCATGATCTCGATATGTGAATGTAAAATTTTTTCCTTACTTTTGAACAGACAGCACTATTACTTTTTGTATTGTACGAAGATGACCTTCTCAATTGAAAAAAACTATTTTTCTAATTTTTAAAGCAAAAATTATAATTTGAGTAAATATTACTTCAAACAACACAATACTTAACTTATACTTTACTTTTACTTTAGAGTTTATACTTTTCAGGACATCAGTTAAACTTATAATTTTTCTACTATTCATTGGAATAGAATTATTTCACTTAGGAGTTGCTAAGTTTTTAGTCAAAAAAGGTTAATGGGCACAGTAAGTTTGGGAACCATTGTTTTAAAGGAAAATTATTCGTAATTATATATACACTTGCCAATTTAACACATTTCTTCTGTTCATCCACTTCGACGAATTTTGTAAGTTTTTTTTTATAAATATTTGATAAAATTTTAAAGAAAACAATTAAAATGAGTAGTTATAAACGTTTTCGATTAAATAAGGAGGAGGCGGGAGACATAGTAATCTATATAAAGTAAAAATTCCTAGAAATTGTAATGTAACGACTAACTATATGTTCAACTTATGATGGTACATTTGATGTTATCAAAATCGCAGAAAAAAGGTAGGAAAAAGGTCGTCCAAGAACCACGATGACCAATGAAGATCGATATTTAATCATTAAAGTGAAGCGTAATAGAAGTGCAATACTTTTCAGCTGTGTTTTGTGTGAATTCAGATGATCTCAAGGAAGCCGTTTCAATTGTCACTGTTTATAGAAAGTTTCATGAAAGTTACTCTTCTTAGAAAGTTTTATGAAAGTTAGAATTGTAAGAAACTTTCAAGAAAGTAATTGTTTTTAAAAGTTTAATGAAATAAGTATATATGCAAGAAGACTTCCTGCTTGAGCCTCGCTCACTTCTGTGCATACAAGACCCCGTTTAATATGAGCTAACGCTCACTTATTATACGCATAAAAGCTCCCGATTTGTAATGAACCAAAGAACAATCTAAACAAGTGCAAAAGGTTCTCAAGTATAGTGGAGTGGAAATTATCTTTTTGAAAGTTTCATGAAAGTTAATGTTTTTAAAAACTTTCCTTAAAGTTGTTGTTTTTAGAAAGTTTGATGAAAGTTATTGTTTTTAGAAAGTTTCATGCAAGTTATCATTTTTAGAAAGTTTCATGAAAGTTATTGTTTTAGAAAGTTTCATGAAAGTTATTGTTTTTAGAAAGTTTCATTAAAGTTATTGTTTTTAGAAAGTTTCATGAAAGTTGTTAACACGTTTTTATAAGTTTCACTTGTATGTAATAGAACCTTTGAACTCGATTTTTACCCACTTGAAAAGGTCAGATCAATTCGAAATTTCGTCCACTTGTCAAGGATCCATGACAATACTATAATTTCATAATTTTGTTCCATTGTCCTGATCAAGATTTTAATAATTAAGGAATTTAAGGATTTACGAGATTTGGCGACTAATTGCACAAACCATTTTCAGATTTAGCGATTAATTCCATATGCCATTTCTAGATTTGGCGAATAATTACAGATTTAGCAACTAAAAGATTAAGGTGCAACCTAAAACCGCAAAATAGGCTTATGGTTGATAAAAAACAAAACAAAAAGTGTTCTTTATGTGAAAAAGGTAGGTTGGGTGGGTGCGTAGCTTTTCTGAAAATGGAAATAAAAAAAAAAGACTTGTGCATGCGAATAAAAGTAATTTATGTTCTAACTGTTAAATATTTTTTATTTTTATAAAACAATACGTTTAGAAGTGATGATACGAATTAACATTATAGAAATGCGTTTAAAAGATGATTAATTTATGTTCTAACTGCTAAATATTTTTTTATTTTAATAAAGCAATACGTTTTGAAGTGATTATACGAATTAAAATTATAGCATTGCGTTTAAAAGGTGATAACACGATTGACATTTAATATTTCTTCTTCACACACTTTTATTAGTTAGATCTGTATCTATAGAGACGGAATCTTTGAACTATAACGATATGGGTCTTATCCGAGGCCCCGTTAACGGAGAGAATAAATACCATTCAGATCCATTAACATCCATTGAAGTGCAAGGCTAATTCCAGCAACCACATAATTATGGCCCCAAATATCAAACTCAAGGATAAATTCAACAAAGAATAAATGATAGTTTTAAAAACTAAAAAAACAGGCTTTTATTGTAAATCGAACTAAAAAAATGAAAAATAAATTATAGTTTGAAAAAAAACTAAAAGACACGCTTTTAAATTGAATCGAACTAAAAAGTAAAAAAAAATAATTCTTAATACAAGAATAAAATGAGTAACGAGAAAAGTAGTGTCATTGTGGTAAAAGCGTGGGGTGCGTTGTACTACATTTTTACACTAACTCAGCATTTCGGAATAGAACTACTAAGAAGTTATAACAATTAATATAGAGCACCCCACGCTTTTATCCCAATGATATTAATTTTTTCGTTAGTCATTTTATTCTTATATTAAGAGTTATTTTTTTACTTTTTAATTCGATTCACTATAAAAGCGTGTTTTTTAGTATTTTTTTCAAACTATAATTTATTTTTCATTTTTTTAGAAAGTTTCATGAAAGTTAATGTTTTTAAAAAATTTCATGAAAGTTATTGTTTTTAGAAAGCTTCATGAAAGTTATTGTTTTTAGAAAGTTACATGAAAGAAGGCTATTTGCAAGAGGATTTGCTGCTTGAGCCCCGCTTACTGTACATAAAATATTCCATTTAATATGAACCAAAAGCAAGCTAAACAAGTATCTTGGTGTGGAAGTTAAAGGAATGATATATCTACCCTGGTGAAATTCTTTGTACCTGACTGCGAATTACAACTACGAGGAAGGAATCAATAGTCATCGCACGTATGTATTACCCGAGGTCTCTACGTATTATATATATACTCTAAAGCTATTTTAATTCTAACCATTATTTAACAAAATGGCCTTGGGTGAAATCGATGAAATCAAATAAAAGCTTTCATTTTGTTGTCCATCTCTAATTGAAAACATTTGAACAAATAAATAAATCAGACGTAAATTTTTTTTCATTTCAACGTATATTCTGAATTAGGAAATGAGAAAAATACTTAAATAATTTAAACTTTAAGTCAACATATGCGAATCTTAACCCCTAATTAACTGCTATTTTTATTATTTTATCTTAACATCAAACCAAAATTTAATTAACTTTATTTACATTTTATAGTTTATAGAAAAATGTACTAAAGGTTTACAGAAGTAATTTATTTGCAGATTAAAAAAAAGGTTTAACTGAATATAAATTTTTACTAAAACAAATTTAATGGTAATTAACTGTCAAAAATAATTGTTTTTCAAGAATTAAAGTAAAGTTATAAAGTTCGAAAAAGTTTAATCATATAAGATTAATATTTTTCAAATAAGGTTTTCTTTTTATAAACATAATTTAAAAAAGCATTTGTTTTTTAACGATACAAAAATAAACTCTATTATAATGACCAACTACAATAGAATTATACAGGGTGATTTATAAAGTACACATTTTGCAGGTTCTTTAAAACAGTAGTAGTCAGACACAAGCACCACCTCAGTGAACGTAAAGGTTGATGTTCATTTAAAGTTTGTGTCTAATCTCTGCAGAAGTGACGTAAATAGTAGTGGGCGTGTAATATGACTAATCAGTCGAAATGGTGGTCTTAACTTTTTGTGTTCCTGAATTTAGCAAAATGGAATCTACAACTGATGTGTAACGGCATTTTTGATCACGATTTGGAAAAGAGACTCCAATTAGAAAAGCTAGATGACAATGGAATGGGAAAAAAGTAAAACTACAGGCTGTTTGTGAAAAAGTTAAAAAGTCCTGGACGAAGCTTAAACAACGTACCACAGCCGCTATCGATGCACTTGATACTGTAACACACATTTGAGCAGAAATGAATCAATGGCTCAATGTGTGTCGTGTGACTAAGGGCTTATACTATTAAACATATTTACAGTCGAAACTCTATATGGCGAATTTTTCCATATAGCGAACTTTTTCCTGGAACCTTGGACATTTCACGATTTTCTTCGTAAAATAACCTCCCTAAAGCGAAGTGCATTTTCTATATAATGAACTTTTTCTTCTGTGATAAAATTTTTGTTCTCCCTATTTTCGAAGTATTTCTGAACATTTCAAGTTTTTCTCTCTTTAACACATTTTACGGGGGTCATAAATCTTGTGAATTAAGTTTTATTTCAATCTCACTCCTCTAGAGCAATAGAGTTCTGAGAGTTTCATCCAACTTTAACCCCCATTGTCTAGCTCACTAAAAACATCTTCGATATACCCTTTCACACTCAAAAGAGTTGTCCCGTGACTCCGTGTTCTAATTATAAAATAATGTATACTTAATATTACTTTTATGCTTTAAATTAGAAAATGCCCTTAAAATTAATTAATTTTAGTTTTAAACTATTTTCTTAATATTGAAAATACATTGAATTCTTCGACATTCTTTTTTCTTGTTTTCCTTGCAGTTATTCTTTCTTTTTTTCTTTTTGATGGGTAAGATATATAAAATAAACATATACTAATTTTAAAAAAAAGGTGCGAATAATTCTTTTTATTAATATATAGTGTTTATGAATTTAAAATTTGTTTTACATGGTTTATAAAGTATATTAAAAGATGAACCTCTATATAACGAATTTTCCATATAACGAGCTTTTTTCCGGGATTTAACGACTTCGTTATATGGAGTTCCGACTGTAATTCCATGCAACTTTATTACAGGTGATAAATAATAACTTTTACTGTTCTTGATTTATAGTGCATTAAAACTGTATACTTCTTTATGAACCACCCTGCATTTTTTTTAATTATGGAATTAATGGTTCACCTATTGACGTATAATGAAAGCTTCTTTCATAATAATGTTCATAAATAGTATTGAAAGTATAGAGCATTGTCTACAGGAACGTTTTCCAATCTAAGTCCATAGAAGTTTCGACAGGTCAACAAGAAAAAACTGTACTTCAAAGGGTGGGAATTCACGGCATGAATTGAGATTAGGAATAAATTTTTATTAATAAAATAATTTAATAATAGTAAAATAAAAGAATTTAATGGAAAAAAGTAGAAATTCTTGGTTAGAATATACTCGTTGTTTTACCGAATCATCTTTAGATGAGAAAGAAAATCTCTCCTTGATAAATTTTCGAAAAAATGCTAAAATGTACGTCATTGGTTATCCATCGACACATTTTGAAGAACGTGTATTTAGACATGTTATGCAGTTCTTTACAAAATATCGTAGTCGACCAGCTATAGTAAAAATAAGCTATCTTCATCTGATTCTTACAAGAATTTCATTAAGGCTTACCTACTAAATAGTTATAGGCAGGAGTTTACAACATAGATCCGCAATGTTAGGTACGTGATCGGTAGTACCAACACTGCAACAACACCTTACTCAAAGATATTATGAAATTAGTTGTAACGTAAAGTTAGTTGTCCTCGCCAATTTCAACATCATTGGCACCTCCTAAATTTGAGTTGCGTATACCTAGTCTGCGGAATAAATTTTTATATGCTGTTAAAAGTAGTATATAAGTAAAAATATCTTGCATAAAAGTTTAATTATTAGATTTTGGTATCCTGCAAGTAAAATTTCATTCAGGAGAATACAACATTTTCAACAATACTTAAAGTTAGGACAGGAATACTACAAAAAAAAAATGGTAGTGAGCCCTTGGTCTATAGCAGTGGTCTTCACACTTTTTCAATTCACGGAATTTTAGAAGTATAAGCTGTTTTCTGGGAACTCTATTTCCCTCCCCCTTACAAGAAAATTTATTTAAATAATATTTACAACAGATCAAAATCTGTTAAAGGTATTTTATGAAAAGATAATTTTAAAAATACTATTATTTATTTTATGTTTTTTAACATAATTTGAATTCAATTTACTCACGCATTAATATTTTGTGATCCAAATGTCACTTAACCATGCATTAGGTTTAGTAACTGGAATATGTTTGCTTACACTTTTTTTCGCACAAACTGTCGAAGTCTAGCCCTATCGAAATTATCTGCAGTCGCACTTCATATTTCACGCTTCAGTCGTTTTCATGTTTTGTTTTTGAAGCAACTAACGTTGAGAAATATTTTTCACTTAACTTCATTGTTCTGAGTTACTTTCCATTAGAAATTTTTTAGAAAAAACATTGCATTAACGAGTTTAATATTATTCCGTGGAACCCAGGTTATCAATAAAATATTAACAATCTAGTAGATGGCACACATAAAGAAAACATGTTACAATATTCTTTTATTATATTACAATAAAAATTTAAACAGTATTATGCAAAAAAGTTATATTATGAGTAAATAAAATTTTCAGTTTTAATGAGTGGGATACACTTTAAAAACGTGTTTTTATGTTTTAATGAGTGGGATACACTTTAAAAACGTGTTTTTATAAGAAATTCATGGAGAACGTGAATCAATTTTCAATCAATATTCCATACATATTTATAATTTTCATTTAGACTTTTTGTTGTGAGTTCAGGAACTCCAGGGTGCAGTGGAACACAGTTTGAAAACCACTGGTCTGTAGCAATGAGTCAAACTGATAAAACATATTTACTATATTTTATTAACTTTTCTTCGTTAATTTCAATCAAAAGTATTGTGTTCTAGTATTTCTTCTTATAAAAAAATCTCCAGTCTGAAAATGAATTCTAATTTTTCAATTCATACTATTAGCTCGCCCTCTCTATTTATTTATCTTGGTGGAATTTTCATTCATTAATAAAATACATTTTAAAGCACTCAATTGAGCCGAAATTTTATATACATTATTATTTTGGATAGTATTAATAATTTTAAATTATTAATAATTTTATATTATTAAAAGTTTAATAATTTTATTATTAATAATTCAATTATTAATAATAAAAATTAATTGATTAAAACTAATTATTTAAAGAATTACAAATACAGTCACGTTGGAGACTTTAGCGACCCTTTTAGCGACTTGTATCAAAACTTGAAAATATTTCTTTTCCCTCACGTTTTAAAGCATTCAGTCTAACTGAAATTATATACACGATTGTTTTGGATGACAATACGATACTTTAATGATAATTAATAAAAATTAATTACCACGTAATGTTGTGATTCTATAATTTGTATATACATATTTATATTAATTGTAACTATTAAATAAAACGTAGCTAAAATAAAATCTTTCTTTGTTGATCTAAGTAGGAATAGACTTAAAATTTTTTTTTAATATGACTTGTTACTTTTCTAAAGAACATTTTAGTGTTTCATTTGTTTAATTCAAAACGTGTTTCAAAGTTGTAATTGAAACATAACGTTATTTTAAAAACTACACAATGTTTCTTTCTTTCGTAAAGGAGGAGTTTCATCGCATTCTTAAAGCTGGTAAAAAAGATAAATGAAAAAGAAAACCAAAATTGAAAATACTATTTGAAATAAAGATTCCGGCATTTCAACCGAAAGCATTTTTTAATACCTGTATTACAATTTTAAAACTAAAAATGTATGGTGAAGAAAAAAAAGCCATTTAATAATTGTATTTAAGATACACTCTGAACAATTCTCAGATGACTTCAACGTCATTTTAAATTTAAAGAGGCATTTTTTCAAAAAATCACACACACACATTTCGAATACGAGCAAATATTTTGCAAACTTAGCTTTATTTATTAATTATCAAGCAAATACACTCCAAAAAATGAAGATGGAAACAGGAAGGAAACATCTTCCACTTTGAAAACCTGGATACCAGAAAACGCAAAGCGGTTAACTCCATTTTTGCATGATTTATAGCTATTTCACGGCGGAATGATCTCATTGTAATGCCTGACTGGAAAATTGATTATCATCATATTTAAGAAGTAAAGAATGAGATAGCTTTTCCGAATAGTTGGGCATTTTTTGGTGCTTCGGTTTCATAATGTTCCAGAGAGGCTATCGATTAAGGCATTTGTTTCTTAAAAGTGAAGAAGATATCGGAGTCGGGAATTCTTGATAATGAACAACAACAAATAATAAATCAAAAGTTTTAAGATTAATTTCGTATACATTTTCTTTTTTTTTTTTTTTCGTCGTAGTTTTACAAGAATAAAAATGAATCAGTAAATTCATCCAGCCATTTAATATGAAGAGGAGAGAAAAAAGTTTGGTTTGTGTCAGTTTATCGAATGAATAAGTTTTGCAGAGAATATAAATTTAACTAACTTAATTTTAAAGAATTATTCACTTTTTTCTTGAATTACCAATATTTTCATTCAACGCGCGATTATATAAATTTCTATTTTTGCCACTTCATACTGCAAGGCAAAGAAGTCATTAAAAATAATAATGGTAACTGAGAATACGGAGGGGAACCAATGGCGTACACAAGGGGGGGAGGTCCATCCCCAATTCCCCCATAAACGGAAAGATTTTTAGTTTTTATCAATAAGTGCCCTTTAGTGCTTTCATCTGCGAGTTTTTTAGAGTATAACTACCCTCTACCAAATAAGAGGTATATACGCCATTAAGGGGGACAAACATGTATATGAAATGAAAGGTAATGGGGTTTGGGAAGTAAAAAAGAGGGAATTAGCAACAAATTCTTTAAAAAATGCTTACAAAATTACCTTTGCTGCTTTCTGAATATAAAAAGAACTTACCAATATTACAGTAGTAATAATATTTCCTTAGATTTTTATCTATTTTACAATTTACCAAAGAAACAATGCATTGGAGTTCATTATTTGCTATGGCACTGTAGGAATTGTGGTTTGCTGCAATGCACAAAGTGGCGTACAAAGGATGGGGTTTGGGGGTTCAGATCCCCTTTTCCTCAAGACCAATGCATTGTTTAATTTTTTGACCACAGAGATTGTGTCTCCATGCTTTCGTGTTTTTTTTTCAGGATGTAGGCTCGTTGGCGTAACGGGGTTATTAAGTCACCCCCCGCAAGTCACGTTTTAGGCCCCAATCTCAAATACGTACTTGCCATGAGTGATGCTTTGCCCCCTTCCCGATGCTCCCCAGTGGCGTAACGTACACCATTGCGCGGGTGTACGTTACTTCAATGTGTAGGCCCCCTTATTCAAAGAGAGGACTGTGTAGCATTACTAATTGCACAAGTCTAGTAACTGCCATGATGCTCGACATTCTGTGCATATTTCCGCTAAGTATATTTTTAAATAATTTAAGAATTGAAAAAAGAATTCTTATATGAGAAGGCAATAGGGTTTGTGTATAAATTGTCTTTTTGGTTCCTAGTTTTTTGAATGATTAAAATGGGGAAAATTTTTTCCCATAAGTTGTGTGTGGGGTAGAGACATGAGGAATTCGAAGAATAATATGAGTTTGATGCTCGCTTTCACGTAAGAAATAATTGAAACTTTAAGTTGTTAGTACATTTGCTTTTAAAGAATATTTCGACGGAAACCCGCAGTTTCCGGAATATAAAAAATGCGTGAGATACAATTCATTTTTCTTCCTTCAAGCAAATTATTAAGATTTCTTCTTTATCAAATACTCTTTTTCACTATGTTGCTTATTTTCATAACTCACTTACGTATACATTACTCTTGAATAATTATTTTTTCATAACCTGAATTATCCATCATTTCATTTTCCTTATTATCTTGAATCGAATCATTGTCTGCAAAAGGAAACATTTATCTTCGTCATCGTACTTTTTTCTGCAAAATAACTCTTTAAATTATTCTTACTAGTGAAACTTCTTTTCAAAATGAAACCCCACACGTGAATTAAAACAATATTGAAATAATGGAGCTTTCAATTAAAATTTGAAACAAAAGGAAAATTTTGAGAAAAATGAGTACATTATAGATGAAAGACTATTGAAAAATTTCAAGTTTCTTAAGACAAAAATTAGACAATAAAGAGATAAATATTCCGTGAAATGAATATTTTCTTCAGTATCTAATGGACTGAGAATTAGTCCTTTTTCGTTACCTTTTTTTGCTTCAAATTTGTTTTACTTCGTGTCCTGTAACCTTTTTAAAAAAGATGAACAATCCAGAATCATCGAACCTAGGCAGAATTAATATCCCGATTAATAATCGAATATTTGAAGAGTGCGAACCACAAATCCTCAAGATCATCGAACATCGAGTAATAACTATTATTTCCCCATCCATCCAACGCAAACAGGTAAGGAATGAATAAACCATCTATATATCACACATAC
Source organism: Trichonephila clavipes (assembly GCA_019973935.1). Lineage (NCBI taxonomy): Eukaryota > Metazoa > Arthropoda > Arachnida > Araneae > Nephilidae > Trichonephila > Trichonephila clavipes. Next base: position 710,552 of record BMAU01018507.1, read on the forward strand.
AGATTAGAGATGGGTTAATTCCCATCCTAAGAAGACCATTAAATTGGCCGGCCGATCACACATAAATTGGCGTACCTTCTTTGTCGTCTTGAACAATTTAGTCCTCAAAGTATAGCGAGACCATTAGGTAATCTAGTCACGGCACTCTCAGGTCATTATGGGAGCAGCGGAACGGGGAAGTAATGTGGAAATACAGTCATCAGAGGCACTGCCTGAGAAAAGGGGCGTAATGTAGCACGTTGACTTCAAAAGCGAAGAATGTGACGAAAAATCAAACAAAGGGGACGACGTAGGAGATACATTGTATGTAACACCGGGGGTGCTTTTATTCCATGGGGCTTTAGGTCATGTCTCTGTACGGGGGTGGAAAGAGAGAAGTTGTGCAATCGTGATGGTTTCGATGGAATGCATTGAAAGGAAAGATACATTTGGCTTAATTATACAGATGGAGGTGCTGGAAATCCATACAGCAAATCAAAAGACATTTCAGTGACACAGCATAAAAAATAAAGGAGTTTAATTACAATTGAGATTAATTTTAATTTTCGTTATATTTTCAATTTAAGGATGTCTCACAATTCAACGATGCGTAGAGATTCCGATTTTATAGATTTTAAGATTATCATACAACGAGACTTTGATGTATTATAATCTGTCGAGCTGCAAAGGAATCAGTCTCCTTAGCTGATTCATTGATTGTAATACGACGGATACTGGAGAGACAGAGATATATTATCGTCATCCTATAAAGTTGTACGATGGCTATTGGCGATGTAATTTTGAGCCATGGTTAAGTGACGAGGAAGACACATTTCTACCCCCTCTCTCTTAACTACCATAGAAACGGGAGGGCATTTGAGCCACAGATGTAACATGTATCGGCACCCTCTACACGGTGGATTTTCAGTGGCTCATGATAGGCCAGCTACGAGTCCGTGACCTTGACTACTGTGGTACCGCGGCCCTGAGGGATACTGAAGACGGATCTCTCATTTTTTGAACATGATTAAAGAACATCATGTGACGATGATGAAAACAAAACAAAAACGACATCTGAACTGGCACTCTACAGATTTGATGTGAATTAGAGCCTCGAAACAACGAATCTTTAGTAGACTTAGGACTGGAACTTACGACTCGAAGAAAAAACACCAGTCACGAGCTCGTGACCATGTCTATTCAGATTCGTTAGAATGGCTAAAATCAAGAATAATCATTAAGTCGATCGCGATCGATCGGAGGACCGTCAAGACATTTTTGGGTGACCGCCTTTACTAAGCTCTAAGACGCGCATACTAAAAGAAACATACCAACGCCAGCTAGACTGGACAATCGACTTTTCACAATTAATTGGATAAATGTGTAGACGACACATGTACTTGCATTGGCAGCGCACGATGGCGCTTAACACATTCACTGCCGCTATAGGGAGAAAAATGATCACTGAAAATGACAGACGTGTAAATAAATTTTTCCCCGCACCTGACTGTGAAGGGGAGAATAAATGTTGATGAACAGCTCTTTCAGCGATAGCACGGGATAGGCTATAGAGACATCATCCCACACCTCGCGCTTCCCTAAAAGGCCGAGGAGAATCCTACTGGATTCTTACAACCCGCCTTAATTAATTTGTTCTGGCAATAATTTTTTAATTATTGCACCCTAGTAAATTTTATTTATTTATTTATTTTTCTTTAATTATTTGTTTCTATTTTTACCCCACTGGACAAGCTTATCCCACTTTCTATTTTTTCTAATATTTGATATCCCACAAGGGCAGCCAGCCAGAGGCTATATTCACTTCTACTCCAACCAATCAGAGAGCGCCCACTCAGCTCTCAGCAATGCCAAATTTTCCAAGCCATGAAGATCACCCTAAGCCCCGCCTCCCGGATATCACCGTCACAGCCAATAGCCTACATGCTACTCCGCAGACTGCAAAACTCAACAAACGTCAAGCCCCACATCAAAGACTTTCTGATATGGGATTGAGGACTGTGTATGTCCAGATACCCAACAATAGACTGCCATCCCGCGCTTACATGGATTTGGGTTCTCGTGTTGATGTACTGCCGTAATGGCACAGGACTCGGCGGCGAACGAATTACGTTACATACGTCGGTTGAAGATTCAGTTCACGCATGTTGGCTGCATTGAATACATCCACGTTCCACGGTATAGTAGTCGCTCATGGTTGTTCAAGCATTGTAAAAATAGTAATAGAGAAAAAAGAGGTACAATGTCGTAAACAAGTGTTAAGGAAAAACAACATATACTTAGAACAAAAAATGGCCACACCTACACCATTGGGTGGACCGTAACACATTAAAAGTAACCTGTACCCTGGCAAAATCAATCTGTCCATTCCAGGCCTTGATGTATAGAGAGGCAATTCAAAGGTATGTTTTGTCATTTAACCTCATTTTTAGTGGACTTTCGAACAGGAAAAATACAAGATGAAATATTTTTTTTATTGACACTCTAAAGTAACATGAGGGCTATTGGAGATGGATCTCGGTCAAGTGACGAGAACGACACCTGTGTGATCTGTCATTCCATTCTCTTAAACAGGAAAAATAAAAGTAACCCAAAAAGACTAAGGAACAAAGAAGACAAGAAACAAGTTTTTATTTCAGAAAAAATAGCTGAAAGCTATAAACTTAATACTAAGCATAACAAGATATTTTATGTAGACACACACCACATTTGATTTTTCCTATAAATAATTATAGGCTTCAAACAGAATAATTTAATTAAAAACAATTTAATCTAAATCAACATATCTTCTAAATCTAATATAACATTACAAATATATTAGTTACAACGAAAAACGATATTATCGGAGAAATTTCCAAGTAACATATATATATATTTAACAAGTAATATAAAAAGAACTTTTAAGTCAATTCCTACATAGATCAACAAACATTTTATTTTAGCTACTTTTTATTAAATAGTTACAATCAATATAAATATGTATATACATATGACAGAATCACAACTTTAAGTGGTAATTAATTTTTATTAATTATCATTGAAGTATCGTATTGTCATCCAAAACAATCTTGTATATAAAATTTCAGTTCAACTGAATGCTTTAAAACGTGAGAAAAAAAAATCTTTTAAAGTTTTGACAAAAGTCGCCAAAAGTGTCGCTATGTCGCCAAAAATGATGCCAACGTGGTTGTATTTGTAATTCTTTAAATAATTAGTTTTAATCAATTAATTTTTATTAATTATAATTAAATTATTGTACTTTCATCCAAAATAATCATGTATATAAAATTTCAGCTCAATTGAGCGCTTTAAAGCGTATTTTATTAACGCGATTCAAAATTCCACCAAGATAAATAAATATATAAATAAAGTAAGCTAATAGTAGGAAATGAAAATGTGTGGGAGGATAGTGAAAAAAAATCAAATGTATTGAATAATGAAAGCATTCATTAATTTATATTACATAACAATTCATTAAAAATGAAATAAATTCCAATTGTTCTATTCTATATATAAATCTGCTTTAAAAACTTCTCTTTTTTTCTCTGTATGTATACATATACTTTTTGTTGTTACAAATAATAAAATTTAGGGACGAAGGATTTTTCCATAGTTCTGCGATATTTTAAGCCAACATTGCGTTAATATAGTTTTCATTAATTTAAGCTTCATAAATACGGTTATTAAATTTCATTTCTGCAAATAATTTTATGGAGTTGAGTAAATATTTTCCCCACATTGTTAAAAATTAATTTGCTTTTAAAATAAACTGAAGCGAAATGCGAATATAAACAATGAAATTACGCGCCTTTTTGGAGATATAAAACAGATTAAAAACGATGTGAATATATTAAAATGAATATTTACTAGCTTTCTTTGTTAAAATTTCTTTTTTGTTGTTCTAATTATCCGAAATAATAATACTTAGTTTCATTTCTTTTAAAAGACCTCTAATAAAAGATCATATTAATAAAGTTTTAAGGTACATTTTTTAAAAAATGAGGATTGAATATTCATGATGCAAACGTGAAAAAATTATAATTCGTAATTCTTATAAGCGTTTTTTACCTTCAGATTAGCCTTATTAATTATTTATAAAAATATTATCACTAAATAAAATTTAATACTTAAGATCGATGATGAAATTTTGAACGGATTTTTATAAAAGCATTTAGTAATTTATTTATTAATGTGTAAATGAAAAGATATATTTAGTCTCGGATATTAAATGTTTATGGAAAAAATAACTTATTACAAATTAATCTGACGATGAACTATTTTTTTAAAAAAAGAAAACACCAACAAATCTTTCACACACACAAAAAAAAACAAAAACAAACTTTTTTGTACAACATTAAAGGAAAAAGAAAACTATAACAGAATAATATGTTCGATTATAGTTTCCTTTTTTAATCAGATTTTTTTTACATACAGATGGAAGGTATTACTTATCCCTTTTAATTTTATTAGGTCTCTGAGGAATATAATCATTACAAGAAAAATTGCACGAACATTATAAAAATAAACGACGAATCAAAAACAAGAGATGGCCTTACAAAGTTAATTCTATTTAATAACGCTGGAATACTCATGAAAATAAAAAATAAATCACGGTTCCTTTACAGAAAGCGGTTTTATAAGCATATAACGTTCTTGAAAGAATATTCCCTATAGCAGTGATCCGTACCGGTCCGTTGATCAAATGGTGCCGGGCCGCCGAACGAACATTAAAATATTGCCATTTTATTTAAAGTGGTGCATTTCTCTCGGATTTGTGTACCTTTCCACGGAAATCACTTTATATTCCACGTTAAATCACTTTTATTCATTTTTGGTGTAATTATATTTTATTCTGATGTCAAGTTCAAATGTAACTAAATTAAAATTGTTAAATCAAAACAATCTAAAATACAAACAATCAACGTGTCCCACCCTCAACGGGCCACGGCAAAATTATCAAACGTTGACCGTTCCACAGCGATAAAAATGTTGTGGAGCACTACCCTAGAGGATTAAGTAAGGGTCATGACTAGAACATTGTTTTACTTTACAAAACATTAGCATAAAAGAGATATGAGAACGGAACTTTTTCAAATCGAATTACTTACAGCATTATCAGGGGCGTAGTTAGCGCCGTATCAATGATACGGGGTCCACAAGCTACAGGGGCTCCAACATGTGTAAGGAAAATAATCCTAAAATGTTAAGGGGCCCCAAGAAGACCCCCTCCCCAATGAATTTTGATACAAGGCCCACTCAGGACTAGTTACGCTATTGAGCATTATGTTAATAACTATTTTTCGTCAGAATGTCATTTAATTGTCGAATATAATTTCATGCGTTTTATGAAAATAAATGCATATAAATAAACAGCATTTTGAGGAACCTATGAACATTATTCACATGGATTGCCCCAAAAAGAACATATGTTTTCTCTTCATAAAATTCAAGCAAAAATTCAGGGCAAAAGCATATGATGTATTCTTTCACGTAGGAAGTAACACAAGGAACAGTGAAGTAATTATGCTCCTTTTAAGCAAACACTTAATGTATTTGTAATCATTACAAAACAAAGCTCCATTGATCATTTGCAAAATAAGGATTGATAAGCCTCACTTCCAAAGAACATAGTATAAAAATTAGCTTTTACTTAAAATACAATGGGCATTTCTGTAAAAGATGGATCTTTAATATCAATAAGCTTTTTATATAAATTCTCTGAAGTTACAAAGTTAATTTTAACGCCATTAAGATGACTAAGTATTTTTTATCAATAAGAACATTATTTCGTTTTTCATCGTACGATTTTTACTCAACGATTTTATTATTTTAATTTATTGTTTTAATGGGAGGAAAATAACAATCAAATAGGTTTAAATTCTGTAAGAAAACATATGACACAACAAAATAAAATAATGTAGAACAGTGATGAAATTAATTATTTTTATTTATTTTAAATTTTATTTCTGAGTGCTGAGACATATCCAAGAGGAAAAAAGAGATTTACAAACGAATATCAAATCTATTTTCTACTGAGAAAGCATGGAAATGAGTTACTTTTCCATATCTGGAAATCCTTTTCAAAATTAAACAAATTCTTTAGGAATTATCACTAAAACAGAACGAAATAAAACCACTTAAATACACCACATTTTCCAAAGTTTAAAAATTTGAAGACGAATAAAAAAGAAATTAAAAGAACAAACTCCTAAAATATTAATGTGATGTTTGCTGATGTCTTATCAATTGTACACAGGCTTCGGCCATTTTTTTAAAAAAAAAGAAAGAAATTAATCACTGGAACTATAAACATAATTAGAGATATCAAGAAAAAATAAATTTTCACTGAAATGGATGTCTTTTTTTAAAAAAATAATCTTTAAGAACGCCTTTGTTTAAAATTAAGAAATAGAATCTGAAAAATAAATGCGTAGAAAAACGTTCCAAGTCGTTAGCGCAGGGGTATTCAACCTTTTTTTCCGCTGGGCCACATATTTGTGACAAATATTTCAGACGGGCCGCAGCATGAGGATTAATGGAGGGGAGGGGGAGATGTAATAAGATCCAGGACATTTAAAATACGTAAAATTGATCACAATATTAAAACTCAAAATTTTGGATTTTATTTTAAAACTATATTAAACTCTATCCAACTCAGCTTGCAGAAATAGGTTTTTATGCATTTTTTTATAATTTATTATGGGGTAATTTCGATTTCCTTTCATCAATGTTTCACCCACGCCCCCTTCGAAAAAAATTAAGTTCCTGTTGCAAAGATTTCTTTAAGAAAGCCAATTTTTCGCGTCTTGTGAGATTCTCAAGAAAAAGAGCCATTGAAAGATTCGTGCTTAGTGATTAAGTAACGAGCCAAATTATATTTTTTGAATAGCATTTTTACGACCAATCAAACAAGTTGTTGATCCATGCATGTTTTTCTCTACGAAATAGTCATGATCTCAATTGTCTTGAAACAACATATATTCTTTAGATATTTCTTGCTTGGAAGAGAGGAGGGTTAATTAAAAATTAGATTCACCCATAAAATAATCTCTACTTTGCCATTATTTGCTATCACTAATCGTTACAATAATAAAAGGAAAAAATGTTATCTCTCTCGCGCGCAATTCGTACTAGCACGCCATCGATACCGAAGTTGATATATATGATAGTGATAGAATTTCTCATTAGATTTTTAATGCAATTTACTAAATTGTTATTGCAATTGTTATTGTTTTAATTTGTTATTGCAACGGACCGCAGGGTGAGTATCACTGCGTTAGAGTATATTTTCTAGTTTATCAGATTCTATTCTCAAGAATTAAAAGTAAAATAAATATGTAATTTTTAAATCTTTAACAAGGCTTATAGTTCTATCTAGAATAATGATTGAGAAGACGAAGTATGCAATATATTACAAACAGAACAAAATGGGCTGTTGGGAATAGATGTAAGAATATCTATTGCGTATTGTTATCAAGAAGGCTAATAACGGAATTCATATAAAAAAGAAAACATAGATTGATTCGAGTATATATACGTGCAATTATTAGGCTTGGTTTAATTATTCTTTTCTCTTTCTATTGCTGTCCTAATTCAGTGACAGCTCTGGAAAGCATAATATTTTGGTCTATTGACTTTTTAAATGTCTACTTATATTTTGGCGGGTTTTTATAGATTTTAAAATCCCTTTTCATTTATTTTTAGCTTTTCTTCAGAAATTATAGTTTGTCTTTTATTAACACACACACAAGCTTTTTGAGCTCGAATTCCCTATTTTAAACGTCAAGAATAGTTTTTTTTTTTTACAAAATTTTTTTAATATTTTATGCAACGGCTTTTTTTGATGATCCCTTTTTCACATTATTCTGTCAACAATATTCAAACTGAATAGAAAAAAATATTCTACATGTATATATATATATATATATATATATATATATATTTATATATATATATATGTATACTCCCATTTATACCATTACCAAAGCATACAAAATTCATTTTAATGAACTTTTTAAGTAAATTCCAAGAATACAATAAACTACGCAAACAAATTATGTATTTCTCCTAAACGGACACAATTTTATCAATGAATATGTCCCTCCGCTTACAATTAACGTACATCAATTGAAATTTCTTGAATTTTGTTCTCAAAGAGCTTAGAGTTTAGACTCAGGTTTTGGAAATTCCATTCAAGTATTCTTATTATAGAAAACGGAACAATAGTATCATTTATAAACAATAGAAGACGAACTTACGAGGCTAAGTGTCAAAAGAAAGTGGTCCTTATCTCGTCTCAAACAATAGGATGGGAAGGCAGAATTTCATCCATTTCTAATGTAAGTAAATAACGTTAAAGACTATTCTCGAAAAGGGATGGGAAAAGTAATTTTAAAAATAAGAAAGGAGAGTATAAAGACGGGAATCTTCTAAAAGCGTTTTGGCGGGGGAAAACTTCAGAATGACTCCAATTTAGGATCTTATATTTATGGCCGCCAGTTATTTTGCCATGATAAATGTTCAATTATCGCTCCTTGCTAAAAGAAAGGTGGAATTTATAATGAAATATATCGTGATGTTATTGTTCAAGTGGAACAAAAAAAAGTAGATGAAAATACTTTAAATTTATAGTTTAAAGTTATTGAGATACTTCTTCCCCTTTCTAAGAGCAATTTTGCAACCCATAATCAAGGCAGGGATAATAAACTGCGAAAGGATGATGAAATCAATAATGGGAAATGAGAAGCAAAATCATAATGGTAAATGTCGAAATTGATGCATAAAATTCATTATTTGGAACGTTGTTAAGGCATTGAATTTCATTCCTGACGATGATCTATTAAAATGGCATAGTTTTAACCACAACTGGATTTATATTCACTGTTAAGCTCTTTTCGGAATCTAAGAAACTACAAGAGTAAAAATCTAATAAAAGCATCACTTGGGGATCTTTTTGATATTTTATAATGAATTATTAAGTATTTAACCAGTTTTTGAACTAACAAGGAGAGGGCACGACTAAGGAAATTCATTTGGGGTCAAGACTTGGTGTAATAGTAGTACTCCTTTAGGGTGTTCAACCCTCAATGTAATTTCGCCGAATGGCTAGTCAGTTCAGAGAAAAAAGCCTTCGAAATTCATGCTTAGCTTTTATACAATTAAATTTCAATTTCCTCCAGCGATTTCGTAGCTTGGTTGATATATCGTCTGCATACTTTGCACTAGGTCTGGGTTCGATTCATCAGTCATTTTTTTTCATTTCATTTAAGTATTTTGTATTTTATAAAATAAAAACAGTTAAATAAATTTATTATTCAAATTATTTATTAAATTAAAATTATTATTAATAAAAATATTTAAAATAATTAGTAATTAAACTTTTTTATTAAATTAAAATTATTATTAATAAAAATATTTAAAATAATTAATAATTAAAATTATTTAAAATAATTATCTTTTAAAATTATTAAAAATAATTATTATTTAAATTATTTATTATATTAAAAAATATTAAAATAATTATTATTTAAATTTTTATTATGTTAAAAATATTTAAAATAATTATTATTGAAAACTATTTAAATAATTATTATTAAAAATTATTTAAAACAATAATTTAAAATTATTAATTATTAAAATTAAATAATAAGAATTATTATTAATATGAATTATAATTAAATTTATTAATTTATTATTAAAATTATTAAAAATAATTATTATTTAAATTTTTATTATGTTAAAAAATATTTAAAAATAATTATTATTGAAAACTATTTAAAATAATTATTATTAAAAATTATTTAAAACAATAATTTAAAATTATTAATTATTAAAATTAAATAATAAGAATTTAAATATGAATTATAATTAAATTTATTAATTTATTATTAAAATTATTAATTTATTATCAAAATTTTTAATTTATTATTAAAATCATTATTTATTATTGAAATAACCATTAATTTTTTAAAAATTATTTAAATAAACTTTTTAAAATTATTTAAATTTATTTAAAAAGGACTTATCAAATGTTTTATAAAATTATAAAACAATTAAATTAATAATATATAAAAAAGACATCTTTTTTATTATATTAATTATAAAATAATTAATTTAATATTAACATACTCTTTATAAATTATTTTATATTATATATAATATTTTATTTATAGTATAATTTATTTCACATTATAAAACTGTTTGTAACTAATCTTTAAGTATAATATCATTTAATATTTATTACATATTTTATTATAAATATGACTTATTTATATAAAAATATATTTATAAAATTAAATATAAATATTTATATAGTTACAGTATTTTTTTTTACTTTATAAGATACAAAATAATTACATAAAATATCATTTAATATTTAGTAAACTTTTCATAAATAAGTTTATTTAATTTTAAATATAATTAAATAAAATGAAAAAAAAATGACCGATGAATCTAACCCAGACCTCGCGCATAGTATGCAGACGGTATATCAACCAAGCTTCAAAATCGTTGGAGGAAATTGAAATTTAATTGTATAAAAGCTAAGGATGAATTTCGAAGGCTTTTTTCTCCAAATTGACTGGCCATTCGGCGGAATTACGTTGAGGGTTGAACACCCTAAAGGAGTACTACTATTACAGCAAGTCTCGACCCCAAAAGAATTTCCTTAGTCGTGTCCTCTCCTTGTAAGTAAAATTTCACGAGTTACATTAATACGGGGAGGGGAGATGCTTTGATTTATGTACTGCACATAAAACCAAACTGAAACTGACTTACCGATTTGCTCTGTTACTTTGTATTTCATATAGATTTCAGTGGAAAATTGAATGCTCAGGTTCAGGGAAGAAACAAAATTTTTTCAAAAGGCAGAAATCTAAAACAGAAAACAAAAGTTAAGTCTACACAATCTTAAATATATTTAAAATTAAATATTGTAATACAAAAAAAAACACACAGTATATTAATTGCTCATTTTTTAGACTCAAAGATATTTTTTAAGTTTATCATTCTAATAGTTGGGCTGCAGATATAAAAGATTAAAAAAAAAGAGATTAAAATATATTAGAAATGTACACTGGATATTCAGTATACAAATAACGTTATATACGTTGAATCTAAAATTGATATCAAATTTCAAACACCTATAGCATATTTTTAAGATGACACAACTTTAACTTAAGGCAAATGCTAAAAACATTCTCATTTCCATAAGTGAGAGTGTTTTAATAAATGTAGAGGATTTAATGTCAAAAACAGACCTCACAACAGCGAACATGTTTTTTTTTATTCAAATAGAATCAAAGAAATATGTTAGTTTTGATATATTTTGACTTCATTAACTTCTCAAATACACTAAAAGATTTAACACATTTCTCATTTCCATAAGTGAGAGTGTTTTAATAAATGTAGGAGGATTTAATGTCAAATATATTCTCCATTTTGTCTCTTCTATATTAAAAAAAGTATTGTAAATCTATACACGTCATACAATAGAACGAATTTATATTTGTAATTGGTACATTTTCCTGACTAAAAGATCGCTTAAAGTTTTAATCATGTTAAGTGAAATAAGGGACCGCGGCAGTTTTAAGTTAAATAAACATATACAATTTTTAATTACAGTTTACGATTATAAGGCATGTTAATATTAAATTTTATTCGGTTCTTAACTTTTAATACAAAAAAATATTTATTTCCTTTAAGAAATAATTAATAAGTAGGTATAAAAGTGCAACCTAGAAAGAAAAGGAAGATCAATAATAATATATCAACTTCAACACTACAAAGACTGAAACTTAGTATATATCTATCTTGCCCAAAAGCAGTCAAAATGACTGCATTGTGAAAGAATGATAAATGTGTAAAGAAATTGGTTTTAAATTAACACTTTGAATATTTTTAATATTGTTTACAGCTTTATAACAAGTTATTAGTAAATATTAGCAATACAAAAAATTTACTTCCTTTGAAAAAAAAATATTCTAAAAAGTTCTAAGAAATTGTGCATTATATAAGCAATTGTTTTTCTAGTTAAAATTAAAAAGCAGTCAAAAATGACTTCCTTGGGCAATCTAGTGGTAAAAAAAAATATTTTTTAAAAATATTAACACACAATATATAAGAAAGTACACCTTCACAATCTAAGAATGTAAGCAGTTATAATAATCTAAAAGAAATAAACGATTATTTGAATCAAGAGGTCACAATGACTGCTGCAAACATTTCCAATTCTTAACACAAATATAACTTTGTATGTAAGTCTTATTTACGAAACGTTTGCATGATCTAATAATTAGTATTTTGTATATATTATGTCTTACTTGTTCAAAGTTAAAAAATAATGCGATTACTGAGAAATACATATAAATAAACGAATAACAAAAAAAAAAAATTAAATATCTGAAGCGCCAACGCATTTGTTAAATAAAACACAATGGAATCAAATGCCATTGTCAGAATGAAAAATAGACTAAAACTTCTTGAGAATAATACACATCGCCAATCATTTTAAAAAATAGAAGTAAACAAAACACGAAGCGTTTCCACTAACTTAAAGGAGGGGGTTCGCAAACATTTTCTGAATGAATGTAGATGCAGTCCGTTTAAATGCCACGTCGAGCAGGCCTTATGGGAAAGTTATGTTACCACCGCTCAACTTTCCCATTTAGCATTAAAAATAATCGTTATTCCCCTCTACTCTTTTAGCACTGGAGGTAATTTTTTTCAGGCTTTTCTCGTCACTTAAGTGCCTGGAAAACAGAGAGGGCATTATTTCGTCTTGCGTAGCAGTAATTCTCTACGTCCCTTAATGCTTCAATTCCTTAAGTGCTAGAAACACTTAAAAGTTCTTTTCTTTACTCTTTTTTTATTTCATGTTTTGGCGATGAAGTAAAAAGAGCCTGACCGCCAAATAAACATCCTCCGAGTGCCATTTACGGTTGGGCTTTGATGGATATGGAGCTTCCTTTTAAATTTGGTCGGTGCGGATCTTGACCTCTCTTGCGGTATAACATCCTTTTTTTTTTTTCCCTTCACTCGATGAAACAGGATGTGTTGTCTATTTCAGGGATGGTCAAATCTGCTATAGATAGATAGGGCCATAAGTGATACTTTCGTTTCTTTTTCTAAATGTTCGAAACACGCCGAAATGTTTTGTTAAAAAAAAAACCTTCTACAATACGGAACTGTGGGAGGTGTTTTGGAACTGTGGTAAGGGGATACGGTAAGCGATCATGTTTGAAAGGAAATTTAAGTACTTTTGTAAGAAAATCGGTTTTTATGAAGGAGGCAGATAATGCAAGATAACATAAGAGCTCATAATGAATATTTAAGCAGATGTAGTTTTAAGACCTTGAGACCCAAAACCCCTATGCAAAAGTAGGTCGGATCTGATACGGTTTTTAAACAGTATATTGTAAACACCGTCAAACACTCATAAAAACGGAAACCTACTGTAAATAAATATGCGTGACTCACAATTTCTCAAACCTAGGCACAAACTGACCAGACCAACGGTCGATTGCGATTTAATGACCAATGATAGTATATAATTGTAGGCATAAATATAGACACGGGCACACATGACATAATAATGTAGTCTTCCCACTTGTTATCAGATGCCACACAGTTCGAAATTCACAGATATTCGGAGAATATGTCCGGGAATAATATAATTGACGATTAAAATAATACACGGAATGTGATTTTATTGAAGTTGAGTCAAGAATGAGTTGAATTCCTTCCTTCTGGAAGCCAAAACTCTTGACCCAAGCTTTAAGGCTTCCACGTTTGACATCCCTGTATATACAACGCCCAGATTAGTTTTAAGAGAATTATCAGTAAAAAAAAAAAAAACCTATAGTATATTCGTCACGGTCTGATACTCGTAGCAATTAGTAGCATTCGCTTACAGTATTATTCGACGTTTCATGTTGTTCTTTTCTAACATATTATAGTTTTATCCTTTTCTTAAATTGTATTTAACAATAAAGCCATGCATTTGCGGTAGCCGAGTAATCCTGTTTACGGGCTAACAGCAAGAATTTTTTCAATTCCTGATTTCGTGCCCTGATGCCATTAAAGATCGCTTACGTAGCGGAATTGATGGAAGTTAAATCTGAAAAGAATTAAAGTCGTTTTCACAATGACGTGTAGGTAGGACAGTGCCTGTTCCGGTGTCATCCTTTCTGCTTGACCATGGTTCTCAAAATTACAGGATCGTCATCAATTGCCCACCTATCATTTCTAAATGGATGTGGAGAATGGTACTATAGTTCAGGTGACGAACTCGGCATCTAACCGAGGCTTAACATTACGAGGCGTTTTGATTACGGTCATTAAATTTTTAGGCCAGGCAAAAAATGGCATTTGAAAGCCTTGCTTTTAATATACTTTTTTGCGGCATACCACCTAGGTACTTTTAAGACTCCGAAGATTAAAGCAACATTATTTCCACGTCAGTTAATTTTTTATCACACATATAAAATATTAAAGCCATAATTATGAAATTTAAGCTTATTCGAGTTTCCATAAGAAATAAAGTTTTTCTGGGTCTCTTCTCTATTAAGAAAACTTCATTTTAAAGACAAGCTATTTTAGGCAGTAAACAATAGGCACAGTTAAGAAAAAATAGGTGTTGAGTCTTACTCACAAAGCATCAGAAGAAAATTAGATCAATTTTTACTCATGAGGTAAACTTCTTCAGAAAAAATACGGTTTCTCATCAAATTTTTAATGGTGAAAAATATATTTAATGCCACACAATTTATAATCTTACAATTGTAACGTGTCATTTGTCAAATCTCTATTGAGCAAGTATTTATATAGTTGTAATATTTATACTAACTCTGTGGTGTGATTTTAATTTCTCGCTCTGCTTTCTTTCTATTACTACATAATTAAAATGTGACACAAATGTGTAAAAGGTTCTCCACCTCTGGAGTAAGTGAAGACAGTCTAAACTACGTCACAGATTTTAAAGTTAAGACCACCTGACCATACGTGTTCAGAAGCAATTTATATCACTTAAGAAACAGGCACACGTTCTCTTTACTTCCCTTTTTTACGCAAATAATTCTTAAAATATCATGTTTTTTGTCTAGCAAAACACGCGAGTCTGAAAAGCGAGACAATTAATCATTCCCCGAAGCAGCAGCTGTGCAAAGTATGGTAAACCGAAGAGTGAGTAACATGTCTGTAAACGATAGGTCATGCTAAATGATCATCATGCACGTTATAAACATGAGAAGACAAATAGTGATAAGCCAGAGTAAAAAGAAGGGGAAAACTGTGAAAAAATTCCTTTGTGCCGATCTTACCATCTAAAATTTGAAAAAATCAGGTTCTCTATAGGTTGAGATCATTTGGGGAGAGCTTTAGATTTTTTTATTTAAAAAAATCCTTCTTCATACATCATTTAACACCTGAGATTTTGCTAAGATGTAAATTCCTTTAATTGGTTTTCCTTTTGTTTTCTGGGTCTAAGTAATTTAATATTTTTAAGCCCCTTAACCCGTTCAGGGTACAGCGAGTTTTCCTGTCAAGCCTAACTCTATTTAACAAATCATATAAAATCAATACTGTAATAAAATATGCTGAAAAATTTATGCTTTATAATCATTCCAAATTCCATAAGTTCTAAGTTCAGACCATACCGGTGTGATCATGGGCCTCAGAACGGGAAAAACGTAATCTCACATATGATTACCGTGTTTCCTGAAGTGATCACATATATGTGATCATAGTCCTGAAAGGGTTAGAAGATCATTTTTTTTATCCAAAACGCTTTAAAAAAAAGGCACATTTTTTATTGTTTATAACTAAACACCATACTAATCCCCGGCTTCACGACACACACACACACAAACGCCGAATGAAAAACTTAGACAAACATAGTATACTAGTATGAAAAATAGACCATAAGAATTAAAAATAAGCGCAAATCAAAGAAAGAAAATATCAGTTCCCGTACAGCGTACAGGCAAACCATATGTGATCAACTTCCGTTAGCCCGTTCGTTGTACGGGCAAACTGCTTAAGATATCCGACTAGGTTGAAAAAGTGCTTTTTAGGTGTTTGATGTTTGGTGTTGTTTGGGTCATTAGGTAAAAAAGAAATTTATTATTGAGGAAGAAGGACTAATACATAAAACTAGAGAGATTTTTAATTTCTTTTCATAGCATTTACTTTATCTAATTCGTTTTTTGAAGAATGAACCTTTCATGATAATTTGTGCACGAAAAACGGGATATCTTCTAAATAATCTAATCAAATGCAATGAAATTTATAACGTATGCTATGAGCCCTTCAGAGTATAACAAACCGCAGGTTTTAAGACAGCTACATTTAATCACATTTTACAGCCATTTTTAGCTTAGAACATGCAGTACTTTTGACGAAAAGTCATGACCATCAAATTTAAATGCTAATAAAATATTTATTTCTTAAACTATTTTTTATTCTGAGGTTTGTGACACTTCAGATGGATCAAGAAGCATGTAAATGACGTTAAAATTGCATAATGTGCAATTTATTTTTATTTATCACGTTTTTCTTAACTAAAAAAATTTTGCTAAATTTTCCTAAAAATATTTTTTTTAAAAAAAAGGACGATACATGTTAGTTATTTAATAGTTATGACTTTTTAAGCCTATTTATGTTCTTTAAAACAATAAAATTATTCAGAAAATCAATTTTTGAAACATTTATCTCCGAACCCAGTCGGATACCTTAAGGGGTTTATGAACATCAAAAACGATAGACAAATACGAGGAAAATAAGCTTAGTTTTTTTTAAAGATTTGTAGCAAGGGGGGGAGAAAAAAAATTAATAATTCTGTCAAAACTAAAAAATAATGATTGCAATTGGGTTAATAACTAATTAGAACTTGTCAAGGGTTCTCCCATTTCTCAACTCTTTGTACATCTGCATGTTGTTGATCTCCCTACCTATATTAAATTCACTTAATTGCTTTCTCTACAAATGATCATTTTCCAACTGCTTTGACTAAGCTATTTTACCCCAAACATCCTTACAAATTCTATACTCTAAGATTTTCTTTCATTCTGCTTCTCTTTCTCCTTATCTGACACATTACTCTCAACTTCTATTGAAGATACAATTGTACAAAACACCGCTATTAAAATTGGTCCATGTGTTTCCTTGAGACCATATAGATATTCTCATGACCCTCTCTTGTAATATATACTCGTATAAATAAACAACGATTTTAAATATTTTTGCTGTTAAGTATAAAATTTATTTTAGACAATTCTTTAGTATATATACAAATTCAGTTTTATCATCACTGATAATTTCTCTTTATACTAGTGGAATCGAGAATGTCGTACGCCTAGAAAATTTTTGGCTTGGTTTTTCTCCCTACTTAATATTTTGATTTCCTCTTTTTTTGTTTTCGCATTTTTACTACTGAATTGTTGATAATAATTATTTACACACAACATATAAATAGACTCAAAAACTGAATTTTCAATATACGTTCAATTTATTAAGAAATAATTATATTGATTATACAGTAGTCAAATATTTATTTTCAATTGCTTCGAAACCAAGGGGAAAACATCATCTTAAACTATACAAGGTAAGAATGTTTGGGAAAATATATTGGACGTGTGAACTTATAGTTTAAATTATATACCCAAATTTAAAAATGCACAAAAGAACGTTTTTTTATAAAGAAAAATGATCTAAATAAAGGAATATAATTTTTACTGAGTTATACCATTTCAATACATTTATGTTAGTTTCTACGTGAAATCTTACTAAAATAAGATTAATATATGCTACTAATTTATGATCTAGCAATATCGCTCCCTTTTATATTTATTGCAAGATTCCTACCATAAATCCTCATTTCTCGTCTTAATCCTAAAATATAGTCAATTCCAAAGGAACATAAAATAACACTAAACTATAACCGTAACGATTAATGATCTAACTATATTTACCTCAAGAAAAACAAAATGACGCCATTCTCTACACGATTTTAGCTTCAAACGGTTTATTTAAGATTAACGATGAGGATATTTGTCAAAAGAGTCTTTGAAACTTTTGTGTCATGTAAGACATTCATTTTGATTTAAATATCTTGACTACGTTTTCTTCAAAATAAATGCTACAAATTTACTGTACAAATATTTGGTTTTTGTTATGAAGTTAATTATTGAAATATTTTTTTGAATTATAAGTGTCATAACAGTTTTATTTTTATTTTCTTCATTTTAATTATAAAATACTTATGAATATACAACTTGTACAACTTCTACGAATTTTAAAAGGTTCTGGATTTTAATGGCGCAACTTCTGCGTTTATAAAATTCAACGGACAGTCAAATTTACATTCAAAGCTGTATATTCGCCAAACTGTAACCACACTATTTCGGTGATATAATTTCTTTTAGGAAAAAGTACAATTAAAAATACTACATATTCTTTTTATTATTGCTTCTAAAAATTGCCAATAAGTATTGAGATAGCAATGCAATTCGTAAAAATTAATGAATATAAGTGCGGTTCTCAAAAATAATAATTCCTAAAAAAATAAGAGCGTAAATATTTAAGTATGGTATTGAATGATTGCAAAATAAGAGGTCACTCTAGAATCTAGATAAAACATAACATGTACTTATTAAGCAATGGACCTTAAGACCTTTATTTCTTTTAAAACTTATAGCACGAAATTTTGCAATATCAAATTAAAAATGGTAAAAAGAATATTAATTTCAATTGGACCCCATGAAACTGTCAGGTGATATCGGAGAAGATAAAGATGAGTAATATTTGTTTGAGTAGTTAAAACTATGAAATATATATAAATACACGCGAAAAATTTCAATCCTCAAGTGAGCACTAAAAATACAATAATTTGATATTTCAAAATATTCCAAATTTTTCTGAATGTAGGTTCTTTTGATAAAAATGGCCAAAAACTGATGCGGTGTTGGAATATTCTTTTACAAGAAAACGCGACTTCACATGGTCAGAATTGCAATTTTATTCTGTTCGTTCCTCGTGACTTACTGTCACTCTACACTACTGACTTACACAAAACTAATAAATCTTTTAAGTTCAATGTTCCAAACACACGATTCCAGATAACCTTGGAAAGAAGAATACCAGAAGTAACCTTTTTAGCGATAGATAAGAAAAATGCACTTAAAAGCATCAGGAAATTCTATGAAACAATATATATATATATATAGATATATATCATTCTTTTCTTTTTTAAAAAAAAATACATCTTTCTCGATAACTTTAATGTTCTATCAATCGAAAATTTTATTTCAGAGCTATCATAAAGAATACATATTATGCATATATAAATTTAAACTATTTTTAGTACATTTAAAAAAATTAAACATTTTCTTTCAAACGGACAGCATTTTGGCAGCATAGACTTTGTAGATACGGCAAGTCTGAAGCCATTTCATTGATGTCATCATCTAACGGTGCCTTCTGCTGCCAAATTTTTACGCTTGACGTGGAAATGTTTTTGCCATAATTCAAATTATTTTCTAGAGTAAATGTTTCTTCTCCACACAACTACAGGAAATCTATTTCCAAAACTAGAATATGACATATTTGAATTATTATTTTTTAAAAAAAAACACTAGTTTTATTCTACTCCCTGTTGTAACACTCTCCCTTAAAAATAATAAAATGTTCTTTTAATGAAAGTTTCAAAATGTATTTCGTTATATTACTACTGGAGAAAACAAAAAATTATGTTTAAGCAAAGTGTATCGTATATAATCGATTTGAATAAATAACATAAATTGAAATGTTTGTGGAGAATTTTTTTCAAATGGGCTTCATTTTGGCACACAAGCCTCTGCAGACACGGCACGATTCGCAAGTGTGAGAATCATTTCAGTGATGATACCATCTAGTAGCGGTTCTCGCTACTAAATTCTGAAGCTTCAATTAATTTTAATTCAAGCTCTTGTCTGTGATAAATCTTGCAGTGGATTAATTTTTCTGAGAACATCAGAGCCAAAGAGATACCCAAGGGATCTTTTACACGCCTCTTTGACATGTGTGCCCACGATTTTCACACCCAGAAAATCTATCGATTCCAGCCGGGATCGAATCCGCAATTTTGGTCTAACGAAAAGGGCACGCTACCTCTACGCCAAGTGGCCGCGGTAGCCGAGTGGTCAAGGTATCGGATCGTGGCTGGCTTTGTCACGAGTTCGAGCCCAGTACAACTAAAGACCCGCCATGTAGGGCAGCGATGCACGTTAAATCTGTCGAGAGCTCAAACGTCCTCCCGTTGGTGTGGTATTTAGGAGAGAGGGTGCTAGTTCACACACACACAGGTGTCGCCCACGTCACTTGAACAAGGTTAAATACACTGGTGTGCAAAACTTAAGCAACAATGTAAAAATTAAGCAGATAACCATGAAATTGTAGAAATGAAGGTCTGGAGATCAGTACAGTGAACACGTAAGTCAGTAGAAACGTCATGCGTATGCAAATATCAGGAACGAAGCGTCAGAAGCGACGTGAGCGTACGCAAAACGCGTGATGTCGGCGCGTGCTGTTCAACAGTAAAATAAAATGAAGGACGCAGACGCAATTCAACGTAGTCGCTGCAAGTGCCAGTGAGTCAGTTCGTGAAATATGGCTAGAAGAAATCACCTGGACGACTTCACACGTGGAAGAATGATCGGGAAGCTGGAGGAGGGGCGTACCGTCACCAGTGTAGCTGCAGAGTTCGGAATCAACAAAAGTGACGTTTCACGCGCTTGGAAAGCGTTCCAAACCACAGGTACAGCTGTTAGAAAGGTTGGTGGTGGCCGCCCGAGGACGACAACTGCAGGGGATGACCGATATATCATCCTGCAGGCGAAAAGAGGCCGACGGCAGTCAGCAAGCGTCATTGCTCAGCAACTCTCTACAGCAACAGGGCGAAAAGTGTCGCGGTTTACTGTGGCCAGACTCCTTCACAAAGGGGGTCTATTCGCCCGCTGTCCTGAACGCTGCCTCCCATTGAAAGTTGACCACCGACGCCACAGTTTACAGTGGTGCGGAGAGCACAAAAACTGGACAACTGGCAATGGAGTCGTGTCCTCTTTACGGATGAGAGTCGGTTCAGTACCAGAAGCGATTCTCAACGAGTTTTGATTTGGAGAGAGATCGGGACACGGTTTTATACCAGTAACATCAAGGAAAGACACCCTTACGGTGGTCCTGGAGTTCTTGTCTGGGGAGGCATTATGCAGAACGGGCGAATTGAGCTCCACATTTTCGATAGAGGGTCTGTTATCGGGGATCACTATTGTGAGGAGGTACTTCTTCCCCATATGCGTCTGTTCCGAGGTGCCATTGGCCCAGACTTCATTTTTATGGATGACAATGCACGGCCATATCGGACTCTTGCTGTTGAAGAGCTGCTGGAAAGTGAAGATATCACTCGAATGGATTGGCCAGCGTACTCCCCAGATTTAAATCCCATCGAACATGTGTGGGATGCTTCGGGAAGACGTATTGCAGCACGCTTACATCATCCGGAGAACACCCAACAACTTAAACAGATGCTGATTGAAGAATGGGCACTCCTACCGCAAGAAATGTTGCACCAGCTGGTTCTGAGTATGCGGAGACGGTGCGAAGCAACCATTGCAGTGAGGGGAAGACATATACCATATTAAGGAACATCTGCTTGTTGTTCCTCCTGTTGGATAGACCATCATGAGTCACGATACCATGCGTTCAATAAAGGTTGTTTTTGTTTGATTCCATACCGTATGCATTGTATTCCTTTTTCAGCGCCGATGCTTTCGTCATCATTTACGTACATAATACTCTCCCTCATTTCTGAATTTCATGTCTCTCAGATGATTTTTCGTGAAGTTATGGCAATAAACCCACCTGTTGCTTAAGTTTTGCACACCAGTGTAATTACGTAGTCCGTTGCCAAAAGCACACATGTAGCTGAACAGTGCGACGTAAATATTCACTCATTCATTCACTAACCTCTAAGCCAACGAGACGACAGGAAAAAATTATTTGTAATAGTAGATTTTTTTTTTTCATGTTGTATTTCATTCATTTATAAGGATGTGTAAGTAATAAAATAAAAGCTATCTCTAGAATTCCTCCCGTTCCCAATTGGTTTTTTGTATGAAATATATTCCATATACAGTCGAACCTCCATATTACGAACCTTTATGTTGCGAATTTTTCTATATAGCGAACTTTTTCCTGGAACCAGGAATATTTCATGATTTTCTTCATAAAATAACTTTCCAATAGCTAAGTGCATTTTCTATATGACGAACTTTTTCTCTTGCGAGTCAATTTTTTTCTCCTTATAATTAAAATATATTTCTGGACATTTCAAGTTTTCTCTTTTAATATATTTTATGGAGGTCATAAAGCTTGAACTGGTTTTATTAGGGAGTCTTAACTCCCTGTGGGTAATAGAATTCTGGGCATTTCATTCAAGAAGTGCGACTTTTAACCTCCAATGACCAGTTCACTTGAAACATCTTCGATATCCCCTTTCATCCTCAGTGGAATTTTTTCGTGTCCCCATGTCTTTGAACTAGTCTCCATTCATTTGCAGGGTTGATCAATCAGACTGGTAACTTCATCTCTTGGATCTCGAAAATGTCAAATGTAAGTGCTTGAGCATCGAAGAGCAAAACTTAATTCTTCAGGAAGTGGAAAAAGGTGTTAAGAAACTTTCCTCGTAGTTTTTCTTTGTTTCTTTTCTTTTTTTCCTGATAGGTAAGATATTTAAAATAAGTATTATTAATTTTCAAAAGGTATGAGAGAGAGAGAAATTGCTTTTTTTTAAATATATAATGCTCATCAAATTAAAATAAGCTTTATGTGGTTTATAAAGAAAGTTGAAAGATGAACCCTTATAAGACGAATTTTCTATATAACGAACTTTTTTTCGGGATTTGGCGACTTCGTTATTTTGAGGTCCGACTGTAAATTTTCTAAGAAAGCATTTTAATTCTAATTTCTTCTTTGAATAAAGGAAGAAATGCTCCATATTTCTAATAGTAGCCTTCATTTGAAACGCCTAGTATCACAAACTATTTCACCAACAACAAAGATGTGAAACTAATCAAATAAGAAAATAAAAATTTCCCTCTCCGAATAATTAACCAGCAGAACAAACACTACGTCTGCTCTTGAAATCCTAAGTACACCCCACACCTGACAATCAATCAGTCTAGGGGAGAGCGAAGTACTGCAACTTCACTAGTAAGCATACAGATTTTCCAACGATCAAGGTCACATACAGAAAGGGAAAAAAGTCCCTTTTGTCTTTTCTTTCGACTTTTACCAATATTCGCTAAAATAAGTGTGTTGAAGCAAAAAAAAGGCGCAAATAAAAAAAATATATAGGGGAAAAATAAAGAAAATAAGGGATCAATCGAGAACAACAGAACCTATAGGAAATGGCCAATGGCAAGAGGAATTCCCACTCAGAGAACTAATGCAAGTCGACAAGACTGAAGCTGCTGCTATAACGTACCCTGAAGGTAACTCCCTGAAAATAAAAGAAATAACAAAAGAAAAGAAAGGAAGAAAAAAGAAAAAAAAACCGACTTCAGAGTGGCTACAACTTCTATTCGACCCGTGGATTTATCGAGTACCTATGCTGCATTTGTTTTTAATTTTACTCTTTTACTTTTATTTTTTGTCCCTTTTGTCTTGGTACTAGAGTATTTACTTTTTTGTCCCTGATTTTCTTTTAAATCACTATTGTTGTTAGAGATTCCAGCGTTTCTCAAAAAAAGGGAAAGGTTTTGTAACAAATAACTCGCAAACTTTTAATGGTTTATATAGATATAGATATATAGTCGTTAGGACGAGAGTACGTGGATTTATCTGGGGTATTTTTTTTTTCTGTTTTGCCTTTTGGAAATCCGAGTTGGCGACAGTCTGAAAAGGCTCCATGGCGTTGACAGTGATTCCTTAGAAAAGATATAGAATTTACAAGCGGATTAAGTTTTAGTTGTATAAGCTTTGCTTCTTTTCTCCCATCTCATGCCTCTTTCTAAAGTGATTTTTCTCTACGTTTTCTTTTTCTTTCTCTTTTTAGTTCGGATTTCAAAGTTTTGAGCTTTAGAAAAATAAATGTGATAAAAGATTACATTACGGAGTAGAATTAGCGTGAATGAGGCCATGTAGTTTAATCTTTTTTTATTAGAATTGATATCACAAATTCGGAAAATGTCAAGAATCGTCAAATAACAATATAATTAATATAACATTCTTAATTCTAATGCGTGATGTTAAAAACCATCATTTTCTTAAATATACATAAATATATGTGTCTTTTTTTTAACTAAGCAGTTATTTTCATATTTTTTATGGTGAATAAATTAAAGTATAGAAAAGAGAGAGGTACCAGTGTTGAGCCTTAAGACTTCTTGAGCTCCTGGGCATCTTAGCAAAAGAAGGTCCCAACTGAGATCTCATTAATTCAACAGTATACAACATACGTTGCCAAATGCTCGTTGTTGTTCTTGTTGCTTATGCCACCTGATCGACAGTAACATCAGATCAAGGTCCACGAAATTCATCGCGGCTAAAGACTAGATTTTAAATGCCTGTCGTTAGCTTTAGTTTTGAGCACCATGCAGGTGACAGTACAATTTTGCTCAGTTTCACCAAAAGTTTGAGGGAGAACACCGTAAGGGTGGTCAAGGGTCCACCTCACTCTTTCCGTTTCACCAACCTCATGAGAGGACGGCTATTTAGAGTACCCCCAAGCCGGGAAGAAACTATACATTTACAAATATCCATGCCTTCTCCGGGATTCGAACCCAGGCCCTACGGCACCCGAGACAGTTTCATTAACCACTGTACCGGATGGGTGCCAAATGCTCGTACAAAAGGTAAACCGTAACAAATAAATATGTGACTCGCAATCTCACAAACTTAGACATAAACCAATTTGACAGACAGCCGTTGTTCGATTCAATGATTAATAAAGGTATATTTTACAGTGTACCTCAACATCTTTATATCGCCGCGAACCGATCAACGATTGATAATTTTATAGTAGCTCAGTACCGAGCCTTTTTAACAGGACCGGACAGTTCCCATTGCTCTGAAAAATTTAGTTATCTAAGAACAATATATTAAAAATTTGGTGTCAAGAAATCAAATTTATCAATTTTGCCTTTTACTGTCGATGTCATACGAGTGCGAATTGGTATTCTTTTTTTATTTGTAACGGTTAATGATAACAAACATCAGTGGAGTAGTGAGAGTTTTACGAGTGGAACTAATTTTTAACTACATTTGATTTCTTGGAAGCGAAAAATATTCGAATAAAATATATCGTTTTAAGACGATTGACTATTTTGTGGTGAAAAACAAATATGGATCAGTAATTCTTTGATTTGTCACGAAAGTGCTGTATTTAAAAAATAGCAATTAACAAGAATTATTCAATGACACTTTTCCTCGAAGATCTCTTTCAAGAGGTAATAAACAGGATTTCTTGAATAATCTTTGCAACAGCAACAAAGTGTTTTGTCAGTGGTAATGTCACAGCGGTAACAAAGACATATTATGAAGTTTGTTATATTATTGGTAATAATATAAAACCATTTACTGATGCAGAAACTGTGAAAGAGTGTTTATTAAATATTTCTAATTCAGTGTTAGTGACACAAATAAACAATATAAAAAATAGTAATTAAAAAAAGCAAACCACAGTAGTTAAAATATTTTGATCAGTTTTCCACATTTTAATCCCCTCCCTCCCTCTTTATCCTCATTATGCGGCCCACTTGAAATAGCTGACATATGTATACGGGCCAGCAAAAGAAAAGGTTGAGTACCCCTGTTTCAGATTGTTTTGATTTAATAATTGTAATTTAATTATATTTAAATATGCCTTCACAATAAAACATAGTTACACCCAAAATGAATATAAAGTGATTCAACATTTTAACTCACTAGGGAGCTAAATCAATGAGAACCTAAAGATTGCTTCTTTGCAATGAGAGGGCTTCATCTGGGGGTAATAGGAGACAATGACACCAGAAGTGTGTTACGTATGTAGTAGATAAAATGGAAATAAAACGTAATAATTAAATGAAAAAATTAAATAATTAAAATTTAAATAGCTTAATAGTCCTTGTGCGGCCCGGTATTATTCTATCCACGGACCGACACTAGTCCGCGGCCCAAGAGTTGTGGACCGATGGCATATGATAATTGACCTAGGCTAAGATACGGACGACGACATGTCATAGTAATTATGTCTTGTCACTGTTTCCAATTGGCATATAGTTCGAAATTTGCAGTTTTTCGGAGAATTTGTCCATGAGAATACAATTTGACGTTTAAAATTATTTAGATCATGATCTTTTTGGGCTGAATCGAGAGCGAGACGAACGAATGAATCGGGATTTGCCAACAACGTCACGTTAGTCATAAAAGAGTCTGGTGGCTTCTGGGTGAGAGATCACATGGCTTTTATATTATGCATAACCTTACCGGTTTTTAATCTTGCGTTTGTAGTGTACGCTCATTATATAGGATGATATTGATCCTCCCGCCTTATTGGTTGCTAGTACATCCTATTGCATTTCATCGGTTGGAAGAAATGTCTCCCGGCATTTCGTCTGGCTTCCAAGAATTTTCGTTAACTACAGAGTAAACATTTTTATATTTGTGAATATTTTTCATGCTGTTCCCTTCGAAAGTAGGGGATACTCTGTAGTGTATGCTCATAATATCGTATATTATTGATCCTCACGCCTCATTAGTTGCTAGTACATTCTATTGCATTCCATTGGTCGGAAGAAATTTTATGGCATTTCCTTCTGTCTTCCAAGAATTCCTCTTTGACGAAGGGCATATTCTAACTGAGTATTTGTTTGTGTCGTTGAAATAAAAGTTTATTTTTGATAATCATGCTATAGTACTTGTCCCATCATCCAAACAAGTTATATTTTGAGAGGGAACATTGGATTTTACGCTGAGCAACCACTGATTAAATTTCTATTTTTGAGCCATCCCCTACTTTTAAGTCTTGAGAGTGGCCAAATTTCAGTATAATAATGTAAACCTGCAGAAGACACACAACGTTCAATGATTCTTCACTTCCACCAGTTTTGTTGTTTCTGTAACTCCAGCATGCAACACCCGATGCAATGAGGGATAAACTTTCTCAATTTTTGGAAGCATTATGGACAGACATATTCCATGAACGTATTCAAAGTGTCTTCCAATTGATGACGAAGTGTGCTTCAGAGTAATTATCATCTGCCAAGGTGTTAAAACCCCCTTGGGTTCCATCCTGGACACCAAGATTAATTTGAGTCAAAGAATCACTAAGAGCCAGCCATTTGTATAGTAATAACTTGTATTTATTATATCGATTCAAATATCAGAAACTCTAATAACATACAATATTTCTATGTTACGTCAAACAAAAGGGATTTACCTTTAATATTAAATTAAATTACGAATTATGAAATTAATTAATAATTACGCGTAAGATCAAATAAGGTCTACCGAAATAGGAGGTCCGAGAAATACACTTAACTCGAATTATTAGCTTTCATTAACTTAAACTAATTTCATTAAACTAACGATTGTTTTAAGCGATAATAAACTATCTTATATCTACTGACAATACTTAGGTATCTTCACAAGATGTCTTCGTAGGTTACTAACCGTAACTCTTCAATATTGCAATCCAATTGAATCCTCCAAACTTGAGGCTACTGCTGCTGGCTCAATAGCCTTAATTCCTACTAGCTTACAATGCTCTACTTAAGTACCCTATCTACTTTGCATATCCCGTTCGCTTTTTGGAGTTAATTGGAAATATATATATACGCGAATTTATAATCCCCCAAAAGACGCCTAAGAATATCAATGGAAAGGTTCCGTACAGATTCGTCACAAAGGCTCCAATAGAAAATACTGATCTCCTCGTGTTTCGCAAATCAAAAAAGGGCTGCTGTTTTATATCATTCATTTCATCGTTAAGTTATTATGTTATTTGTTCAACAAATCTGATTTTTCGACACATCTTCTCCTTTATAATTGTCTTAGATTACCAGTAGTATAGATATAAATTTAAAATTTTAACCAAAAAAAAAAAATATTTTAAACAACCTGTTTCATTTCAGTTCACTTCCACCCTCTGGCATTCTAAATCAGAAAACACATTTTGCATAAATTATTCTATTTTATTTAATTCTATAACATTCATTTTTGGTGTAGTGACATTAGTGACCAAATAATACAGAATAAACAAATTACTACACTAGAAATTGGTGCGGGAAAACTTTTAGTATTATTTGTCTGGTTGAGACACCTCAGAAACGTAATAAATTGTGAAGATGTATTCTTCTAGACACTGTTGACATTTATTTCAACTGGATAATGCTATTTTTAACCAAGCATCACGGTAAGAATTTTGTCCCAAGTAATAAATATTTTGTTGCATTTCTCCGAAATTCTATGAAAAATATTTTCTTAGTAACGATTTCGTTCACATTTTTTAAAAATAAATTAAACAGAAGTAGATAACAACGATTATAAACAGCATTGTAAAATTTATAAGCAAAATATATTACACAGTAGAAGCTTCGAAAAAGATGCAAAATAAAGGACGAATAATTTCTGTTATTAAATTGTTATGCTAATTTTGGGTATTGTATTGTTTATTTATCTTATTTTATGTAATATTCTCAGTAATTTTCTCAGAGAAAGCAGAAAGTTTGTTACTAGATACACACATATAATTTCATCCCTTGCTTAAAATGAGTAATTAAATATATTTAGAACAGTGGCACTAGGTAATAATTTATAAAATATTTACATTCAGTTATCTTAATTTGAATATAGAAAAATATATGATTCAATATATATATTGAAAATAAATGAAGTGCTCTGTAAAAAAAAATAAATAATTATATACCTTATAAAATATACAATTTCTTCTTCTCTAAGAAATATTTATCAGATTCATTATGGGTCATAAATTAACAGTACTAATTACTTTTTAAATCTTTAAGAGTTTCAAAAAAATCGAATGTTTTCTTTAAATTTTAATCACCGATCATCTCATAGGGCGCATTAAAATTTAATTACAGCTATAACATTAATTAATCCCACTGAAAAGAGAAAATTCGATTTAACGAGAAACTAAAAAGAAAGAACTCGCGAACAAGTGTAGTGGACATCAGAAAAACATTAAAAAGGTACTTTTACCTTTCCATTTTTTTCTTTCCCTTCAATCTGACCGCCTTTCATTCGATACTTCATACGGAAACAAGTTTTTCTCTCCCCAACTGTAAAAACAATCCACTCCTTCCAACTTCGAGTATATATATGTACAAAAAAAGATTTAAAAAAAATCACACGAGGCAATAGTTGTCGACATATAAGTACAGTCGCTTTTTCAAACAATGAAGTAGCTACCTCAGTGTGTCAGTCGAAATTTTTTTCACTTCTTTCACACTTTCTTTTAGTACAACAATAATTTTTTTCCACCCTAGCTTTCTTTCACGATTTTGTTTCCGGCTAACATCAGTTTGTTTTGTTTTTCCAGTTTTCGGGTTCTCTCTACACCCCTTCTCCTTTTTCTTTTGTCATAAACGCTTACCTTTTACAAGTTTCAAAGATTCCCCTCAATTCCTACCCCCCTAGTATGAAGTGAACAGTTTTTGTTTTTGTTCCGAAGTGTTGCCACACCATCTTTTGTATTTTCGCTTTCCTATACTTCCTTCCGTTTTCCCTCGCTCTCGAATTCTTTCTTTTTTTCTCTCTCTCTTCCCCCTATTATTTATTTTTTTCCTGTACTTTCTTCTCTTCACATCTCTTCGTTTTCTCTTTTTATAACGTCTGCACGACAAGCCCTCACCCGTTCTATTTTTTTTTTCAGTTTTATTTTTACGTTATACTTTTATACGCGGACGATTTTTGGGTCATTGTTTCAGCGAATACTCGCGAAGTCGTTTGAAGTTACTCGAAGAAAAATGTATTCTTTTTTTTCCTCCTTAAGTCTTCTCTTTTCGAAAAAATTTATATATATATCTGAGTGAAGAAAAAGGGATGTTCGCTTGACTGAGAGGAAGTTTTATATTTCGAACGTATAAATTCGGATTGGGCATCTTCTGTTGGAGATTCCATTTCGACTGGGATCGAACGTTTTTCAGAAACTTTAGAAGAGTTGCCGTCTCGTGGATCAAGGCCAATGCCTCCTTCCATTCAAAAGTTGAAAGACCCGTTTAAAATAAAGTACTCCCGAATGATGTATTATAAAACTTTTCGTGTTTTAGTTTCGGTGAATACAAATAAAAAATTGGAAAAAGTATGAATATTCAACTGCATTTAAAATTATATAATATCTCTCTGTAATTATTTTATTGTATTGTTACACACTATTTATTCGTATTAACAGATCCTCATTTTATTGAAGTAATAATATTAAATAACATATTTAAAATATTACTACAGGGCATTATTTCGTCATTTGTCATATTGAATCACAAGTTCTATTGGTTCAAGTTGGTTCTGCGTTTTTTTTTTTAATTCAGAAGAACACAATGTAGCTTAAATAATTTTTATTGATGGCTTAAGAATATAAAAGAAAAATGAAAGATATATAATTTACTTGATATATCATCTGTCGAAAACCATAAGTTGTCTTAAAAATAATTTTAGAGACAAAAAAAATTACTTTGCTTCTCTATATAATTAAGGGGAAAAATGAAAACAAAAATGCTGGATGCTTATTTAACGCATTATAAGTAAAAATAAAATATTAGCTCATTCAATATTTTCCTTATAAACGCTTCAAAATATATATACAATTTTTTATGATGCATTACGCAGCAATATGTTTGCTACATAAGTCAATTTTAATTAACCGCTTTCTATGATTAAGATGTTTAGCAAAAAAAGCTATTTATAGCTAGTTTTAATTGAATTAATTAGGCAGATAATTATATTTAACGCAAATATTTTCTTTTGAATTAATGCATTTGTAAGAAAATATAACTCATTTAGGAAAGTATCCCAAAGATCTTAAATATTTTCACACGTAAATATAGCACTTCTAGCCTTTTAAAGGAGTATTAGAAATGAAGTGCATTTTAAATACTGTTTTAATACGTAATTTCTGAACAATATTAGTGAGCATTTGAGGTATGTAAATAAGTGTGACTATGCATATATGTGTGTGAATTTAATCGGAACTCTTTAAATCAAATGAATTTAAATTTTGAAGAGACCTTCAGAATCCCTCAAGCTTCCAGAAATATAGTAATAAATAAGTTGTAAGTAAATTTCATACATAAAGACAAAATAAAACAGCAAAACAATAATCGTAATAAAATTAAAATTGTTTAATAGAATTCGA
The DNA here is from genome assembly GCA_019973935.1 of Trichonephila clavipes. Classification (NCBI taxonomy): domain Eukaryota; kingdom Metazoa; phylum Arthropoda; class Arachnida; order Araneae; family Nephilidae; genus Trichonephila; species Trichonephila clavipes. Next base: position 741,933 of record BMAU01018507.1, read on the forward strand.
AGTAAAGAAGAGTTTAAGTGATTTAAGATTTATATTTTTTATAAAAATCAATATATATATATTGTTTGTATATATATTGTATACTTGTTTATATATAAACCTGCAATCTTGGTTCCTAAGGCCAGGAGTTAATTATTGTACTATTGTGCCTAATATTTTCTATCTTGACTAGTTATACTTAGGCTCTATAGTTATCTGTATATATATTATATATACGTATTTAAAAAATATGCAGATCACATAACTGTAGGTATTAACAACTACAGGAAACCACAGCTTTTCTCAAATTCTATAATACAAATAATCAATTACGGGACCGGTTATCAAAAGACAAAACCGGCAATCAAATGTAGTAAACAAATTTTTAAACGATTATATTTTACAATAATAAAATAACGACTATCGAACAGTTTATAAAATTAATACGTTAAGAGATGTTTAAGCGGCTGTTTTAACCTGAAAAATGTTCCGATGGCAAATTCCTGCATTATCGAAATAATAGCCAGGCAATTTTTTAAGTATAGGTAATATAAAAAATTCATAGACTTAAGAACTGTTTTACATTAGCTTTATTTTAATATGGAATGAGTCAAATAACTTTCAAACGTTAACAAGTATTTATTAGGAAAACTCATTTTATTTATTTTTTTGCAATGAAAAAAATCATTATAAAATAATACAAATGAATACTAAAGAAAAATATTTATATCTGAGTGTCGATTATAGATTTCACAACATATTACACAAATCATGAAAAATTATAGTGATGATCAAATATGATATGATAATATATATATATATATATATATATATATATATATATATATATATATATATATATATATATATATGTAAATACGGATAACAATTTATTTTTCTATAAATAATCGCAACATATTTTATTGATTACACATTTAATTCGAGAATTTGTTTAGCTCAGAGGTTCCCAAACTTTTTTGTCTCATAGACTCATTGCCATGTTTTTGTTTGGGGTAGACCTTTGCTTACCTAATATTGGATTTTTGCAATTTTACCAATTTAAATGTCTTTTTGACAGCTGGTATAGATCTACTTACTTTAAGCGATTTAAATTTCTAACTGAAGTGAAGTATGGTATTTAAAACTAAAAAAACATGTTAATTAAATTAAAATTTAATTAATGCATAAAATAACTAAGCAACAATCATATACCTTTGAAGGGAGAAATAAATCTGGTGCTTCAATAACAATTTTTCAACATTTGGAATCAATCGAGTCACGTTTAACCCAAAATCTCCTCGATTAGTAGTGTTTAGACCTTATTTCCCCACTTTTGTTTTGTTTTGGAGATAAGCTACCACGCTGAAACTACTTCTCACAAGTAAAAGTAATTAAAAATTTTCTCACGATATTCCATAATTCATGATAAATAACAGGTACGTCTTTTTAAAGCCAAAATTGTGGAGATGGTCCTTGTTTTAATAAAATTTATCCTATCGACTTGTAACTGCAAATTAACCTTATTAAAATTAGAATATAAATCTATTAAATAGATAAAATCTGCTTTCCACTTGACTAAATTTTCTTTTAAAATTAAAATCATGATTTGGTTTAATGAGAGCCACCATCATAGACCCCCATTTACACGTCATGGAACCCTAAATTATTTTTTCGCTGACGTAACCCCTTTCAGGTCGTCATAGACACCTGGGGGTCTATATAGACCACTATGGGAATCACTGGTTTAGCTCATGGTAGAACTTTTAATTATTCATGTATGGAATAATACTTTTAATTTTAATTATCCATTGATATCAATCTGCATTTATGTCAAAAATTAATAATTTAACATCGGTGTTTTACATTTGTTGAATTACATATACGAATGGTAAAGATTGCAATACTGAATTTGTGAATGATCCCTATTGCTTTTTGTTCCTCAAAGGGGGAGGGGGCACTGTATCCCTATTGATTGCGCTATTAGAATGGAGTCGGAGGAGGTTGGTAACAAACGTAAATGAATAATTTAGGGTAGAAACGCGACGGCATAGGTCTAATTGCATCTCTCTGAAAGGAAGTCAGAAGTCCACTTGGGAGCCATTTGTTGCAGCGTTCTGAGACATATTGTTTAATTAAAAACGGACTGGCCCAGCAGAACGACTACGACTCAACTCGCCTCGCGATTTTTCCCCGGGAAAACACATCCGCGTGGAATTTTAAAAACGGTTTCTTTGTTATTTAATTAAAGTGAACGACATGACTTATTTGCACGATAATGATAGACTCTTTCACAGAGAGTGAAGATTCTAAACACTTTCTCGCGGAAGGAAATAAAAGGGGGGAAAGAAAAGGAAGAGCGTTATATTCTGTTTTGAATTTGATTTGGGAAAAGGAATTGTTTCGAATCTCTTATATGCAGTAATTCTTTTCGTTTTGAAATTATGTAGCATTGTGTTAAACCTTGTATTTCCGTGGTGTGTAAAATGGATAGAATGTGTTTATGGAACTCGGAATTTAATCCGGCGAATGAAATTCAGGGATTGTTTTAATAAATTCATTTGATATTTTCTTTTTAAAGAAACTTTTACAGAATATTTTTCGTAGAATAAAACGCTTTAAAAACTACATCAAAAAATAATAATTTTACATATAAAATCAGTTATGAGGTTAATGCGCGTACAAAAGTAAAAAATTTCGTAAGAATTTTTTAGTAAGACAGTTAGAACTTTAAAGATCAAAACCATATTTGAGGTTTATGAAATGAAGTTTGTATAATTAACCGATTTAATACTAAGGGTATTCAAAAAGTAAGTTACACTAGAGCAGTGTAGGTCAAAACACTTTATTGTGCGCTACAATACAATATGGCGTACGTACAACATAATATTTATCTGCATAATGTTCCAGTTTCTGGAGACATTTTTCTTTATGTTGCACCAATTTTTTGATGTCCAAACGTTTTTTGAGCCGCTTCTTGGTCAAGCAACCTCATCATCGTAGGAACGTTGTATTCCGTCTAAATATTTTTTTAATTGATTAACACATGAATGACACAGAGCGCAAGATCCAGATTTAATGGTAGTTGCTGCCAAAACTGTGAGGCAAACACTGTGTTGCGCTCGCTATTTTGTTTTTGCCTTTGCTTAACTTCTCACGCATCTTATTTATTCCCAGCTTTGTGCAAACCTCTTAGTGTTTCACAGTACAATTCAACATATATAGTTGTACCTTTATACGTAAATTAGAAATTGGGGGATAACCATTACTTTACCCGCTGATGGGGGAATGGATTTTATTCTCACTGACGATAATGGGTGGCTCCATTCCATCGATGTTCGTTTCGTTTCACATCACCCATAATGTGCGAAATTAGTGCTATCCGCAGACTAACGTTTAAAGATTCCAGAGAAGCTGTAAACGCATTTGAAACTTAAACAATAAGGAACTCAAAGTGAACACAATATCCAATAATCAATCCAGTTGGTAACAGACGTTGGAATGAGCAGTGCTAATGGATATACCCAAATCCTGCGCTATGTTTGCGACACTTACTTTGCCATTACTGTGTGTATGTGAGAATAATGTCTTTCACCCACTGCAGCAGATCTTATGTGATACTGTTGTTTTCTTCCATGCTTCTTTTCCACCTTAGTAACTTTGTGCAACCGTCTTCGAAATGCTGGCACTGTTTGGACGTGGCAATGTATGTGACTCATACACTGCCGATATTTAACGATAAATTTTCATATTTGAGAAACTTTTTCTCACAAAAAAAGAAAGAAACGTATTTTTCTAGCATTCTGTTGAATTCAGTTTCTAGCTGTCGTGTCATTTTTTTTCACGTACTACGCAGCAACGGTTCCTATTATCTGAATGAAATTGCAACCGTTGGAAGGACATAGAACTCAATAGCAATTAACTGCAAATTCGCTCGTTTAGCAAAGCTGCCTTATTTATGGCGGAACAACTTACTTTTAGATCGTCTTGTGCTTATCGAGTGCTTTCTTTTCATGAAAAATATTGAATAGCAAAGTAATATTTACAATATGATTCACAGAATTAATTAAAGCAATAAGACTTTTCAAGGTAAACAGTGAAGGTTTATCCACTGGACATTGGGATGGAGAGCCCAGATAAGTTGGGCTTAACCGGATCCAAGAGCCCCTTCTTGGATCCGCCAATGCTTAGGGACCCCGTAGATTTTCTGCGCCAAAAGCATTAAACCGGCACTGGTGGCAAGTATTGAAATAATAGTAATAGTAACAAATAATCAAATTTATATACTCAAGAGGAATTCTCTTCCAATTTATAGGTATTGACTTAGTATATAGATGATTGCCGTTAGTCTTTAGAGTACAACTTGTTCGAAAATGATAACTGAAAATCAATGCAGATTTTTCATATGACACATTTATCTACTCCTTACACAAAAAGAAAAAGATGCAGAGCTTTAAAAAAAAGCTGCAGATATTTTTCTGTGTGTGTTTGTCATGATTAACTCAACGTAGACGATCAAGTATCTCAATGACACTGGACGATAACCGGAAAAACCTTTATAAAGAAGTTAAAACTTCAAATAAAAGCTAACTTTTAGAGGCTTAAATGTAGAAAACATGATTTTTTTATTAAAAATAAATACACGGTGAAAATAATCATTAATAAAATACTTAATTGAATAAGTAAAACTAAATAAAAAAATGCGGAAAGGAATTTTTCATTAAACCGAAAAGAGAGGAAGCGTGATACTTAGATTTTACGATTTATATTTCAAATTTTTAGGGCAATTTTCCTTGAAGAAATTATAATTTTTCATGTAACTTTATTTTAAATGGTTTGCTTTTCCTTTGCACCTATAACAATAAATATTCTATGACTGCAAAATAATACAATCCTATAATAAAATGCATTCTATTTAAGAATATAGGTTCATGAGAAAGTATAAAAAATTTCATAGTTACGACACAATATACTAAACATTCAGCGGTAAAAATATGGAAAGTATGAAATCATATGAATTTGAAATATATTTTTCTTTTCCTGTTAACAATGCCATTATTTGAGTTTTATCTTAACAGGAATGTCTGATGCTAACATTCGATAAGGATTTCTGCAAATACATATTTAGAGTTACCAAAAACCTCAACAGTTCTTATTTATCACAAGGCATCTCTAAAAGTTATTATAACTTACACAACCACGAAACTCATATCAAAAATATTTTACATCACCGCACGAAACATCCCCAAAAATGCCTAACAACCTTTCATATAAAAAATATCCCACCCCATCCTCCTCCTATCTTAAGAATAACAATGCTGTTTCCATGGCAACCATAACCGTTGCCCTAAGTTACTGCTGCTAACAAATCTAAAGCATCACAATATTCCAAACTTTCCCTAGGGTAAGGAATATGAGTCAAAAATTTTCTTACGATATGCCTTTTTCCCTTCATCATATTTATATTACCTGATATGATTTGTTTTATATTTTTACTTCTGCATATATCTTTTTGCATGGTGCCAGCTCTATCATTTTTTTCTTCTTAATTTTATCTTTCCTTCCACACATTAATGCATATACGTCGTTTTTGATATAAAGGTCAGATTTCATCAAGAACTCAGAGCACTTCCATATCCTATTACCTATATGAGTTTCTAGCTAGGCTGCCTCAGGGAATGTAAAGGGCCCGTGATTGGATTTTTGTGCCTGGTTTCTTATTCGGGCTTTTATTAGGTTTTTGCAATTTTATTCGAAAGCGGCGCCACGGTAATTTAAGTTGCAGCATTTGTGCCGGTCGTTAACTGCATGCTTAACGCCGTCTTGGCGAAAATGTAATTATTTTCCACTCTATTTCAATTTAATTTGGCGGTTTGTACGGATTTCGATCTTTTTTTACGGTGTTAATTTGAGTTTATCAGTTACAGGAAGGCAAATACATGATATTTATGAATGATTGTGAGATGGTCAATTAAAAAAAAGATAGCCACAAGATGCAAAAACAAATATTGTTCGTTGATTAAAAATTTAGTAAAATGCTAAAAAAATTAGAATGATTTAACTTTACAAGGCTAGACTACGATAAGGTCCATTCAATTGATAGATAAGCAAATTAACTTCGTCACAGAATTTATATATTTTGCTCGAATTCCAATCAAATTAATTAAAATTGGTATTCTTTTCAGCGTAGTTTTAAAAACATCGTATAATTTGCATGAATGTAATTAAGATTTATAAGCGTGTGTCTTTAGCGGGTTGATTTTTAAAATTTGAAGTTTCGTGAAAAAGTTTTATACACTTTTGTATTTGAATAAAAAAAATTTAACGCAACTTTATTACTTAATTATCAAAATCAATACAGTTGTATTTCTCATACATAAAAATTTCATATTTGTTTGCTTTGAGAAAGGATTTTGATACTAGGCAGGAAAATTTTTTTAAAAAGAATATTGTTCTAAGTATAATGAATTTAACTTTTCAAGAATTGAAATAAGTCAAAAATTTTGAATTTTTCAAGTATAAATTCTTATTAATGGTCCTATAAAAAAATCTAGTCCTTTTACTAAATTATTTAAAAATTAAAAAAAAAATTTGAAAATTTTTAATGAAAAAAAAATATATTTTTAGCTTAACCACCTCAAAATTTGAAAATAATAGCAAACCTCTTTAAATAAAAAAATCATGAATTTGGGAAACAATTTATGTAATTATATAATAAAAACATACCACCAAATGCTTTTTAATTCTTTTTTAAAACAGCAAATTTATTTTTAATACCGCAAAATCAATAATTTGTAAATCAACTTAAAATTGTGCATTTTTTTACATTAGTACAACTTAATTGTAATACGTGGCAATTAAAAATTAACAAAATACTTAAAACTGTTTGTGGGCTCATTTAAAAATGTTTGCAATATTCGCTTGTTCTCGCATCTGCAATTAAAATAATTTAAATAAGAATTTCTGAAAATTAAATCAAGCAACGAATACAAGCATTTGCAAGATTCTTTGCAAAATTAAAATATATATATATATCACAACAACGCGAAAAATTTCTTTAAAAATTTTTAAGAATTAAATTATAAACTTGCATGGAAAAGTGTACGTTATTAATATCAATTCAAGAATTATTTTAATTTACATGCTATGAAGGAATAAAATTAAAAAAACTGGAAACACACACAGTCAAGTTATTTTAGAATTCTAAAGACTCCATGTTTGTCTAGAGCAGCGATATTCAACCTGCGGTCCAACGGGCCGTTTTAAGTGGCCCGGTCATGACCCATTGCTCTGAGAAATTCGCTTAAGAACAATGTATTAAAAATTTGGTGACATGAAATTAAATATATCGATTTTGCTTTTTTGTTGTCAATTTCGTACGGCTGCGAATTGATATTCTTTTTCTATGTGTAACGATTACGGTTAGTGACAACAGACAACAGTTGAGTAGCGACAATTTTATGGGTGGGACTAATTTTTAACAATCTTTCATACCTTGTAAGCGAAAAATATTCGGACGATTTGGAGATTCACTATTTTGTAGTGAAAAACAAACATAGATCAGTACTTGTTTGATTTGTCATGAAAGAGCTGTATTTAAGAAATGCTAATAAACAGGAATCCTACACATTCAATGACACTTTTTCTCCAAGATCTCTTTCAAGAGATCATAAATAGGTTTTATTGAATATTCTTTGAAAGAGCAACGAAGCGTTTAGTCAGCGGGAATGTCACAGTAGTTACATAGATACCCTTCGAAATTTGTTATATTATTGATAATCACATGAAACCGTTTACTGATGCAAAAATTGTGAAGGAGTGTTTCTTAAATTCTTTTAATTTGTGTTAGTGACAAAAATGTAAAAAATACGAAGTAAAAAAAGAAGTCAGGAGTTATAATATTTGAATCAATTTTCCACATTTTAAATTTTTAATATTATCTTACCGAATACAATGTTATCCTAAATAATTCATCCCCCTTAACCTCATGTGGCGGCCCGCGTGAAATGGCTGACATATGTATGCGGCACAGCAGAAAAAAAGGTTGAGTACCCCTGGTCTAGAGCATTTCTTTTTAATTAAGCTTTCATTTTTGACATGACTTCGAATCAAACGATTTTTATACTTCTATAAATTGTCATCACTCTTTGTATTTCTTTTATTCTTTTAATTGTTCTTTCCAAAAAAGATATTACAAAAAATAAAATTTGTTGGAGAATTAAATATGGTATGCTTTTCGGCAAACATCAGGTTATATTTTTGTGTGTAATACCGAATTGAATAATATTTTACTAACGCAATATTCAGTTTCTCTGAGAAAGCAAATATTTAAACTAGTTAAGGTGACTGCTTACCTTCGGACCGAATTTTCTTATAAAAACCAATTTTTGAGACAATTCGAGTGTTTTTAGCAAGAAAAATAAATAAAACAATATGTAAATACATAAAAATTTTAAATAAATTTTGTACTTTTAGAAAAATAGGTTGTTTTCAAGGAAATTTTACCAAATTTTTACTAAAACGGGTAACACTGTATAAAAATTTCTAATACAATTATCATAATTTTCTTTATACACAGTATACATATTACGGTGCTATTCAAAATGAACCTAAATGTAAGAGAAATATTAAAATATAAAAAAAATTACAAACAATTATATATAATAATATGAAAATTTTGATATTTTATAAGTGTTTTCTTTATAAAAACTACCCTAAATGAAAAATTATTTAACCTACAACAAAATTTATATTCCACACACTTTATGAAAAAAATAATATAATAAACATTCCCACAAAATTTCAAAACGTTATCTGGTTTGGTTCTTAAGATATCATGTATCTGGTAAAGTGTTTCTTTAGAAAACATAATTTTTAGAAAAACTCATTTAAAGTTTTATCTTACTGCCCTTTTGCATAGAGTGATGTTTTTTTTAAAACCACTATAACTTTATTTCTATTTCGTAAAAAGGAAAAAGAAAAAATGTTTTGGAAAGAAAAATGTTCAAACTATAAGATTTTGAAATAAAAAAAAATGTCTTATGTAGACGATAAACGACATTTTCAAGGTAGGCAGTAACCTTAATAAACCAAAACAGCTTAATATCGGTTTATAATATATCCTAAAATCACTCTGTATTCAAGTTTCATTAATTTTCGATCCCCTGAAAACAATCTTTTCTTTTAACATAGAATAATCAACAGGGCTTAAATTCTTTTCCATACAAAGTCAGCAACAATTTAAAGAGAAAATCGTCAGGCATCAGGTAAATGTTCTGCTCATGATTGTGGATGGATAAACGAAATACAAAAATGCATTTATGTAAACGCGCACAAACACAACCATCTATCTTAGATATTTCTTCAGTCTGCAACGTGAAAAAGTCTAGAAATTAACATAAAAACCATTCCAACTGAATTCGAATAAGAAGAGATATAAGAACACGACACAACAACATTAGACGAGAAATCAGATAGAGAAAAAAAGATCAAAATAATAAAAGATCAGAGTAGAGAGGAAGATCTCTCAAAACATGGATAAAAAAATTTTTTTTTGGTGTATGTTGAAGAGAAAACCCTTCAAAGTTGATGGTAGGGGGATGGGTGGAAAAAAATAAATAAAATACACATTTTTTAAGATGACGAAAGAAGGGAACAAATTTCAGAAAAGAAAAAAAGGGGGGAGGGGTGAACAGCAAATAAGGTATGCTATCGGAAAAATCGAAAGCATCTTCAGTTATGTGCATACATATCAAAGCACGATTTTAGGTGACTTTACTTGAATATCTCACGCCAGCAACGAACAAAAAATGTTTGCTTGTATTTATATTTCATTTATGTATTTTTGTTACCGACATTATGTTTTAAATAAAATTCCTTTCTTCTTGTTTTATTTCGAGAAAAGGGGAGCTTTATAAAATAAACCACGTAAGAGGGCTTGATTATCCTTGAATTTTTACATTTCTAAGGCTTCGAGGTGATAAAAAACCCCAAGAATACTTAAATTCGGCTTTTTTTTTCAAAAAATTTTATGAATTGCGAACTAATAATTCTTTTAAATATACTCTTGCTATTTTTAGAGTTTCGTAAGTAGTTAAAGCATAATTAAATTTTTTTTCAATAACTAACATATATTAAATAACAGTAAATATTAGTATGTAACTTTTATAGTTCATTTCGATGAAAAATAAGTAAAAATCTTCAAAAAAATAAATAATGCGTAGTTTTTCAATTCCTTCTATTAGTTCACTCTCTCCCTTATATATATATATATATATATATATATATATATATATATATATATATATATATATATATATATATATATATATATATATATATATATATATATATATATATATATATATGTATATATATATGTATATATATGTATATATATGTATATATATGTATGTATATATATATATGTATATATATATATGTATATTTATATGTATATATATATGTATATATATATATATATGTATATATATATGTATATATATGTATATATATATGTATATATATATATATATACATACATATATATACATATATATATATGTATATATATATAATATATATATGTATGTATATATATATATATATGTATATATATATGTATATATATATATATATATATATATATATATATATATATATATATACATATATGAAAGAAATTTATACAATATATCAATATATATAATTTTCAACAGTTAATAAAATACTTCCTATTCCTCCATTCAAGTTAAAATACAATTTTTTTTTAACTTGTAAAGAATGACACTCGATGTTAATACAATTTTTTCAAATATTAATTCATTAATTAAATTTATTTTTTAATTTTAAATATACTCTACGTCATTTCTGTCGAAGTTACAACCAGCAACAAGAGATGGAGCCACTACGTTTTTCAAACGAAGTAGGAATTGACTTAAAATTTTCTTTTCTCTTGTTTTGGATCAATATGTCAAGTCAGATTGAATCAATGCGTATATTTATTAGGCATTTGTTTTTATTTGCTCAAGTGCACTTTGCTACAGCACAAAATAATTCTTACCGAATAAAAAAAACTGTGAGAAAACATAAACGTGAAATACGTTGAACGCGAAAACGCTTCAGACGAAATATCGGCTAACACGAAAGAATACTGCGGTCTCAACAAACTACTATGCATTTTCGAGTACCTTTTTCTTTTTAATACGAAACGAAAATCGCTTTACATGAAAAGATTTCCCTTCTGAGAATGAACAAGATTCGGAAAACACTAGTCGCACAAGCAAGAATTAAGAGGGGTGTGAAATGAAAGACGTGATTTCCCCTGTTACGTAGAAAGTAGGTTAAATTGGTTTCGAAATTTGCTCGGAATAGCCTGTGACACGAGCCAATATTGTTTATCCAAGCTACATTCACCCTCCATCTCTACAAACGCCACTCAAAAAAATCTGATTCCCCATCAGTTGACTTTGAAATTCGGTGACGAGTACGTCGCAGTGTGAGTAAAAATCAGTGAGTTAGCTTCGCATTATTTTTTCTATTTTAGAATTTTTTCTTTTTTGTGAGCACAACGGTAAAGAGCTCAGAGGGAAACCGCTATTTCGCTTGAAATGAAGGAGTTCTTTAAGGCTTTGATGGAAAGAAGAAGACGAAAACGGGAATCTGTAAAGATTTTGGAATTGCTAACTCTACTTTATCAACAATAATTAGAAGAAGAGAGCGAATTACATATGTGTTGGAGCGGTTTTTATTCGAGGCATGCATATATACCGATATGTGTAAATAAAATGTACTCTAATAAACTTACTTTTGTTGAATATTTGCTTCATGAATCCTATAAGTTGGTCGGTAATTTGTAAAGAGCTTTAATCGACCAAATCAGTTGGTAGTTTGTTGAGAGTTCTACATCTAACATGATTCCTCAATTAAAATGACAGAAGTCGAAATAAACGTCAAAATGAACATTTTCAAAATTCTCTCGGTGACCCAGTACTGAAGTAACGTTATAGTTCTGGAATCGTTCTTGTTATTTGCAGTGTAACTCAGTTGTGATAATAATTAAAACGGTTTTGTGTAAAATTAAATTGGAGGTTTCAAAAAACAATTTAAAAACAAGGATCAGTTTCGAAGCTGTTGTAACTCCTGTTTAGCGGCGCTGTAGTCGCTTGCTTCTAGTGTAAATAGCGTTCCTGTTTGTAAATAAAAACGTTTTTGTCCCTCCATCCGACTGGGGTGTTTTTGTGCGTCGCTTCTCCTTCTGACAGGTAAGAGCAATTTATTCATTTTAATGCACGAATCCGAATTGAATTTTTGAATTACGAATTTGAATAATTATTTAGAAGTTTGAATTTGAACATTATTTTGGTGCCGAAACCCGGGAACGAACCAGGGACCTTTAGATAAATTATTGCGAACTGTTAGTGTAGTTGAAATTTTGCGAACAGTATTTGAATTTGAAAATTTGAACAGAAGCCAAAATCCCACATGCATATTTTAGAGTTAATAAAAAAGTTTCTTTAAATTAAAGAGAAAAAAAGTGTTTTATATCATCATAGTAAACTCACCGTAACCTTATAAAATAAATAATAAGCGAGATATATAACTTCAAAAGATAGATGCATATTTCACATTCACTAATGGAATAAATTACAGCATTTAAATTAAACGTTATCTTTCATTCATTACCGTAAAATCCGGCGTATAACGCGCACTTTGAACACACAAAAAAAGATCGAAACTTAGGGGTGCACGTTATACGCCGGGTATAAAATTGATAGCTTTTAAAAATAACAAAAGAATTGACCATAAAAAAATTTACTTCTATGTGTATTGAAATACCGTTTGTTTTAAAGAAACGGCTTACATTAAAAGAGTTGTAGTTCTAAAAGTATGCTATTTTTCAAAAGTCTGGGATAATACATCGAATAAAGACTTCAAAACATAAGAGCAATGTATACTAATATTTCAGATTTCTACGTTAAAAAGTGGGTGCGCGTTATACGGCGAATATACCTAAAAATTTAAAAAATCAGCTTGAAAGTGTAGGTGCACGTTATACACCGGAATTTACGGTATAAAAAGCATTGTCGACGAGAGAAATGTATTTTGAATCACCTAACGAATTTATTTAACTTCTGAATGAATAATTCGACATTATTTCAATAGATTGCATTTATGCTTATATATGTACAATTTTTAAATTGCAGATTCATAAATTTATGCACAAATAGAAAAAATAACACTTCCACATCTCTTAAATATTTAATTTTCCTCCAAAATCTTATCGCATTAGGTGTAGTTATAGACCTAATTTTAAGGAAATCATTCTCACTTGGGAGACTTTTTTTAAAAATAAAGTGAAACGTATTGTTGATGATAATGTATATGTTCATATCGTCTCACAAAACTTAAACAATAAATTTAATTAACTCATAGTAACACTCTACAATATAAAAAGCTACACAGCTACACAGCTACAATATAAAAAGCTACACAAAAAGTACACCTCTACTCTCCAAAAGAGATGAGGAAATGGGTAGATGTGATGCGCATATACTGAAAACGAAACTCTTAACAGCAAGGTTCGAAACTTGTTTGGCTAGCGAGCCAACCGAGTAGAGGATACTGGAGAGCTCCACCTTTTTTAAATGATGACATTCATAATAAAAAAGTAATAAATATACTTTAAATAAAATAATTGCAGATTTATTCAATTTATTTACTGTGTTAAAAATTAAGATAGTCTTTTGCAGCAAGCACATTTAAATTCAGAAAAAGTTTAATGAGACAAATGTACCCCATCACACTTTTCAGGAGTGAGATTGCTTGCTGAAATTATCATTATAGTCTGCAAGTTTATGTCAGTCAACTTGCATTCATGTTAACTCTTCTTGATGATCATGAAAGAAGAACTTTGCTCACAAATATATGTTGACTAAAATATCAAAAAAATTTTACTGCGTACATGGGAATTTTTCAGATGACAAATATTTGTAAAATTCAGTGCCACAGCATTTAAATATTTTCTTCACACTGTAATATGACTTCAAGTCTTTAAGTTCAAGATGTAGCTCCTCAGATGCTGCATCAATGTCAGCAATAATGGGACAGATTGAATTTAGGCACGATTTTCTTTAAACTCTGAAGTCTTCCTCTGACCTCGTCCTTCAAACTCAGCAGACGATCTCTTAGAAACAACATTTCCAGGTACTTAGTTTTCCCAATTGTGAAAAATAAGATACGAATCTCTGATCGTACACGGGATAGAAATCGAGGTTCAAAACGGATTTTCAGATTGTCCTGCTAAGCCACATAAAAACTCTTAACGAGTAGCCAGTTGTCCACCCCTGCAGTATCACAGAAATTGAATGTTCTGTTACAGCTACAAGAGTTAAAAGAAATCAATAATATGTTTGCTTACTTTTGGCCCTGATAAAAGCAGTTATGAGTGGGCATTGACTCGTAGAGTTGGCAGAAGAGATGTCCTTTTGCATGACTGCTTGCCATACACTTTTCAATTGGAGAGTTAAATCGGAGCGATCCAAGGATGGTCGAATACGCCAGCCATCAGAGACCAAAAGTACTGTATTAGAGAGAGATCTCGCGAACGTGCTATCCTAGAAAGCGCTAGAGAAGCTTTAAGACCAGCAATCGAAAGCCGTGATGAGCGCGCACCATGGCATTATCCTGTTGAAATGTAGCACCAGGGTTTCGTGAAAGAAAAAGTGCAGAGTCTTGATACTGTACCGCCGTACTGTAACGGTGTGAAACTTGTCGATAGCCAAAAGGGGTCTTTTATCAAATGAAATGTCACTCCATGCTATAACTTCTGGCTTTCGGGCTACGCGGTAAATGATAACCAGGCTGACTGTCCCACCGCTGCAATGAATATCCCCAGACAAGCCTTCGCTGGTCATTGGGACTCGTTGCTGAAAATAATTTGTTTTCAATCCGTGAGATTCCAGGTCGAATCCTCCATGCACCTCTGAAAATGCGGTATGAAATTTTGAGGGGTAATCGGCGCAATGGTTTCCGTGATCTCAGTCTTAATTCCCTAAGTGACTTATCGATGGTAAAACAAGAAGCATACTTTAACATAATGCAAAATTTTTATTTAAATAGCTGAAACTTGGCAAATTTAAAGCATTTGGAATTTTCCGTTCTGACAGGGATTTAAAGAGTTAAAACTTTCCATAAAGTACATAACTATTAAGAACAAGATCAAACAAGTGAAAAATTGTATTTCTTGTTGTCTTCAGATCATTTTATTGTGTGACCAATATACATTTATATTCACTTTGGGTTGCAGTTTTGAATGTTTTATACAGCGTCGTACATAAGGGTGAAATTTGGGGCTTCAAAAACCCTTCCCCTTTAGACCAAGAGATCCTTTCATTTTCCCATAAAAATAACCTCTCAGCTTTTCGTCTATGTGTTTTTTAAAATGAAACGTCTCCTTCCCATAAGCCTGTACACTACAATGGTAATGGTTTTATTTCCAATTATTTATAAAAGTAATATCTAAACATTAATCAGAAATTTGTATGGCACAAATACTAATTTATTTTTAAATAGATCAAAATTTCTACGACCAGTCACATTAAAAAGTCTACAAGAGATCTTTGAGTGGATTTACACATAATTAACACTACCTTGCACGAAAAGAGTCAATATTATTTATAAATTAATACATTTACTCCCGGTATTCGTAACCCTTCCTTTCACAATATCTGTACCTCTGTTTATTTCCAATACGAAAACATGGAAAGCATAAATTCCATGAAATAGTCACAGAAACCTTTTCAACAATGGCAACACGTAACTGAATTCCATTTAAATATAAAACTATTTCTCACAAATTTTCCAACCAAATCCACTCGATTTTTTGAATAGAATTATCATAATTCCCTGCCAAGTGCTCTGGCAAAGAGTAGAAGAGGAACGGAAATCGAATAAGAGTTCGAAAGAGAAAGAGAAGTAGCTCTCGCAAGAAGACAAATACGACCTCAATTACAACTTCAGGACAAAAGCGAAAAAGGTATTTAAACGGAGCTACTAAAGCCAGAGAATACGATCCTAATTGAGAATGACGTATAAAATTAGAAGCCTAACGACGATATGATTGAATTAGAGCAACTACGCTACCTCCCGTCTTTGCCGACGTTATTGGAAAGAATACTTTCCATTAGAATCCATGGATAACTTTTAGCGCAGAATTAGATTCAATTTCCTCTTTTCCGTGAGGGTGCAATGGCATGGCTGGAAGTTAAGCGAATTTCAGATCGGAAACTGCAAAAGGAAAAGAAAAATCGGCTAAGCATTTTGCGTCTAATATATTTATCGGTAGATATGTTTTCCAATTTAGTTTTAGAAACTGAATCATTGGAATGGTTTTAATGTTAGCGGTTGTACTTGGGGAAAAGTTGAGGTACTTACTGAAGGAGAAAAGGATCAGTTTGAAGATTGGAAAGCTTAAGAGTATGTCGTTTTTGAAATTGAGTAGTAATTGAAAAAGATGGCAGATCCTTTAGAGAAAATCAGCAATTACTGAAATTGAAAACTATTAGCAATTCTTAATTTGCTCAAAATTTTCAAATTAGCATTTGAATTACATTTTAATTGGCTTGAGAGACTCGTTTTTAGCAAATTCTTCGATACCAATACATTTAAATTAACGCCGCATTACAGCAACACTAAGGTCTATTATTGATGATAGATCTCACAATTCTGAACTACGGTGGCGGGGACAGACATCAGCTAGTATCAGGGAGGTTTTAAGACATAGAGTACCGCCGCACACACACATTAAAGCAGCACTAGGTCTATTGATGGCAGATCTCACAATTCTGAACTACGGTGGCGAGGACAGACATCAGCTAGTATCAGGGAGGTTTTAAGACATAGAGAACCGCCGCACATTAAAGCAGCACTAGGTCTATTGATGGCAGATCTCACAATTCTGAACTACGGTGGCGAGGACAGACATCAGCTAGTATCAGGGAGGTTTTAAGACATAGAGTACTACAGCACACACATTAAAGCAGCACTAGGTCTATTGATGGCAGATCTCACAATTCTGAACTACGGTGGCGAGGACAGACATCAGCTAGCATCAGGAGGTTTTAAGACATAGAGTACCACCGCATTAAAGCAGCACTAGGTCTATTGATGGCAGATCTCACAATTCTGAACTACGGTGGCGAGGACAGACATCAGCTAGTATCAGGGAGGTTTTAAGACATAGAGTACTACAGCACACACATTAAAGCAGCACTAGGTCTATTGATGGCAGATCTCACAATTCTGAACTACGGTGGCGAGGACAGACATCAGCTAGCATCAGGGAGGTTTTAAGACATAGAGTACCACCGCATTAAAGCAGCACTAGGTCTATTGATGGCAGATCTCACAATTCTGAACTACGGTGGCGAGGACAGACATAAGCTAGTAGCAGGGAGATCTTAAGACATAGACTAACAGAGCCTCAGCAACGTGAGGGCTTGCCTTGTTCTCGACTCGATCTCAATAGGATCATGATCCGACTAACTTTAATCGGCAAATGGTATTCCCGGACATATTTTCGAAACACTGGTAATTTCGAAGTACATACCAACTGACAATAAATGGAAGACGGCATTATTATGTTATGTCCATCGTTTATGTCAAGATTCAGGACTAGCTTCATACACTGTCATTGCTCATTCAGACGAAATGTGACAGTCGGTTTGTGCTTACATTCATGAGATTATGAGTCACGCATATTCATTTGTTATGGGTTACTGTTTGTACGAGTATTTGACAACGTATGCTGAATACTGTCTTTTTAAAAAAAGTCACAGATGGAATATACTTTTTCATAAGGGCACAAGGCCTCAAGAAATTTTAAGATGTTACTGCCTCACTCGTAACACCAACACAATGGAATGATTTTTAATTTAGTTCTATATATATATAACGTACTGTCTTAGTTATTCCTCTCAAAAGGCCTTGGTAGAATTAGCAACATATTGTTTGACTTAAAAGTCGCTTTATACTCGAGACCATGACCAGTGGTGGGGTCGCGGCTGTCCTTTAATATAAAAAAATATTTAGACAAGAAAAACAGGTTAATTTTTTACGAAATTTTATAAGCCAACAGGATTTTTCGTATATTGCACACGTTCAAAATAAAAATTTTTAGCCATCATAAAAATTAAATAAGGGGAAAATACTAATTTAGCCCACATCTTTGAAAAATTCTGCCAAACTGTGTGCACTCTTTCTGTATTGAACTTTTATCCAATATGAAAATAACAACCCGCCAAGTTGGCAATAGATAAAGGTGTGAGCTGAAATAGGATAAATTCACTAATATTTGAGCCAAAATATAATGCCGTCACAGACTTTATGATTTTGATTCAGATGCACCACAATTTTTTTTTAGAAGAAAGTCTTAAACAAGTGCCAGTAGCTTTATGCGACAAACTGCAAACGTAAGAAATCCACTATCTCTTTAAAAAAAAAAAAAAAAAAAAAAAAAAAAAAAAAAACATGATGCCTGTGATCTAAGCATACAGGTAACAGGTTTCGTGGGATATGGGGCAACAAAGGCTATTTATTATTCCCTCGAAATGAAAATATATATATATATATATATATATATATATATATATAAATGTCTTATTTCTAATTTAAAAAAAACTTAATCTTCTGTAAAACGACTGAAAAGTTGCTCCTTAACTGTTGCCCGTTCCAAAAGTTTTGTGAAGGTGATATTATTACATGATTCTACTAAACATAAATAACTAATCGACAGCATTAGTATATAATATAACAAAAACAATTTTACACAAAATATATAAAAATAAATATGATAAAAAAAACTAAGCACAATATTTAAGAAAAAAAAATGCTGAGAATAATAACCAATGAAATTTGATCCAAACACTTATTCATGTTAAAAATAAAATCCTGACTAAAATCAACATGAATAAATGCGGAAAAGAATGTACACTTTTAAGTTCATATTTATCAGAGTATCGCTGTCTCAAAAATCATACGCACATTACAGATGTAATACTCGTTTTTATGAAATATTCGACGAAACATTTTAATTCACCCACGTAATAAAAACAATGCCCCGAGAAGGTTTTAAACATATATAATGATTGCAAAAGCAAATTTTTTAAAAAAATAATAAACATACGCTGTACATAAAAGCTATTCAGAGCTCCTATTAATGCAGACAGAAAATGAAACCAGAATATCAAACACACTGATCCTTGAGGTAATAAGCTCGAATGTCATTACATTCTCCTAATTAAGCAGTCACCGGCTATGAGCTAACCAACAGAAATAGTTCCGAGCCCACACGGGTGAGCAACAGGAAATGATATCAGTCGGCCCACTACATTAACCAACTGGCATCGTGATGTGAAAGGAAGAATGTTTTAAGAACGTGCTTCTTTCGGTGTACCTTTATCTATCAATCGAAACAGGACGGGAAATCGAAATAATTTTAAGTAAAAAACAGCCCAAGTATTATGATCTAATTTTACTAACACATATAGGAGGTAATGTAGTTTAATGCTGTGACTCGTAAACTGTGTCCGCGGATCCCTGGAGGTCCCCAGTGCCTTTCTAGGGTATCTGCGAAGGTCTTTCATTAATTGGTAAGATTTCCCTCCTTTAGACTCCGAAAACCGTGGAAAAATTGAAAGACGTACCATTCTAGACTAGATCTCTAAAGTGATTACTATACTACATCCTTAATTAAGACAGTTAAGTACATTTATTTATTTATTTGAAGTTAGTATACATAAATAATTAGATATATATAAAAAGGAAAAATAAGTGTTAAAAAAGTATGTATAAGTAGCAGAGGCAGTCTTTAGATTATTGAGGAGCCTTTACATCAGTTGCCATGTATTGGGAGTCGGAGGAGGGGGGGCAGGTTTTCTAAATTTTGGGGTTTCGCAGTGTCAAGTCAATATGTAAAGAGGGTCCACCACTATCCAAAATTTAAGAACCACTCTAGTTTAAAGTATTACCTGATTCTGTAAAATCAAACAATTTATCTTCTTTTGTTCGATATGTTACTGATTTTATTTCTCGCGCGTTTCAATTAATTTAAAGAACTTGTCATTTATATGTAATCTAAACTTGTGAAAATTGTGAGGTATATAATCTTTAGATAGACACAAAGTTAACTTTCTGACATTTCTTTTTTTCACATCATTTAGATATATTTTCCAGCATCATACATCCTATTATCAAAAGTCTAAATTATATCACAATTTATAATTTAAGCTTATGTACATATATATCGCACTAAAATATTTACTTGATCAAAAAGATCTTCGCATGATTTTTTTAAAAAAACTAGGATGCTAGCTCACGAGTCATGTTTGTCACTTTGATTAAAACTGCAATGCACATTGCAAACACCCCTTCTGTTACTCCTAATGCAATTTTAGTTCAATCCCCAAAACCATCCACACAAATTCTTTTAATTTAATCCTCCATAAAGATTTTCGTTCATTAGAATATTCCATTAATTGAAAGTTTTTCCTACGATATTTCTATTTTATTTAAAAATTCGACGCAACCATAAATGTATTTACAAATTCCGATTCTTTAAAATCTAGGTTCTACACATTTTTCTTCACATAATGGAAATTAATGAGCATATAATAAATCGCTGCTTACAGTCAATTTTATGTTCAAAGTATTAAATTTTACCTAATATTTCTTTTAATAAAAGTTTGCTGCATCAAGTGGTTGAATTTTTATGCCTCAGAAAAGGAAATGCATTTATAGATTAGCAATTCTTTAATGAAATGCATAAACGACCAAACGCAGTAAAGTGCACAAACTTTAACGTTGTTTATTCATTAGCAAAATGTTCCCAGTTAAAGGCTTTGTGTTTCGGGTAGCTCATGAATGAAAATAAAATATGAGTACTACAGATTAAAAAAAACACATAAAAATGCTTTAGATTCAGAAATGTTTCATTTTTAAGACCATATTTGTTGTTGTTGTTACTTATGCCGCCTGATCGACTGTTACATCTGATAAAGACCCACGAAATTCATCGTGGCAAGGGGCTAGTTGTACGCCTGTCCTTAGCTTTGAGCACCATGCAGGCAAATGGTGCACTGCATGCACCATTTGTACAGTGCATTTTAGCTCGGTTCCACCTCAATTTTGAGAGAGAACATTCTGGGGATGGTCACCGACATCATAAGAGGACCTGATGCTCAACGGATATTTAGAATACCCCCATGCAGCAAAGGCACTATACATTTACAAACATTCATGCCTTCTCCAAGATTAGAACCCAGTCCTTACGGAACTGCAGTTAGCGTCAATAACCACTATACCGGATGAGCGACAAAAGCCATATTTATAACGAAAAGACACAAATGTTCGCACAAAAGGTGGCGTATTTTTTTAAGTTCTACATTTACAGGTAATTATTCAAACAAAATGGTTTACATAATGAAATAACTCTTGCCTGGCATCTTATTTTTAGTTTTTATACTTTAGTTTATTATATAGATAGTTTATTATTAGATTATATAAGAAGTTTCAGCTTAAAAACTTTATTTAAGTTCACTGAATTTAACAAAAATTAGCTTTATTATATAATTTTTTAGAACTATAATTTGCTTTTCATTACATAATATTACTCACACTGAAATTTCGGTTTAGTTTGGTTAGAATGTAAAGGCAGCCATTTACTTACACTATGGGTGATGGACCTTACAATTCTGAACCATTTTCAAATGGAAGTGGCAAATTGGTATTTTTAATCTTCTAATTTCTCTCTAAATGGATCCTGGTGCTTCAAACCATACCAGGATTTATAAAAATTTGAATGTATTTAACGTGCCTAACAGCATCAAATAAATCCTCCATGATCCACACTGAAATCGAGATTCAAATCTCTACTAATACCAACCAGACCATCAAAGAGCCATAACATCATCTCTTTCTTTTGCCAAATTCTATCGGCGAAAAACAACTAGACTCCACCATTCGGCACATCTACACCTTTCTCCATTTTTATGAAGTTTATTACACCAATACCACCACAAACAGGTGCATTTTCAGAAGTTCCATTTAACAAAGAACAAAAGTTCCACAAGAAGAACAAGATGGCATGGAACCCACCCCAGGTCATCGTCTAGGGCGATATTTGGGGTGGCTGGCCACTGACCATCGAGTAACTCGGGCATTTCTCATCTATAAAAAGCATCAGCCGCGAAACAAACAAAAGAGGAGGTAAAAACATGGAAGGCAAACAAATAAACGAGCCTTTCTGTTGACTGAGTCACATTGATGGATAGCTACAACATTCAGGGCTGGGCGCAAACAACGGGCAACCCCCTCAAAATATCAACAGAAAAGCAGAACTCGAATTTATTGTGTCTCGTGTTTCGTTTGTCGTTTGGGCGGAGTGGATAAACAGTTCCATTAGGTGATTATTATCGAAATGGATCAAGCAGGAAAGTGGTGTAAGTCAGTTGGATTTAGAGTTAACGGGAAAAAAATAATGGACCTAAACACGTAATGATTTTTAAAAGTCACGAAAAATATTTTAACTAACATTAGAAAGCGATTTTAATTTTAAATACAACATTTAACCCTAACTTTTATTCTATTCTATATTCTATTGCCTAAAATTTATTCAGATGATTCGGATCAAAAAGTTCTTTTTACTAAGTTCAAATTTAACTTCAGAATACTGTCCAGAGTATTCTGAACAGTATTCTTTGCAGAGTATTCTGAGTTATTGCTTTATCTTATTATTTGAATAAAGCCAATTGTTTATATTTTATTCCCTAGTAAAAAATATAAATAAATAAATAAACCAATGAAAGTGTGTTATAAACACAACAATTTATTTGTTATATTTAATTTTATTGTAGATTGAAGACAGCAAAAGTACAAAAGTTTTAATCATGAGCTTCAAGGGCGATCATCAAATCGAACAAAAAATTCGCAATAGATTCCGCGAAACACAAAACATATAAAGAAACAAAGAGATTGGTCCCTTTCAAATATAACTAATTTAGGGTGGCATGTTCATTAACTGATCATAGTTCAAAATTTCAAAAGCCACTGCCAATAGCCTTTTTTATTACGGTTCGCCGAAAAAGTAAAGCTGTGCGTAATAAAAATGGTGCTGATGCTGGTTTATATTTGGAAATGCACCCCGAATGCAAAGATGTTACTTATTTTCGAGAAGTTTGTATCATTGTAGATATAAAAACATTGCAGACCTAGTCACTAAAGGTGATATCACGTGATTTTATTGGACACGATTTTTTAAAGTATTCCAAAAGACGATAACTTGACATGCAAGAAAGAACTTACATGTGCACTCTGTGTAATCACTTAACCTTAATATACAATTTTTTTTAATGTGATCATTTATTTTCCCCACAAAACGACACATTTATTAATTCTAAGGAATCATGGTTGTCTTGCTTAAGTATATTTAGTGTTTATTTCAATAAGAATGAAGTTCTTGACAGGGAGGTATCAAATTAACTTTTTTGTTTTATTACTAGTTAGAGAGGCATTTTTTCAACCAACTTGCATGCGTGAAAGAGGAATTACGCATGCAGTCATCACCTCGTTATAGGACATTACAACCAGATTTGTTTTTTTATTTTTCGCTCTGTTTTCGGCATTGTTACAGTGGATTTCATTATTTTAAAAATAGCGCATTTCGATTGTTCTTGAGGCAAACGATACAGATTACCTAAAAACGGAATCAGGTTTTCTTATATTAGATGAAGAAAGCTTTGAACTCATTATTTAAAGAAATTATTAAAAAAAAAGGCACGATTATATGAGATGCTACTAAAGGAAACCAAATTTTACTAATCACATAATTCCCAGGGTTGAATATTTTATTTCTTTCCAATCTTTTACAACAACAAATTCTTAAAATCTTCATAGTTTTTATTTATTATACCGTTGAAAAAAGAATAAAACTAGTTGAAAATCCTAACATTCGTATATTCAACGTAATATTTTTAACTTCCTAAGAAATTCCTGTGATTTTTAAATTTTAATACAAAAAAGGCAATTCCACAAAGAGAAACAATTTTCTACGCAAATTTTTTAAACGCATCAAGTATATTTTTCATTGAAATATAAAATTTACTTAACGTAGCATTCGGAAAATTTCTAACATTTTCTGGGGGACACCAAAAATGCAACCTTATTCGTACAATTCTGGTTTAAGCAGTTTTTCTGCACACTGAGCATGAATTGAGTTCCTGAACTGAAATTCCGAGTATGAATACTTTTTTTAGGCTTTAAGTCAACATACGACACCATACACCTGACCTTTTTCGTGTTGTATGTAAAACATTTCAATTCATTTATTCAAACCATTTGGAATCGAAAACTTCCGATGAATTCATAATCGAAAACACTTCAGTTATTACTCTCCCACCAGACAGTATGACCCAAATAAGGTACTTCATAGCAAACACGAAACGTGCGATCAAAAAAAAAAAAAGTAGAAAGTTACAAAACTGGGAAAACATTCAAAATCAAACAAAAAAGATAGAAAATGAGGCTTACCAGGAAAATGTTACGGGTTACAAAGAAAGATGACTTGACATTTTCCATTGAAGTATCACTGCAATAGTATAGTACTTCCTGCCCGGTCTTGTGTATCTTTCTCATTCAATTCTGTAGATATGTGTGTCACCTGCAAAAGTAAACATCCAAAATGAGGCTAAATGACAAAGCAAATAAAGGGGTACAATATGAAAGATATATTCAAACATTCTGATATCCCAGCATCAACATGTAAAGCAAATTAAATAACAGAAATAGAGTTGATGCAATATATACACGAAATGTTTCCTTGTAGTAGGTTAATTTATGTTTTGCTGGTGAGTGTGTAAAGCTTGAATGTGGAAATTTCTCTTGAGAAATATGTAAATGATTTGGTATGATGTATTCATAATATATTGATAAATCGAAATTTCAATTTCTATTCAGTGATTATGTAATTTAACTATATAACAAAAAAATATTCATGTTAAGAAGACTTCAACTAGAGGTATTAATTTCTTTATTTATGTGTGGAAATAGGTTTAAATAATAAATTGCATTATGGTAGACTATTTAAAGATCATTTAAAATATTCAGTAACATAGCAAATGTAGAATGATAAAAATATCATATTAAATAAATAAAAATACTTAAAGGCTTCAAAATAGATGTATAGAATATAGACAGAAAATATTTTGTTTTAGCATTACACTCAAATAAATACAACACTAAATATGGACAATTTTTATAATTAATTCTTATTTATATCATTATAAAATTCGTCATCCAAATTACACAACAAAAACAACATCGGTTCATATATTCGTAATTAACAAACTGATATTACTCTATAAAATATTTATTAAAAAAATACAAAAAATTAATTTTTAAATGTAGCATAATTTTGTAAGAAATATAAGAATAATAATTAGTTCCTTGCAGTGGCGTAACGGAGAACATTAGCCCCTTCCGCAAACTCAGGTTTTGGGCCCCAAGTCCAAATATGTACTTAGTGTTAGCCAAGATTTGGGCCCCCTAAAGTCCCTGCCCCTTCCCTCAATGCGGGGGTGTACGTTACGCCACTAGTTCCTTGCCCATTCTGATTCAGTGGATAAATTTCCACGGAAGAAAAAAAATTGTGTGACTAAAGCTAGATCTTGCACAATTTTTCCAAATTTTCAAATATTGAGAAAAAAATTAAAATGTAATTAACATACCGGAATACCAGTATATGTCAGGAGATAGATAAAAAGTGATATACACATTTTATTCACAACTTATGTACAATTACAATAATTATTTTAAGTGCAAAAAGACAAAAAAAATTATAGGAAATAAAGGAATTCAATAAAATCAGTTAATAATGAAATATTCAATTTCTAGCTAAGATAACCAACAGCTACGATTTAATTTTTGCGATATTTAAATCTTGCGTGTTTTAATTTTTGTGAATAATACAGGGTTGGAGAGCCTTGAGTATTTTTTTGATTTGTACCCCCCATTTTCCTTGAAAACTTGATACTAACTTCATCTGCATGATGGGTTATTAGAAAAGACAAAACTTTTTACATAATTAGTTTAAAATATACAATGTTAGTTAAGTTTTCAATTATTTTATTCCATGATTTTTAAAATAAAAATCATTTAAAATATTATGTATTAAAATGCAAATGTATAAAATTAAGAAACATTAACATAAAAGAAAATTAAAAATATATGTATAAAAACATAAAAGAAAATGAAAATATAAACATAAATGTTACATAATTTGAAAAATGTAAAAATGTGAATGTTAAATAATTTTTGAAACGTATTTTCGTATTCATATTTAAAACTACTTCATATAAGATAATGCACTCGTACATATAGTATATATATAGCATTTCATTATTCGGTTCCAAATTATTATTTTCTTTCGTGATTTATGTCACGTAAAATAAAAAATACTATTTAAAAAAAGCGTGTTACCTGATATATTATTTAGAAGAAAGGGGCAAAAATGAGAAATAGGCAATTGTTTCTTTTGATAATCATTCAAAAGGAACAAAAAAGCAGTATCAAAAATGGGCTTCTAAGTCGAAATACAATTAATCTACAACACAATTATTTTCCAAATCAAAAAATTAAAAAAAAACTATGTTTCGACACAAAGAGAAACTTTTAAGATTAAAAAGAACTTGTTTTTAATTGCTACTTAAAAAGATACAAAATTAATGTTAGTCTTACGTTTCGTATTTAAAGGAAAGCAATGAAAAGTAAGGAAAGAGGGAAAACTTACGTGAAACAAATTAAGGTTGCAATGTAAGAAGGTATTAATTTGTCATCAAAAAGTTTATTTTTTACAATAAATTAAACTGGAGAACAAAACAGAACATTCTATAGATTAAAATAAAAAATATTTTATTAAATAGTTGATTCAATATTTTATTTTCATTCCCTTCGAGCAAACAAATTAATCGTTTTGTTTTGGTTCTGAATCTGTAGAAATAATAAAGTTGGTTTTACAAGGATTTCGAACATATATTTATCCGTTTTCTATGTGTTTTAGTCACGCAGCCATCGTTTAAGGAAAAATGATAAAAAAAAGCTATAATTTTTATATATTAAATGATATTCTAAATTCTTTGTTGTTTTATAATAATTAAACAAACATTTTATATTCTCTATGCACCTATAAATATAATTTTTTTTTCTGTTTTTTCTCAACTTTATTGGATTACTTTTATTTTAGTAATCGTTTGTCAAAAAAAATTTTTTTAGCTTTTCTTCATTCTTTATTACCATATCTTAATAAAT
The DNA here is from genome assembly GCA_019973935.1 of Trichonephila clavipes. NCBI lineage: Eukaryota > Metazoa > Arthropoda > Arachnida > Araneae > Nephilidae > Trichonephila > Trichonephila clavipes. The sequence continues at coordinate 769,266 of BMAU01018507.1, forward strand.
AGATTTTTATACTACTTGTTGTGTCTGGCAACACTTTCTTACGAACAAAGGCTGACATTCGTTTCACGCATGTGCAGGGAACCGTATGTTTGTTCTTGATTTTGCAGTAGTAAGAAGATGATTTCGAATTCGCTGTGCTAATTTAGGCTTAGATAAAATATATTTTAGAATTGATTTAATTTTATGTTCTGTTTCTGCGCACATAGTTGCAGTATTACCTTTCAATTAAAAGATTAAAATGGGAGAATATAGGCTTCTCTATTTTTTTTATTAAAATATTATTTTCTGAGCGACGAAGAAATTTACAAAAACCGTTTGCTTTTCCGAACCTCACCGAGTTTCATAAATAAAGAAGGAAAATAATGTATAAGTACAATTTTTTTTACAATCTATCATAAGAATTTATAGAACTTTACTGATTTAGCAAAAAATTTTGATTGACTTTTCGTGACACTGCTGAGTATTATTTAATAAAACAACTTTTTAGACCTGTTTTTAGCAAGAACGAATGTTATTTCAAAAGTTCTAATTCAATTCCCTCATTTCTTTTCTCCCTCTAAAAAAAACAGCTTTTTTGCCCATTAAATTCTTTTTAACTTCGCTGCTACAGTTTGCTTTGTAGTATCATATAAAGTTAAAGTATCACATTAAATAAAACTTAATTTACGTTGATACAGTTTCCCTTTTCTTGACGCTCGTAGCGCTGCTACAGTGATTGAGTCAGATCTTTCCCACCGTCTATTTTCCGTGAATTCGGAAGCCGTACAAATAGATTCTGACGGAAGCCAAACAAATTCAGGGTTCTTTGAATGGATGTAAATACCGAGCCTATTTAAAGAATACATTATTAACTCTTTGCTAGTTCCACATTATTTTTCAGCTTTCATGTAAAACTGAAATAAGCTGCAACGTTTTATTATTCCTTCCTTTATTGGATGTTACATTTACATTAAGTTTTTTATTATTATTTACTTATTTTTATTATTTCATACTACTCTTTTTGAATTCTAAGTAGCAATAGAATTTTCGGATGTGTCACTGAAGAATCGAAATAATTAGAATTGTTATTCGCTATACAAGTTTATATTTTTACACGTCAAGATAGAACTATTTAGAGAGTTTCATGTTCCAAGATAAAAAATAACTAAAATAATTTTGTCCTGGAACGAATAATTTTCTTTTATTAACACTTCTCCAATTTCTATAAAAATATTCAACTTAACTTTATTATGTTGACTGTAGTAAATAATGTATTAATTTACCAATATGAGAAAGAATAAGGATATTATATAATCAATTGATTTAAAGAGATATTCAATTAATATAATCGATATTATATATATATATATACTAATACGAAAATCTCTTTAAACAACACAAAAAAGGTTAAATTAACATGAACAATTTAGAAATTAGTTTGAAAATTATACGATATGATAACACTTCCCAAATTTATGATTCATGGAGCTGTAATTATTATTTCTAAAATAATAAATTAACCAGAATATTTCAATATGCAGTTCTCTTAGTTAAAAATTCTCTAATCTTGTAACACACACAGATGGCGCATTGGAAGTTTCGAAACAATTCTTTGATCTAGATTTCTTTCACAAGACCAGGAGTTTTTTATATTACTTTTCAAACTGTATTCATTACAGGAAATATATAGCCAGGAAAAAGAAATGCAAATGTAGAAAGAAGTACACTGCTGGACAATTGCTAAGGACGGATCACAAATTGCTATGTAGCATAACATTAAGCGAGACATGAGGCCTAGTAGGATAAAATATAGTTGCCACACTGTTCAGACATTAGAATAAAGAATATTTATTGTTCTGAAAGTACAAAAGCTGTGAAACATCTGAAAGAAAAAAAAATGTTCATTTGATCTGCGTACGGAGAAATGGAACAATGCATCTAAAAGTCAGCAGGCACCTTAAAGAAAGGTATCAGTACGGGATATGTCCCCCGTGGAGTGCGATGCAACATTCCACACGTCGTACCTTACTTTGCACAACATTATCCAGCAGCTGTTGAGGCAATTTATCCCATTCCTCTGTGAGTGCACTGATGAGGGTGTTCTTGTTTGTCGGAGGATAGTTTCGACCAGCAACTTGCCTCCCCAAAGCATCCCACACATTTTCAATGGAGTTTAGAACTGGAGAACGCGCTGGCCATACGAGACTTTGAATACCCTCGCTGTCTAGACAATCCTGAACAGCGAGTGTTCGATGACATGTTGCGTTGTCGTCCATAAAAACAAATTTATTACCGACAGCACCACGGAAAAGACGAACATGAGACAGTAGAACTTCATCAATGTATCGTTGGCCAGTCATAGTCCCATTCGCAACCACATGTAGGCGCGTGCGGCCATTGATCATGATGCCGGCCCACACCATGATATTGCATGGCGGATATTGGTCCTTTTCCTGGATATTTTCTGGACGATAAGCAGTACCACTCTCGCGCCAGATCAGTTGGCGTCTACAATCCGATGACAGACTGAACCTACTCTCATCTGATAATAGTACACATGCCCAGTCCCATTCAGTCTAATTGTGATGCTCACGACACCATTGCAAACGGGCAGTACGGTGCTGTCTGGTCAATGGGACACACACAACAGGTCTGCGTGCGTATAGTCCTCCTCCCCTCAAACGTCTGGCAACAGTTTTTCGGGAGATCTGCTTTCCTGAGGCAGCAAGAAACTGATTTGCCACCTGGTGAGCTGTGGTGCGCCTGTTCCTTTTTGCTGATAGGACGATATATCTGTCTTCAGCAGGCGTCGTACTTCTAACACGACCTCCCCCGTGTCATCTACTACACATTCCAGTAGTTTTAAATGACTTTCACAGCCGTGAAACAACGCTGTGAGCGATGTCGAACTCCCTGGCAACATCTGTTATTTTTCGCCCTTCTTCGATCTTTCCAATAATTCGGCCACGCATAAAATCATCTATGTGATGTCGGGAAGACATGCCAAAAATTTTAAGTGCGTCTATTAAATCTTTCCTGTAAAACTTTGACTTGAAACAACAACTGTCCACACGCGTCAAAACCTTTAAAGCTCTTATGAACGCTATCACGTGATGAACAGACGTGGGAAAAAAATTTGCATACTCATACTTCTTCTTACTAATATCCCGCACTTATTCTACTTTTCCACATTTTGCTTCTTTTCATTTTGTGGTTGCTATGGATGATAGTGTTATCCGTCCTTAGCAATTGTCCAGCAGTGTATATGCATCTTTACTATGAAGTTTTGCTTTGATTTTAGGCAAAAAAAAATGAAAATGCACACAATAAAAAATATCTTGCCTTATAAACATACTTTTACTCAAATTAATTTTTAAAAACTGTTTAATGTGTTACGAATTAATTTAACATCTGAAGAATGTGGTTAAAAAAAAAAGGAAAACTTCTCTAAAATTGTCCCCGATCTCAAACATTAGAAACCGTAATTCATAAGTAAAATAAAGCCGACTGGGGTTAGAGGGTTAATAGTAAATATATTAGTAGTTTACAAATTAATACTGCCTCAGAAAAACAATTTTAAAAGCTAATGTGTGTACAAAAAAATTTAAAACTGCAGTATTGGTTGGGTTACGAACATTACTTTTGGCGTCTGTTAAAATAAATTAAAAAATTTTTGAAATTTTTTAAGTAAGATGTTCTCTTTGTAGATTGATGCTATCTAAAAAGACCTGAATAAAATACCCCAAATAAATGACTTAAAAACATAAGAGGAGGTACACGTACATTTCATTTTACTTCATAAAGAAGGTTGTGCGCGTTATGCGCCAGATTTTACAGTAAGTTAAAATAAAGCAGTTAAGTAACTTATCTTAGATATTATTATAAATTAAATGGGTATATTTTAAAATTACAAAACATAGTTAAAAATTTTAATAGATTCAAAAGAACTAATAATAACTACTATAGAATCTAAAACTAAAATTTGGAATACGTCGCGGTAGGAATATACTTTTCTCAAATTTAAAAAAAAAATTCTTGACAGAGATAAAATACCTTTCACGATCCTACTTCAAACATTCAAGTTTACATTCTTAAAATATTAACTACTGTATGCTACTGCAGATGTAAAACTAAATAGTAATTGCAAGTAGTTTAAATCAATTAACTTGCCGAAAATACTGAATTTTTAAACACTTCTCCTTTTTATGCTCGATGTGATATATAACGTAAATCGTCATTCATAACTACAAGGTCGAATAATTACTAATTTACTTATTTCAAAAATAACACAGTTATTGTTTCTATATTTTAAAGAAACAGCAAGATAAAAAATAAAACATTAATGTATTATAATCACAAGATTTTTTTTTATTTCAATATTAGCCTTTTTTCACATTTGAGAAAGTATTTCGTGTTTGTATAAAAATAATCTGGTTTCTAAGTTGGGACAATCACAACTCAAATATATATCACCATTACTATTATCTGGAGTAAGAAGATTTCACAGTATTCTAGAAAGACATAAATAAAATTCGTTACACGCCGAACCCAATAATCAAACACCGATAAACCACGGCGATTATGATAATCATGTTCACTAAAAGTCAAATCATCCATAAATACATGCATATCGATAGCGCATCCCACAAGACTAAAGTCATCCGCCATTATAACATTACGCGTTGCCATGACAACCACTCGAGGTGACGTCACCGTCAGTGACAACCAATCAGTGGGTAGTTTTCGAGCCGCCAGGTGTGGTTCGGACAAGTGGGCTGGTAAGGGGGGGTCGATAGAAATTTTCGGGGGGCCTAGGTGTGCCCTCAAAATGTCCTGACATATAAGAGATCGATTTTTATTTTCCTTTTTAAGCCACAGGTACGTCGGTCGATTGACTTCAAAGAACACAAGAAGGAATGATTTTTTTCCCCCGAGGTACCTGAAAAAAGTTATCCGAACTTTTATTTGATTCGGAGATTTTTTTCGGTGCATGAAATTTATCGAGAACAGGATTTTATTTAAAGCGGGGGGGCATTAATTATTGATTGAAATTTCAACTTGGAAAAATTAGTTATGCTAGAAGGAATATCGCTAGAATTTTCTTAGAAGAAAAAAAAAAGTTAAATTTTTGTTATTAAGAAATACATAGAAGATTTGTGCAAAACATAAAAAAAGATACTCATATCTTATTCTGGCAGAATATATTAAATAAAGTAAGACGTCAGAGAAATGCATTAAAAAAGATTTATAAATATATTAATTTGTTTGAGAAAGTTACGGTTCTCAAGCTACTTCCATCTAATTTTGATTATATCTTTTTGTAAATTAGTTTCAAATAAAATGCGTAATCATATAAAAAATTCATCTTCTTAACTTTCTACGAATTAAAACAGATTTTTACATTGAGTTCTAAGAACCTCTACTTATTCTCGTGGGCTGGAAATATATTGGAATTAGCTCATGGATTAATTCATTTATTACAGAAATAACTGATTTTTCCCCCCACTTGCTAACATGGAAAAAAAAGCATACGATATCTTTTTAAATTACCGGAACATTTGGTAAGCAGAATAATTTCTGCGTGCTTTCCACATTATAACCGTATATATATTGGAAAAAAGCAGAAAATAATAAAAGCAGGAAAAAATGTTTTGGGAAAATTTGTGTATTTCAGATGGTTCAGTGGTTTCTAGGAGCGAATTTCGATTCGAGTTATTTATTTCATGTTTTTAAAATATTTTTTACAACGTTTGAATACTTGTTTTGATGTTTTTTTACATTAGGTATGTTTATAAGATTCCTAATGTAACAGAAGATAAATAAAGTTAATTTGAAGTATTCAAAAGAGAGAATCGTGTTTTTGCCACAATAGACACAAAAAGTATTACGTGGGAATGTCAAAATTCATTTTTTTAACTATCGGTACGATGCTTATTCCAGAGCCCAGTGGCTGAGTTGTAGCAAATCGCGCTTCCACGACACAGGTCCGGGATTCAAACCCCGGGCGGAACAAGGCCGACTCAGCCCTTCATCCCTTCAGTGGGTTGATAAATAAGTATCAAGTTTGTTCAGTAATTTAACACTGAGGGTTTGCGCGTTCGGAACATTTGTTCATGTAACTCAGTGCTCAAGGTCATGAAAACTGAGATTGGCACAGTAGGCCTTGACCCTCATTGGCTGTTGCGCCACTGAGTTTAGTTTAGTGTAGGATGCTTATTCCAAAAAATAACTATCAAAATTTTATACTTCAATTTAAATATCTTGGAGCTCAAATTTACAAAAATTTAAATTATGAAATATTTTTGGCAAATTAAATTCTTAATTATTAATGATAGCAATCGGAGTTAGCCATCACAGTTCTTGGATGCAGTGCAACATAGTGCTAAAAGATGTAGAATAATTAATTAATAATGTCTAATTCAGAAAAATCAGAATTATAGATTAAAAATAATCATTCGAAAAAATATGGAAAACAATTTTTTTTTGTAGCTAAATAACCTTTAAAAAAATAATTTTTGTATCTATTAATGCCATTGTTAGTAACAGAGTACTTAGAAACATTTTGATGAATATATCCTTTATATTATACGCCATGAATAAAGATATTTTATCGCCAATGTAGTGCCGATTTCAAAATTAAAATATAAACAAATCCATAACAAAAAAAGAAGAAAAAATTATTTCACTAACAGATTCTTCAGAAAGAAAACAATTGTTTATCAGAAAAAACATGGCTGTGAAAGAAATTCAATTTATAAAGATACACAATTTTTTCAGCATCAAAATCATCTGAGTTCTATGACACAGAGTTTTAAATATGACAAGAATTCACAAGGAACTCTAAGTTATGTTGATCTTGTCTCTTCTCGTGACTGAGCTATTCGCGGACAAAACGATGACATCATGGTTCTTTTGGTGAGTCACTTGACGCAGTAATGCAATCGCAGCAAATAGTAGTGCGCGTTGGTCATCTGCATGAAAATGCACTTGTCGCCAGATTTGTTGAAGGACCCTTGAAGTGTGGGAAGAGAAATGTTTTCCGCGCACTTTCTTCGTTCAATAGTCTGGATTCCAAACGAATTAAAGTAGGCATTAAATTTCGGTAATTTTAAGCCAAAAGCGTGTTTGCTTATTAGTTTTTATTTTATTTAATGTAAATTAATTATTTAAAAGTAGTTGTACGTCTTGAATTTGGAAGTATTATTTTCATACTTTTACATCTTAAAATATATTTAATCAGTAGCGAACACAAAAATTTTTCATGGGGGAAGGGGGAGGGTCGAAAAGTCCACCATTTTGATATCATGCTCCAATATACCGCCCAACATATTTTTTTGATTTTGTCGATTTTGTTTTTGTCGATTTTCAGGAACAAAAACAATACAAAATAATTTATTGAATAAATAATTAGCATTAATTAATAAAATTAATTATTAATAACAAACACAAAATTAAATTTTACGTAATATATACATAAGATTATAACCAATCGAAAAAGAATCAAAGTCTATGTCCGGACCCCTACCCCCTTCCTTTGTGTGCGCCATTGAATTTCATAGTTCTTTAGACAATTAAGATAACTTTAATTGATGAAAATCTTAATGGTTTTTAAAATTTACAAGTTTATTTCAAATGCCTTATTTAATACATAGTTGAAGAAATTTAAATATTTAATAAATTAGTACATTTTAACTCAATGTACACCAGTGGAGCACACAGGGGGAAAGGGTCCGGACCCCCTCAAAGCCCTTGATTTTTTTCCGATTGATTATAAATTCTAAGTATAAAGTACGTAAAATTTAATTAAGCATTTGTTATTAATGATTAATTTTATTAATTAATGCTAATTATTTATTCAATAATTAGTTTTTTACTGTGTTTTGTTCCCCCAAATCAACAAAATTAAAAGGAGCATGATACAAGAATAGTGAATTTTCGACCCCGGACACCCCCTGAAAAATTCCTGTGTGCGCTACTGATATACACTGATAATTGTTCAGAAAACCAAGTTATAACCCTTGGCATTTGTAGCAAACGTAACACGTTAATTATTTGCATTTAGTTTAAAAAAATTAATTTAGGAAGAGTATTAACGTATATATATATATATGTGAGTTTACTGGTAAAGAGTAAGTATGCGTTATAGTGGTGCACACAAAATTTTTCAGGACGGGGATGGAGGGTATGGGTTCCCGGGTCGAAAGTCATACCCATTCCCAGATCATACCTCAATACGACACGCCAAAAGTATTCTTTTGATTTTGTTGATTTGGGGAACAAAAAATAGTAAAAAATAAATTATTCGTGAATATAATCAAATTTTAGCTAAAAACGTATAAGCCATTAGATTATAAGGAGGTTATACAATTAAATTAAAAAATTAAAACCAAATTGATAAAATTTATTCTGCTAAAAAGTAACAACACCGCACATACAACTGAATTTTTTACTCAATATACGTTACCATAAAAATAATAAAAAAAGGTAATTGCAATTATAGTATAATTATTTTAATTTAAAAAAGTCACCAATTCATCTTAACCATGCTTTTATGAAGATAGAAGTTTATAAATTGAAGCTAAATCAACTGTGATCTATTACAGATCACAAGAAGGAATTATAATACACATTCTTTTAAAAATTATTAAAACATTCAACAAACCATTTCAATAAAACCTTCAAAATTAAGTATTTAAGAAATCGAAAATAAAAATTCCTATGTAAAGCTTTTAAAGAGGGATACTTAACAAAATATTTTTTAAAAAAAACTTTAAATAGAATATGAAACGCATAAAAGATGCTTACAGGATGAACATTTCTATAATGCATATTACACAGCAAAACCAGCATAAAAAAGACAATTCGATTAAAAAATGAAATTAAACATGAAAAAAAATCGTACTTCAAAAAGGCTGAGGATTTAAAAAAAATAAAGGAATATAAAGAAGGCCAAAGATCATCGATTAACTAAAGACTCACATTTTTCTCTCCTGGAAAGAATTAAAAAAACAAAATGTAAAAAAAAAACCATTTCAAATCATATTTACTACTAGATTAACACAGACTAGCGAATTTAATCATATTTTTCAAAAAGAGAGAGAAATTGAGTTAGGAAATCCAATATCACGTCTCCAAAACGTATTCGAAGTTAATGTATTAAAAGAGAAGAGCTAAGTACATCAGAGCTACGTCAGAGAGAGAAAAAAAAATAATAATTCAAAACTAATATGCTTTTAAAAACTGGATTATTTTCCAGGGGAATTTTGTAAGGAGAACAAAGCACGCCGAGTGAAGAAAATGCATTTTAGAAACGAAATAATCATTTGCTCTCTCCCAAATGTAATTTAAGTAAGAAGAATGTATTTTGACTTCCATTTACGTTAAAATAAATGCCCCAGGAGGGGAAAAAGTAATGAAACAATAATATAAATAAAAAAAATGAAGGTATGAAATAGAGAAAATAATATTTGGTCGTCAATGGAAAATACTTTTTATGTCAATAAAACACAGTTAGAAGAGCATCTTTAAAAAAAAAAATATTTTGGTATCAAAGTATGGCAATGGACATGAAGATCAAGGGGGGAATACATCAATTTTTTTAAAAAAATTATTGGAATAGTTTTCATATACTTCGTATTTTGAAAGAATTTCTGTTACCACTTCTACTTAAGAGTTTAATACCGAAACCACAAAAATAAAAACAACCGCACTGGGAAAATTTTAAATAATTTTCAATTAATAGGTATGAAAAACTAACGAATCAATTTCAAACTCAGTAACAATATTATTATTTTAATTATTTATTGTACTCAAGTACACATTTTAAAGACAAATTTCGGTCAAGAGATAGAAAACAGTGGCGTACACAAACTACTGTTATAGCTCCTTCCTTCCACAAAGACTCAACAGCCGAGGGTGGGTCTTGGCCTTCTCAAGAAGCGTTTTCCAGACCAGCCTTCATCCTCCTAGTGTTTTTCAGTTTTTAGTTCTCAAAACTAGGTTATCTTTTTCAAGGCCATCAATCCATATCACAGTTGGCCTGCCTCCTCTCCGAGTACCAACTAGTTGAGCATTGAAGACTTTTTTAGTGGACTTCGTTTTTCTGAAAACGTGGCCTGCCCATTTATTTTGTTGTACTTTGATGAAGTTAACGATATCAGATGAGAGATAGAGTTCTCAAATTTGATCTTCGCCACGTACCATTTTCTTGAATTCCTCCAAAACTAATTCTTAAAATATTCCTTTAGTAGATACTTATCATGTACTCATCTATTCGAGACATGAACCACCTTTCACCTGTGCATAAGTTAATATACTGATTTTATAATATTTTTCTCAATAGAACCTTTCTTTTTCTTTTGATTACATTCGATTTCATATATTTTCGTATTCCCTTAAAACATCTCTCAGAGATAGCAATTCTCTTTTAGTTAATTTTAGAATCTAAATAAGTTAAACTGTCAACAACTTCAAAATTATACTCTCCAATTTTAAGTGGGAATTGTTTTAACATGATTAAGTGCAATACGTGTATTTGGTCTTATTCTCATCAATTCTCAGTCCCATTCTAAGGGCCTCTTTCTCTAAAGATAAGAAAGCTTGCTTTAGTAAGGTGGGTCTAGAGCAATAATATCAGTGTCATCAGCAAAAGTTAATTATTGTATTATTTTATTTAAGGTATTTCCCTTGGTATTGATGTTGGAATCTCTTACTACTATTTCTAATGTTCCCTGCCGAACGCCATTTTTAATTCCAATTTGTTTAAAAGATCGTTCTGTATTTTAACAATGATTTTTGTTTCATTTAATGTCATGCTACTTTTGTAGTTACTATTTTTTAAAAAAAGCAACACACAGACGAAAGCGCGCCGAGGCGTAATAATTATGCTAAAAATTAAAAATATATTTGGACTAAGGGAAGAGAAGGGCTTAAATGGATCTTATATCAATTAATACATAAAAAATACAAGTACTTGTACTGTCATTTTTTTCTTAAATGGGGATCTAACATCAGAATATACACAAGTTAATTGCGCATTTAAAGTAAACAAAAACTGGAAATATTTATTATATTTCCTGTTTTTACAACGAATGTAAAACGTTTTATGCAAAATTATACATATATCCTTAAAAACTTTTACAACTACCATAACTCTAAACAAAAAATATTGGACAAAATGGAATTAAATTTTTGCGATGTTTGATTAGTTAAATTCCTTAAATAATTGATTCCTAAAATTTTTTTAGTTGATTAATTCAATTTTTTTTAGAATTTAGTAGTTATATAATAATCTCAATAACATACTTTTCGAGTTTAATTATGATCAAATTGGTGATCCGGGAATATACATATACATATAAGGAAAACTTTAAGATCATGTAAAAAATCATGTTGTTCTTCCTTTTCACTAACACCAAGTGATTATTGAAATAACAATTGCTAGTTATAAACTATTATATGGCGCTGTGGAAGTCTCTACGATTTGTCTTAGTTATTTCAAATAAAATTATTGCCTCAACTAACGGAGAGACATGGATAAAATTTAAAATTAATTTTTAGACGAGAAGAATTAATGTTATTTAAGTGTATGGCCTTTGTGTGACGGACACGATTTGGGCGACAGAAGCGGCCCTGTATCAAAATTCCTTCGGGGCCCTTTTTTAGATATGGGAGTCATGTTAGTGGGAATGTAGTTAAGATATGTTGGGGCCCCGTATCATTGATACGGCGGTAGCTGCGCCCCTGGACAAAAGCAACACTCGAATATGCAAATTCATTCTCATAATTTCAACAGCAGCACAAACCTTTTAAGGATATGGATTCTCAAATGTATTAAATATACAGAATTCCGAGTAGTATAAGTGATGGATCTCTTAATGGAACTAATTTCGGTCTTGTGACTTAAGTTGAAATCACGATCACGAAGAACGTGACCTTAAGCACACAAACTACTTTAAATTTATTTTTAAAATTTATTAAGAAATTATTTAATGAACCTGTGTGTAAGGTATTCAGTTAATATTTATCAGTTAGATAGATTTTTATTTCATAATATTTTTTGAGGTAAGAGTTAAGATTAAAAAGATCGTGTGGAAAAGAAAGAAATAAGCAATTATAAATTCCAGATTTATTTCTCAAAAAATATTATATTTTTATAGACAAAATTAAGATACACAACTAATTATTCTTGCAACTATTCCTTTAAGTTTATAAACTATTTGAAGAATGATTTTTTTTTCAAAATTAAAAAAAGTTAAAACAAAACGTATATTTCTAAAAACACAGTATTTTGATAAGATATTTTTAAGTATATTGATTATATATGAAGAGAAAAACATTAGATGAAAACACATAAAATTTTACTTGAAGAGAAATGAATTACAAATTATTTGTCTTTAATGGGGAAGAAAATATGCACTTCAAATTAATTCAAAATGTCATTTACATCAAAACTCAATTTGCACTTTTGATTAGTTTTCAACTAGATGATTTAACAGAATAAAGTGGTCGTTATTGTATATAATGAAAAACACATTACATTTTCTCAAAATTAAATACAACGGAAATAAATCACAATAAAAGGGAACACTCACGAAAATTTATAAATATAATTTTCCATTATAAGATTCTAAAACGTATGTTTATTTAAACATAAGATTAAATATTCTAAAAATAGTTTTATTAAAACGCATTCACGCGGAAAAGTTTTTGCCATTATTCAGATTATTTTCCTAGAATAAAAGTTTCCTCTTTAACCGCAGGAAAATTATTTTTCTAAAAGCTATTATATTACATATTTCAATTATTATTTAACAAAAAAAAACACCAGTCTTACCTTTTCCTTTGTTATAACATTATCCCTTAAAAATAATAAAATATTCCCTTATGAAAGTTTTAAAATGTGCTTCGTAATCAATATTGGAGAATACCAAAAATTATGTTTAAACAAAATTTACCGCATATAATCGATTTGAATAAATGACATAAATTATCTTGTTTGTTAGGTGTTTTTTTTCTAATGTTCTTCATTTTGGCACACAAGCTTTTGCAGACGCAGCAAGTTTCTCAAAATATGAGAGCCATTTCAGTAGTGGTACCATCTAGCCGCGGCTCTCGCAAACAAGTTTTGTAGCTTGAATCATCAATTTTAATTCACAATCTCTCGTTGGATGCTGAATATTGCCGTGACTTAAGTACCAGAGCCAAATTGATATTTAAAGGATTTTTTTGACATGCCACATAATCACTTGACACATGCGTGCCTACAGTGTTCACATCCAGAAAACCTGTCAACTCCACACGGGTTCGAGCCCGCAACCTAGGGGGCTTACGAGGCGGGCACACTATCTTTAAGCTACCGAGCCAGCTTGTGAGTTGTTGATTGGTGGATTTGAATTAAAGTCTCTTTTTGAAATCATATCAAAGATTCAAGCAAAAGGAATTTCTGAATTTCCCTCTCTCTTAACAACCTCGGTCATATGAATTACTCCAGTAAAAATTCTACGGACTTAATAAAAGAAAAGGTCAAAAATTCCGATTAATTTTGTACATTTAATAACTGTAATGCCTGTTATTCAGTCTTAATTAGATGGGAAAAGGTATAGATCATTATTTAAACCACCTAAAATTAAATAACGTAAGGAAATGATTTATGAAAAGAGAAGAAACAATATGAAAAACTTAGTTGAGCCCTTTTCTACAAAAGTTATGAAAGATATGAAAACCGTTTTATTAATCTATGTATGAAATTACAATTATATATTAGTGTCTTTTAGTTTTAAAATTCATTAGTAAGTAAAATAATACGCAACACCCATATTCTTTAATTAATATGTTTTATGGTTTTATTACAGTAGCACACACAGGAATTTTTCAAGAGGGGGGGCAGGGTCGAAAGTTCGCCATTCTTGTATCATGCTTCTTTTGATTTTGTCGATTTTCGGGAACAAAACACAGTAAAAAACTAATTATTGAATAAATAATTAGCATTAATTAATAAAATTAATAATTATTAACAAATACTTAATTAAATTTTACGTACTATATACTCAGAATTATAATCAATCGTAAAAAAAATCAAGGGCTTTGGGGGAGTCCAGACCCTCAGGACACCCCCTTGTGTGCGCCACTGATGTTCAGTACTCCTCGAAATAACCAAATGTGAAACTTTTTAAAATTTGAACACCAGTGCATCTACTACTGTGATAAAAAAAAGTATCAAGAATATCTTTTTCAAAGTACATGTATAGTAGATATCGTCTGCGAACTTATATCAAATAAAAACTAATTTTTGAATAAATAATTAAGATTAATTAATAAACTTAATCAATTATAACAAGTAATTAATTAAATTTTACGTACTATATACTTAGAATTAAAATCAATCGAAAAAAAAAAAATCAAGGGCTTTGGGGGGGAGGGTCCGGATCCCCCTTGTGTGCGCCACTGTTTTATTCCGATATATAAGATGAACATATCCATTTTTCCATTCAAGGAAATGATCTTTCATTCTTAAGTATAATATAGGATATTCATATTTAATACAAGTAGAAAAATTTCAATTAGAGCATTTTTTATTGCGAAACAACCAAGAAGAATACATTCAGGTTTATTAATTACAATGCATGCTGCAGAGGGATGTTATGAAATCGAATGAAGATTCATGTTTCTGTAATTAAGAATTAAGAATTGTAATTAACATATTTTCAGAAAAAAATGTCGATCCACCAGAGAAATAACTGATTCATGAAGGTCTATAAGTCATTTTATTGAAGGAAAAACGAGCACACAATTTCGACATAATTAAAGACAATAGGTGTATGTCAATATTCCGAAGATGAATAAAATCTCAACATCGTGTAATTAAGACAATAACGTGCCAAGGTCAGCCAGACAGCATGTTGGGGAAAAAACGAAGAATTTTTGATAAATGAAACAATTAAAACAATAAAGTATTTCATTAATTATATTATTATTTTTTTACTTTGGGATTGTTATCAATTGGTGAGTCAAAAACATTTTTGGTTTAGTTCTCAAATTAGTGAGGTAAAAATTTAAATAATAAAACATTAATTAAAAAATATCTTTGATCGGTTATTCACAACCAATGGAAAATTTTATTTAGTCAAAATCAACATCAATCTAGAACAGAAGTAGACATTAAATAGATTGCGGTCAACCGGTGGACCGCCAAGACATTTTGGGATGACCTGAAGATTAGCAGTTAATAAATATATACAGAAATATTCAAGATTGGCAGGCTTTTAATGTATTTTGAATTGTTTCGTAACAAATGCATCATTTGGTATTATTGTATTTGTGGCTATTACGTATTATTATGTTTCTATCTTGCGTTTTGCTTTAAAAACGGGTCTTAAAAGTGTAAGTTTATTTTATTGCAGTTATGTAAGTAATTACATACTCCGTATTTACTTTAAAGTTATAATAAATATTGTAGACTTTTTTTTAGCTCACCACCCCTAAGCCCCTGGGGGGGGAAGATGCAACACCTTGAAAAAATTAGAAGTAGCCCGTACCGTGGAAATTTGCCCCCTGCTCTAGAGCAATGGGTCGCCAAACTTTTGAAGCTTCTGAATTAACGTACCACTTTTAAATTCTACTATAAGCTACCAACTTTAATTCGTTTATGGTCTGTAAACTTACATTTCTAGCAAATATGAAATCAATTTTAAGTTAACTGTACATCACAAAAGGAAACTTAAATTGAACTGTGCATAAGAAAGAAATATAAATGTAGTTAGTAATAAATAACAAATGCAATTAGAGATTTTATTTTATCAGACTTATTAGCTTTAATGAGAAGGATAATATTGAGGGGGAAGGTGCGGTTGGCACCAACAAATTTTTGAATGTTGAAAGAATAGGTAATGGCTTCCATTTGAATACAGTCGTCCAAGCGTTCATCAGATAGTCTGTTTCTGTACTTATTTTAAATAAATTTCGTACTAAAAAAAGAAATTCCACACAGATATGTAGAGCTGCATTCAATTTGAGACAAATCTGGACCTAAATTGGGTATTTTTGTATTAACAAGAGGCCAAATAATTTTAGAGCTTGAAAAAAAGTATTTTGAAAATAAATCATTTTGAAAAACAAACAATCGGGACCAACTCATGTAGCTTAACACGGAGTCGATCCCGGAATTCTAGAGCAAGGGTACTCAACCTTTTTCCTGGTGGGCCGCATACATATGTTGGCTATTTCACGCGGGACGCATACGTAAGTTAGTAATTGCACGCGGGCCGCATGGGGGGGGAGAAATGCTTTAAGACCAATATAACATTGGAAATTTAAAATGTGGAAAGTTGATCAAAATAATATAACTCCTCTGTTTTGATTTTTTAAATTATTATTTTTTACATTTTTTTATTTTTGTCACTAGCATTAAATTAGAAGCATTTAAGAAACATTCCTTCACAATTTCTGTATTGATAAACGGTTTCATGTGATTACCAATAATATAACAAATTTCATAGGATGTCTTTGATACCGCTGTGATATTACCACTGACAAAACACTTTGTTGCTGTTGCAGAGATTATTCAAGAAAGCCTATTTATCACCTCTTAAGATAGATCTTGGAGTAAAAGTGTCACTGGATGACTCCTGTTTATTGGTATTTTTTAAATACAGCACTTTCGTAACAAAGCAAATAATTACTGATCCATATTTGTTGTTCACTACAAAATAGTCAGCCTCCCAATCGTCTTGAAACGATTTATTTTCTTCGAATATTTTTCGCTTGCAAGATATGAAAGATAGTTAAAAATTAGTTCCACCCTTAAAATTGTCGTTACTCCACTGTTGCCTGTTATCATTAACCGTAACCGTTCCAAATATAAAAAGTACGACATTCTTATCCATACGACAAAAGCAAGATTATATTATTATAATTGATTTATTGACAACGAATTTTCCACCAAATTTTTAATACAATGTTCTTAAATAAGTAAATTTCTCAGAGCAATGGGCCATGACTGGATCACTTAAAAAGGCTCGGTGGGCCACAGGTTGAGTATTTCTGTTCTAGACGGTCCAAAGGCTTACATACCTTATAAGATCCGACTTGGGCCCAAACCTGACTTTGCAGGAGGGCTCTAATAATTTCCAGGAGGGCCAATGGCCAACTCCCCTACAGGAGGTTTTCTTGAAAATCAAAATGCTACATGACACAGGTAGAGAAATCTTTAGAATCAATTTCTATAAAAAGCCAACAGAAGTGTTAAACGATCTAACGCAAAATGTTACCAAGGGCTACTAATAGCACGCATTGACGGTTTAGCGATCACTGTTCTAGAAAAGAACTAGGAATGGTCTTCTTGAGTATGGACCATTGTGTAGGACGACACCTGAGCTGTTATCTCAGTCATATTTTTGTACAGGAGAGATTTAGTTGAATTTATATAATGTGTGGAAGACACTCAAAATTCTCTGGACGTTTAACAGGATTCGGCATTATATCGTCAAGTGCAAAACTCATGATTTCAATAAAGACGCTATTGCATCTTGCTTTAAACGGAATGAATAATTATATCGATAATCATTAAATTAAACTATCGATGTAAGGAAATGAAAATAGAAGATAAAAAAGAAATTATAGCACTTGTCATTACAGGAGCAAAACAATTAGATCTGATGATTAGAGAATAAAACATATAAATTTTAGATTGTCGAGAATATTAGAAAAATAACAGAATTTAACATATCCAGATATTCCATCAGTAACTAAAAAATACAGCTTTTTGGAATACTTTATTACTGCAAAGTAAACTAAAAGCCATGTTCGATTGAGTAACACATTACTTTAAGTCAAACACAATACGTTGCGAATAATGTGTCAAGCTGTACTAAATTCGTGTTAAACAAAAAAAAATTAGCATATTGGAAACTGAAGAAACATAAATGTCTGCCAGTCGTCACTTTGAATGTGTCATTCAGTGATTCAAGTGACGCCAGTCAAACATTTAGAGAAAAAGAAAAAAAAGTAGCATACAAGGGGGAAGGCAAACGCCAACAAAAATCCAACAAGGTCTGCCGAAATTCAATGTCGCAAAACTAATGAATTTCACACAAGCGGACCAGTTCAGTGACATGTGCTAGTCAATACAGCGAAGCAGATGAAATTCGACATCTAATGGTGATTAGAGGAAACTGCACGCAACAAGGCATAAATTAAATACACCACACCCCTATAAATCAAAGGCACTTCTGGTTAAGTGACATAAAAACTGTTCACCCTTGCAGTCATCGAAGGCAAACTGTCAGTTTCGTTTCCGAGTGCTGTGTGCACGAATTACACATATCTTTTGGCGTAACGCACAATCGCGTGTCTAAATATTGTCACCGATGACTACATAACGTGCAGCACGCATCTATCTGGACAAACACCACATAAAAAAAGAGTGGAGCCCTTAAAACCAACTTAAAGCTCGTTTGCATAACCTCCGGGAATAAATATTGGACATCAAAAAATGGACAGAGGTTTTAATTACAAAAGGGGCGATGCACAAAATTATAATTAACTGAATGAGCTAGATCAATGTGGTTTCCAAACTTTTTTTAACCCAAGGATCCCTTTTTATAGTCAAAACTTGCTCACAGACCCCTTTTTCAAGTCAAAATTTTCCCAAGGATCCCGAAGTGAAAAAGCTACATAACTGCATAGTATAAAATTGCAAATTTTAAAATTTTGTTGAAGCATTATTTATTGAAATCATAACTTTTGTTTAAAATAAAATTAATGACTTCGATGAACTTGATGAGATGTTATGAGTATATTTATGTCCGCCTCAATGTTTGTGAGTAGCAACCGAAAATCTCCACGAACACTAGTTTTTAGTCGGTTGCTTTTTTGGTGTGTGATGAGGTTTTTTACGGCACTCGTTCTGCCAAATTGGAAGACGGGAAAGTAGTCAACAACTTCTATACAATAACCCATAATGCAGGATATAAAATTGAGACCTGTTTTTGTAATCACAGAATTTGTAGTATCCTGGTTCAAACATCGGTTTAAGTCCCTCATTTAAGGATATTTCAGCAAGATGCTCCCCTGTATTAGTGTGGATTTATCTGCGTTAAGGATCTGAGTTAAATAGAGGCGAAAGGGTTCAACACCCAGTCGGGAATATCCAAGAAAATTATTATTATTTATTTCAATTTCCATACAAATAAAAAATGGATCAAACTTTTTTTTATCTTATATTAAACTTTGCGCAGACCCCCTCACGTAGTTCAGGGTGCTCCAAATCAATTTTAGTTTTTCACGGACCCCCTGAATAATATCGGGGATCCCTGGGGGGTCCTTATGTACCACTTTGGGAACCACTGGGTTAGATCGTGTGGAAAAACCAAAGAGAATGTAAAAAGTTACTCATTGGATTTCAAAATGCTGTTTTCCCCAAAAATATTACATATTTATATAAAGACTTATTACATTAAAAAAAAGTTTTCAGAGAAACGTAATGAGTTTCTCTACAAGATTTAATAACTTGTTATATATCAAAATGATATGCGCACAAAAACTCAACTACAATTTAAACAAAGTATTTTGACACCAGAAGAAAAGTCAGTTGTTGGTAGCGTAAGGGAAAATTGAGCGAGTTTCTAGTAATTTAATCAGTACTGTAAGCATGAGCTGTGTGAATAAATTATTTTCAAATCAGGCTTATCCCACATAACATTGCATCAAGGAAACACAATTAAAAAAATCGGAATACATATACTGACAACATTATTTCCTATACATTATTAAATATTTAAGATATCCACGAGTCAATATTTTCAAAACTTCAGTGGCTTAAGGAAATTTGTAATATGTTAAATTCTAATTCTAACACCCTTTAGAAACTATTTGTTAGACATTGGTTTTTATTTCGGCTTTGTATCTGTGTGTTGACCGGAAACTACAGAATAATTACTAAAACAAATGTATTGCAATAGGTAAGTAACACAATTAGAAAATATTTCTGCTGGAATAAGACCACAAAACTTATTATATATAATTAATAATCAAGAGAATCTCTAACTAAACTATTCATCGAGACTGCGTATTTTAAGAGAAATAAGTTTTCAAATTTTAAATCATTTAAAAGTTGTTTTATTGATAAAATCTGAACTAGAACTAATATATATATATATATATAATCCAATATAAAAAATTCAACATATACATAAATATATACATATATATATATATATATATATATATATATATATATATATATATAAATGTATACATACATATACATATACACAAATATATAAACGAAAATATAAAAATAAACAGATAGTTATATACCTAAGATAACTCAAATTAGGAAGAAGGCACAGTAGTATAATGACAAACTCCTGGCCTTAGGAACCAGGATTGCAGGTTTAAACATGTTTTGCGGCCAACCAACCTTCACCTGTAATTTGTCATACTATGTACCAAGAGGAAAGGAAAGAATTATATATGTGGAATTTAAATATTAAAAAATTAATATATATATATAAAATTATATATATATATATATATATATATATATATATATATATATATATTTCTTGGTCTCTTACTTTTAAACTACACTACGCGAAGACAACGACTCAATCAAATTTATTTTATGGAATCAAGACTCAAATTCTACAAGAAAACAACGACTCAATCAAATTTATTTTATGCATAATCCTCATTATCTCAAAACATAGTCTTCAATGGAATCAAGACCTGAATTCTACAAGAAGACAACGACCCAATCAAATTTATTTTATGCATAATGCTCAATATCCCCCAAAAATAGTCTTCAATAGAATAAAGACTCGAATTCTTTGATATTTCTGTTTCTATTCTGTGGATTTATAACAAGGCTGCCACAGCTCCCAGAGCTTCCTTTGAATGGTGAAAAAATAATAATTCAACCAAATTTCATACGAAAATGAATACGTAGACATTTAGGAAAAAAGGAGAACAAAAAATAACTGGATTTGTCAAGAATTGTGAGAATTATTAAGTCTTTTAGTAAGAATAAATACTAATGCAGGCAGGCTGTATGGTGACACGGTTAAAATATTTTAGTAAGCTTCTTGGATTTTACTGGCGAAGCTAATTCAGAGTTGGCCCTGTATCAAAATTCCATCGGGGCCCTTTTTTAGATATGAGAGCCCTGTTAGTGGGACTGTAGTGGGACACGTTGGGGCCCCGTATCATTGATACGGTTGTTACGGCGGTAGCTGCGCCCTTGTTCGGTTGTCTGTTTATCACAACATTGATATTGATCATATATTACATGTTTTCCCTTGACGTAATGATTAATGTGAGTTTGAATTTAGTCACTAATAGCAGTATATTTTTTACCTTTATGGAGTATTATTAAAATGAATTCTCTCTCAAGGTATTGCTAAATGTGGTCTTCCACAAAATCATTCAAATTGCATGCAAAGTGTTTAATTCCGCTTGGATGGGCATTAGGCGATTCACACGCAACAGAACCTCTATCGAGTTGATTGTGACATCTGTCATGGACATGAAAGGCCATTAAAATTGCAATGCCGTTTCCATGTGTCTTTTATAGCACGTACTTCGTTTTTTGTCACTCAAAATACCCCAGTTTTACGAAACAGTATAATTTTTATTATCTGCTTGTATAATTGCTTAAGCATTAAATTTATAAACGCAATTTGTCATTTGTCATATAATTTCGTGTTGGAATGCAACTAAATGTAATAAATTTACTTTTGAATCATTAAGTTCTCAATTAAGGTTTCATGGAAAAAACTGTTAAGGCGTTTGCAAAGTCAGATGGAAAAAAATCAACTCGTATTTATATTCAACGTCAAGTAATTAAATTTCATATTTTCTAGATCACTTCTAAATCAATTTTAAAAAGCTAGTATTTTTTTTAGATATCATTGAATAATATTCTTGACTCTCTCTTCTTTTTCTAATATTCTAACTCTCTCTTCTCAGAATTTCACGGTCGTGTGACGAAAGTTATTAAAAAAGAAGATAATAATACATATTTCCTTAAGAATGACATTAATATAAAGAATGGAAATTATTATAAAATTTTTAATTTGTATACAGAATATTATCATATATTATTTAAAACATTTAAGGTACTTTTTCTAAAAACAATATGGAAAAATTTTGTATATTCAACTTTTTCAGCTAATTTCTTTTGTTTTAATTGCTATGTGAAGTTACTGGTTTCTGGGGAAAAATAATGTATTTTAAAAATAATATACGCGCGCGCGCGCGAAGTGTTTTCTACACTATATTCTACGCACATCTGTTCTATAAATTATTCCTCTTTATTTAAATCTAACTAGTAAGAAATATTTCATAGAGAAAAACAATTTTTTTTCCAGTTGGGCTGCATTTTAGAAACTTAGTCTTTGCAGACACATCATGGTAGCATCATCTAAGGGCGGCCTCGATACCAAAAAAAATATTGGAGGCTTGAATTATTTTTTTAATCTAAGCTCTCATCGGATGCTAAATATATCCGTGATTTAATTTTGCCTAAAGCACCACACCCAAATTGATACTCAAGGGAGCTTTTACATTCCACATAATCATATGACATGCGTGCCGACGATTTCCGCAACCAGAAGATTTACCTCTAAGCCACCGGACCCTTCAAGAGAACTATGTACTTTTACATACATAAATAATCAAATTTTTTTTCTCTGTTCAAACTAAATATTTCATTTCCCCCCTACATTGTAAATTTTTCTTAACTTTTGAAAGCAATGGAAGCTGATATAATTTTTAAAAAAAATGCTCAATTTCAGAGAAGAGAGTTTCGGAATATTTTATTCATTGATTTCCAAAATGAACTATAAATTTAATTACCCAAGAAGAAAGCGTAAATAAAACTCTCAAGAAGCCAGTTACTTTTTTTAAATATATATATATAATATATATATATATATATATATATATATATATATATATATATCGAAACTATATTCAATATATAGACGGTCCCCTCAAACTTGCAAAAGCGCACTCTTATTTTATTTGCTTGCGGAATCGATGACGAATGCGTGTCCGCGTTATTTTTATTTGGGGGGGATGAGCACAATGCGTGGAAAGTTATGTTTGGACACGCCTCCGGTGACATATGCATTTAAACTTTGATCAGTCGAGGTTTTGGGGCGCACACGTCAAGCTCATGAATAAATAATGCTTTCAATTGAAACGGATGATAGCAGATTAAATGAATTCAGAGTGGCCCTCAGAGAAAAGAGAGCAATAATTACAGATACGGTTGCCGTTGCACGCGGCTCTTCCACTAATGGCCCACTAGTACAAACTTATTTTATCATTTTTGATAAAGTGAATGTTAGTAACGGCGTTAGCTTGTTCGCTAGCATTTAATTTTTACATAACTGTAGAACGATACTGACTAGAATAATTCGGTACTTCGGCGTACCATTTCATTCAAATATACCATTAGCTACATTTTATACAAAGCAGGAATTTAAAAAAAAATTACGATAATGTAGTTTTCAATTTGACAAAATTTATAGAATTTTATTTCAGACATGGAATAAAATACCTGCACTTTGAGTATGTTTGTATCATTTTTACTAAGATCTGTAAATTCCTTTCATTCGAATGTTTTTTTTTTATTTTTAAGTAAAGAACGAGATAAATGGTTTTTGAAAAGGGTGTTTTTTTAGAGGTATAGAACTTTAAATTGCAATAAAACAACGATGTATTATTCGATTGACATGATTTTTTTTATTCGAAAGATAATCTTGTGGCATTACATTTTAAATATGATTTCTGGCATACGACTGCCACGGCTGGATCGGATGTAGTCCAATCTGGACGTCCAATTTTCGATGACTTTTTCAAACATTTGTGGCCGTATATCGGCAATAACACGGCGAATGTTGTCTTCCAAATGGTCAAGCGGTTGTGGCTTATCCGCATAGACCAATGACTTTACATAGCCCCACAGAAAATAGTCTAGCGGTGTTAAATCACAAGATCTTGGAGGTCAATTCACAGGTCCAAAACGTGAAATTAGGCGGTCACCAAACGTGTCTTTCAATACATCGATTGTGGCACGAGCTGTGTGACATGTTGCGCCGTCTTGTTGGAACCACAGCTCCTGGACATCATGATTGTTCAATTCAGGAATGAAAAAGTTAGTAATCATGGCTCTATACCGATCACCATTGACTGTAACGTTGTGGCCTTCATCGTTTTTGAAGAAGGATTCTACCAGCCCATAAAGCGCACCAAACAGTCAGTTTTTCTGGAAGTAACGGTGTTTCAACATACACTTGTGGATTAGCTTCACTCCAAATGCGGTAGTTTTGTTTGTTGACGTAGCCGTTCAACCAGAAGTGCGCTTCAACGCTAAACAAAATTCGTTTATGAAAATCGACCATTATTTTCGAAATAAAATTGCACAATTTGAAAGCGTTGTTCAGGCGTGAGTCTATTCATGATGAATTGCCAAACCAAACTGAGAATAAATCACTTGACAGCTGTTAAATCGGTCGCCATCTTGGAAAGTAATGCCAACTTAAACTTCTATATCTGAAAAAAAAACACTCTTTATATCAATGTATAAGTAATGCAGCATTACCTATTATACATTGAGACAATAATATTTTATTATGATTTTTTGTGGGGCCACCTCAAAATTCATTCTTTAATTCAGAAACTCTTCATTTGCTAAAGCATTTTCAAGAAATATTTTATTTGTTTTGCATATTCCAAAAAATCTTCATTTGCTAAGAAATTCTTCTCCATTTCGTAAAAGAATTTCAGAAACCATTAATTCGCTAAGATATTTCGAAAACTCTTTATATGCTAAAATATTCAAGAAATTCTTCATTTGCTAAGAAAATTTCAGGAACTCTTGATTCACTAAAATATTTCAGAAATTCTTTATTTAATAAAAAATTCTTCAGAAATGCCTCTTTTACTATTAATATTTCTGAAACTTTTCATGAACTTAATATATTTCAGAAACTTTTCATTTACTCGATATTTCAGAAATTCTTTATTAACTACAAATATATATTTCAGATATTTTTTCACTTACTAAAAACACTTCAGAAACTTTTCATTGGCTTAATATTTCAGTAATTCATTATTTAATTAAAATTCTTCTGAAACTTTTCATTAACTTTATATTTCATGAACTCATTATTTAATTAAAATTATTCAGAAACTCTTTTTTAAATAAAAAATTTTCAGAATCTCTTTTATTTAACAAAATTTCTTCAGAAACGCATCTTTTACTATTAATATTTCTGAAATTTTTCATTAACTTAGTATTTCAGGAACACTTCATTTACTCAATATTATAGAAATTCTTCATTTGCACAACACAACAGAAACCTGTCATTAAATAATTCAGACATGCTTTATTTGCTAAATAGATTTCACAAACTCTTCAATTACTTTTGACATGCGATTAAAAATTTAACAAACGGATGATCTTCCAAATTTCATAACATTTTGCACAAGTCAATCTGATAAAAACAACCTTTTTATTTTTGCCAATTCCGAAAACTCATACATCAGTATTAAGAAAAACTAAAAGTAAAATGTTCATAATCATACAACAACTTATAAAAGCCAAAGTCACGATTGCACTAAGGCAAAAAATATGCAGAATAATGTGGTCATAAGACTAAGGATGACAAGACTAAGCAACTAAGGATGATTCAGTTTTGTTTGACTGTTATCTATTCCGCGAAGCAGTAAATCACAGAATTATGCTCAGTAAGTTTAAATGGTGAAACTCGTTCGATATTTGATAAATTGAACTGATGAAATTTGAATTTGATAGAGACCGATCAAAAGAGAGAGAGAGAGAGCAACGAGTAAGGCAAAAATTTAATACATTAAGAGTCCTGAAAACTTGCCTAATTTGGTCGGAGGGTGGCCAAGTTTGTGAAAATGCCGGGTTATCGAGAATAGGATTTAAGAAAATAAGAATAAGCACGAGTGTTTCTTTTAAGAAATATTTTATTGCACTTGTACGCATTGTTTTCTTGAGAATACACAAGAAAAATAAACTGCCCAAAAATCTTTAAACGAAAGAAAAGTATGTATTTTATAAAGGTATACAACACTTTTACTTCATGAAAATGAAAATTTATGAATACATTGTATGTAGAAATTGATCTGATCAGACATGCCTCATAAAAATACCTTATGAAAGCATAAAGCGGTGATAGATAAGAAAAATCGCACATGTGTGAATTGAAAAAAATCGCCAAGTATCACCACGTGATCCTCTCACTGGGTAGAGTCCAACTGAGGATGTCAAAGCAGCTTACCCCCAAAAATCTTACCACAGCGTTATCTATAGGCATCAAAGCAAATTATTCCGTCTGAGAGACGGATGTTCTGGTCAGAGGATTAAGCAAAGGAAACGTACGTACTTTATGAAGGCATAGAGTATTTAGTGCATATGAAAATAATGAATCCATAGTTTACAGTAACTTACTTGATCAGACACACCTCATGAAAATACTTTATAAAGGCATAAAAATGTCTATAATGAAAATTAAGTAGCCTATATATATATTTTGCAAAAACTGGCTACTTTTTAAAAAAAAGAAATGCATATTGTCCTGTTGTCTTCCGTATTGCACTCTTTGTTTTGCTGCTTCATCAGAAAGACGACGTTTAATCAGTAAGTCCAATACCGACGCACCTTGTTCTTTAAATACTGAAGGGTGGTTTCGACAGCCTTTAGTCCCTAACTGTGTGATATTTCAGGAGTTTATTCGGTGTCCTCTCAACTTAAACGTCTTCATCATTATCATTTTCCGGCATTTTTCATTAACCGTGCCAGCAGCGATAATTTCTGTGTAGGAACACCCTGAAAGTGTGTGGCCAAATTATTGAGACTACTGTCCACTGAACTTTATACTGTTCATTTTTTTCTTTTTTTAAAAAAAGAGTCTTACCAGTGGCGCACACAAGAAGGGCGAAGGGTCCGCATCCCCCATAACCCTTGATTTGTTTTTGATTGATTATAATCTTACGTATATATATATTGCGTAAAATTTAATTAATTCTTTGTTGTTAGTGATTTATTTTGTTAATTAATGCTAATTATTTTTTTCAATAATTTATGTTTTACTATTTTTGGTCTCGACAAATGACAAAATCAAAAGAATATGATGGTATGAAATGAGAATGGTGGACTTACGATCCTGAACCCCTAGAATTACTACATGAATAATAATGATTTGTATTATGTAAAAGTAATTACTTTATTTTTATGAAACAAGCTACATATACATATAAAATAGTATTTAGATTGACGGATTTAAAATATATCATTTCTTATTATTTAAAATTGCAATTATCTTTTGCCAGATCCTAACTAATCAGAGCATTATTTAATTAGATTGTGCATCCATAATTAATAAACATATGAAGGCATATTTTAACAAGTTAAAAAAATATCAAACTATCCATCTCATTTGTAAAAAAATAATAATAATTACATATATTACATTAGTATTCCTCCTCAAGAATATAATTCCGAAATAAATAATAAGTATAAAAAATCTTTCTACCAAGTATATACTCCTCAAAAAATTCGGTTCGCTACAACTTAATAGAAAAATCTTCTCCAGGTATAACAACCTATTCTTTTCATACTGATTAATTAGTTCATCCTATGCAGCTTAGTAAATTATTCCAGTCATTACGAAAGCCAGACTGATCATTAGTATTTCAACCATAACAATGGAAAGATGCTTCTGAAATCATACAAAACCCCAAATTAAAACCCAAGATAAAGAAAAATCATAGGAGGGAGGGTTGAATAAGAAAGAGGGGGAAGACATTCGAATTCAGTTTTGTGCAGACGATGAATACAGTAGTGACGTAAAGAAAATAAGGGATATGAAAGAGAAGATGGAAAAAAAATAGATTTTAACTGCTTGAACTGGGCAAATAAATCCTCAAACCGTTCTGCTGTCAAAAACAGAACTCAACCGATTTTCCGTTTCACCGATTATCATTGTTATTATCATCATTCCGAGCCCCCTTCCTTCGACGGCATGGGGTGTTCCTGCTTCTTCACATCCCCCTACCCCCAAGAGAAAGGAGTACAATAAATAAACAATAAAAGAAATAACTGCGCAAATAATAAAAAAAGGATTTCGTACTGCCTCCAATCCGCAAGCGGTATGAGGAAAAAGGCGAAAGTTTTAAAAATAATACAGTGAGTTTGTGAAGGGAAAAATATAATGGAAGAAAGAGGGAGGGGCGGGGGTATGAATACGCGACTAAGCACGGAATATTTGTCGAGGGGGATATGATAAGATTTTAACGATTTTGGAAATAAAAAAGGAATTTTATCATCACTCACGATTAGATAACTTAACATGATGTTGAATAGCAATCAATTATTGCGTTACCACATTCATTAAAGTACTAAGTTTTTAAACAGCTGTGTGTGTGTGTGTTCAATATATTATTTTAAAAAGTTCAATACTTATTAAATTACACAATATTTTAATTTAATACATAAAGTAAAGTTTATAAGCCAAGCCAAGAAAAAATTTAGATTTCAGAAATAAAAAATGAACATTTTAGCTCAAAATTTCTCCAAATTTTTGAGGCTGTAGAAATTTCACAGAACAGTCAGTTCAGAGAACGGACAAAGAACAGTTAGTTTCGTAAGATATAGTCTTGGTCCAATCAATTGTTCCATCTCTGAACGCGCTCACGCACGCACACCAAGCCGGATCTTACAAAGGGCACATACTTGTCATCCGTCAGTCTTTGCCAACCTCCCCACGATGCGAGGGGGGGAGTACACGTTACGCCACTGTATGTGCGTTATTATAAAGCCAATTAACTTTTTACTGCTAAAATTTCGAGTTTGACATATTGAGATGAAATCAAAACATGTAATAAAAACATATATATATATATATATATATATATTTATTTATATATATTACATATTGTGTGTGTGTTATTATAAAGCCAATTCTGTTTTTACTGCTAAATTTAAATTAAAATGTAATTAAAACGTGTGACTGCGATCGCGCAATATTATAAAGCCAACTCCCTTTTAATTACGAGATTTTCAAACTCCCTTTTAATTACGAGATTTTCAAAAAGTGGAAGTTAATGAAATATAAGCAAAACATGTTGTTCTATTATACAATGTAATATATATATAAATAAAATAATTAATTAATTTTCATTCACAACATCATTCAACTTTTTAATAATAAAATATCTGTACTTATTAAAATAACATATTTATGTTTATGTATTTTAACAGAATAAACTGCAAGATCAATTTCCATAAAAATATATATTTTTATATATATATTTTTATATATATACATATAGATATATTTATAAATATATATATTTTTTAACCTTTTATTTTTATCTGAATATGATTGGCGTTTTGAAAATATTAAATTTCAAACTAATGAAATTTTCTGCAACAATTTATGTTTTTATTGAATAATTAAGAGAATTTCAATGAGGATGTTTTCGGGATTTTTTTTCTGTGACAAAAATGAATAATTAACCCAGTGTCAAAAACGTGCAATTAATTAGCTTTTGGTTGGGGATAAAAATAGAACTACTCTCACTTTTTAGTTCTATCACTTACCGTGAAAGATTGATTTTTTTTATGGTAAATATTTTCCTGAATTGATAGAATTGTTTCTTTTTTTCGAATTTTTTCAGATTAACAAGTCGAGCAATTCGAAGAATTTCTCGAATTAAAAGTACCACATCATTAACATCAAATCCCAAGAAATAAAAATAAAAATTGCAATAATCTAATAGAGGACAAAACATTTTTATGAAGTTTCTATAATTTATGATGCACAATTATGGTTTCAAAGAAACTTGATGCTTCTAAGAAATTAAATATAAAATAAAGTATCTTCATTCTTTTCCTTTTATTCGTCCTCCATTTATTTATTTTTTATAACTTAATAATTATTTTATTTAATTTTTATGCAATTAACACCAAAGTATTCCTTTTTCAGAGGGGCTGGGATAGTAGAAGCCACAGAATTTTTGTTTTTATACTACAAATATCTTTAGCCACTCAATACAAAGAACAACTCTACTGATTTGTTTTAGAATCTAAGAGAACAGGAAATATGTATTACATTAATTTGAAGAAATAATTATTAAACTAAAAACAGATTAACATATATTAAAATTCTTCTTAAAAGTATTGATTAATTTTAATAAATTGTGGCTGAAATTTGAAAAAAAATTATAATTATATCAAAAACAATTAGTAGAGTTTTATTAATTAGATTAATTGTAAAATTTTATTCTTTATTTTAATAAAGAGAACGTTTTATTTCCTTTCAAATTTGTATCACGAAAAAATAAAAACGTTTTTGCACTATAAAATATTTTAATTGCAAGATTCTCATTAAGATCCACTTTGATGAATTATAATTGTCAAATATTAAAAAAAACACACTATTTTTAAATATATTTTACAGATTGACAAACACTTAAAAAAAATTAAATAACCACTTCAACTTGTTTTTGCTACAAATGCACTGTAACTGCAGGAAAAACAGTTTTACATACATATATTTCTGCAGTAGGTTAAACCAGGTGTCGGCAAACTTTCTGACAGAAGAGCCAATTTTTAAGTGAAATAAGAACATTAAACAAAAAAGGTGCCTATAAAAACGAGATCCTAACTATCAATCAGCCTAAAGTATTTATAAGCATACACTTGTCCTGGAGGGACGAGGGCACTGGTAGCGGTCACAACCATCTCGTGTTCCAATTAATATTTTTTATTATATTTTAATACAATTTTATCCAAAACAATATTTTACATTTCCATGAAAACAAAGAACTTCGGAGTATATTTTTATTTTTGTGCTTCAATGCAGGGTCAACCATTGCGAAAATTTCATAATGTTGGGAATATACCGTACAAACAGTAATACCATAAGTTGTTTATTCTAAAATTTTATGTTTACATAATAATTGATTTTGGTTATTTGTGGGCACAAAACACATTTAAACATTCCTTATTTTAACCTTAAAGCTTGTCATAAAGTACATAATATGTTTTTAGTCACTTCTGTTGCAGGTTAGTGTATCTCTTATAGAAAATCGTTAGTGATCTAAAACTAATTTATGGTACTAAGTAAACGTTCCCCCTTAAGGCAGATCTGCACATGGCGGCCTTTTTTGCCATTAAATTGAATTGAACTTTTTTACACTTTAGAAATAATTGTAAAATTTTCAATGATTCTTTGTAAGCTTTGTTTGTGAAAAAAAGTAATTTATACAACAGAAATAACAATCTTAAACTATTTTAATCTAGACAAATATTTAAATGCATATGTATATACAGATAATGTTTTCCTTAAATAATTATGAAGGAAAAAGAGAAAAGGAAACTATAATTTTTAATACTTAATTTTTAATAACTAGAAGTCTATAAAGCAAGGACGGGCAAACATTTCCAGGGTACGGGCAACTTCTAATTTTTTCAAGGAATTACGGTCTACCCAGTGGCGTAGGTGTGGTGAGCTAAGAAAAAGTACCACAGTATTTATTATTACTTAATAATAAATACGGATGCACTAACCTACATAACTACATTAAAAACACTTTTAAAACGGCGTTTAAAGTAAAACGCAAGATACAAATGAAATAATAGCCACAAATATAATAAGAAAAACAGTGACACACACACAGGAATTTGAAAAGAAGGGGTCCAGGTTCGAAAGTCGACCATTCTCGTATCATGCTCCAATACACCGTCCAACATATTATTTCGATTTTGTCTATTTTCGGGAACAAAAACAGTAAAGAATTAATTACTGAATAAATAATTAGCATTAAGTAATGGAATTAATTATTAATAAGAAACAATTAAATTTTACGTTTTATACATATAGGATTATAATCATTCGGAGAAAAAAATCAAGGGCTTTGGGGGTTCTGAACCCAGGACCCCCCCTCCTTGTGTGCGCCACTGATATCAAAGGATGTATGCATTATCTAACAATTCAAAATACATAAAAAAAAGAAACATTTTCATTTTAAGTTAGTTCTCGAATTATAGTCAATAGAAGACTTAGTCTGCATATTGTCAGCCAAGCTTGTAAATTTCGGTATATGATTACTAACTGCTAATTTTCAGGCGGTCACCCCAAAATGTCTTGGCGGTCCCCCGGTCGATTACGATCGACTAAATGCCTATTACAGCTGTGGAACCATACCTTTCTATGCAAAGAGACGCGTAATGCCAATCCCTGGACCAGACAAACAAGAGCAAAATTTATATTCATATATAATTCATTCTAAAGGGCATACGCCTCATAGATTTATAATTATACAAATTAGAATATTCACGAGAGCAAATATCTTAAAGAAATAGTTCACAATAAATACATACCCGTCAAGCAGTCATTTATTCTAAAGACATGGCTCATAGATTTATAATTACACAAATTAGGATATTCATAGAAGTAAATATTCTGAAATTCATTTCCAAGTTTCGGTAAAAGTCCAGACGTTATATTAGAATAATTAATTCGAATAGATATTAAACAAAGATGGGAGTTATTACTATCCAACATTTATACAAAAGGAAACGCTTAGCTTCTATTCATTTCGAAACTGTAATGCGGAAGGCATAATACCCAATTCTGAGTTCCATCATCTATTCATTTCCGTATAATGCATTAATTACACTTGAAGTAATTACTCTTGGAGAGACAGCTTAGATTAGATCACGAAGACGGTTCTCAGCTCTTGATAAAGTAATTCGAGAAAATTTGTTTTAAATCTGATCCTAATCGAAAATTCTCCGGAGAGAAGTTTTAAGTTTATTGAGAAATGCTAGACTCGCAGTTGTGTTTGAGATACGAATATTAGATGGTTGCTAAGAATACTTATTGGGAACGCTGATTAAATTGTGATTCCAGAAATGTTATATTTTATATAAGTATTAGGTTTTGAAATAGTATTAATGAATTCGTTGAAAGAAGAGCTATTTTAAGCAGCAGTCAATGAATATAACTTTTTAAAATGCTCATTAAAAATATTCTGAAAATATAAATTACATATCTTAAAAATAATATACTCCAATAATTTTATTATTAACCTTAGTATTCTACAGTAAACAAATATTTCTTTCTCACAATAGGGCTGCATTTTAACAACTTGGCCTTTTTAGACACAAGTCCCCGAATGTGAGAGCCATTTCATGGAGGCCCCCTCTAGAGGCGGCCTCGCACACAAATTTGGACGCCAAAATTAATTTTTAATTCAAGCTCTCGTCGGATGCCGAACATTGCAGTGATTTAATTTGGCCGAGAGTACCAGAGCTGAATCTTTTACATACATAATCATATGACATGCGTGCCACCAATTTTCGTATCCAGCTGCTCTCCCAGAGCTGCGATTTAAGTATAATCTTAGTGTACCTATAATTTTTTAGAGTAACTTACTATTTAATTTATAATTATTTTAGTAAAAAATAATTTTATACATAGTGCTATACTTATTTTTCAATAATATTATAGTTTTGAATATTTATTTAAAATGGATTAAGATCCATTATTTTCAATACGATTTCACTCAGTACCATAAACAGAACGGGGAAGGTTGGCTAGCCACAAAACTGGTTAAATTCTCCTTTTATATAAAATTGTCCTAAGTCAGCATTGTTTAAAATACTGCAGCATCCATATTTTTAAGTGTCGGATACTTGTTTGATTTTTTGATCTTAAGTGTTCATTTCTGTCTCTCTTTTATAGTTTATTTAAAAAAATATATATATATATATATATATATATATATATATATATATATATATATATATATATATCAGATACTTAATTTATCAAAGTTTCGATAACTCAGATAACTAATATTCATTCATATATTTCGTAAAATTGATGCAGTAAAGCCAGTGGCGTAACGGAATACAGTATTAGCTCCCCTCCCCTGCAAAGTCAGGGTTTGGATCTCAATCCGGATCTTACCAAATGTACGTACTTGTCGTCAGTCAATTTGGGTCCTCTTGAGTCCTGCCTTCCCCTTCCCCACGATGCTGTTGTTGCGGGGAGTAATGAGTAAAGCATTTTAACAAGCATAAAATATGTACAACTAAGTAGCTGTTCCAATTGATTTTGCTTCCTTATTATGTCCAATATTAATGCTTCCGAAGCTTGTAATTGAATTTTAGAAGTAATAAACACATCACGAAAAATTGTTATATATATTTAATTAAAGAGTTTTTATGAATAAAAACAAATGGTAAAAAATTTCCAGATTATGGGTTGTTTTTTATCATATACTCTGTTTGCATTGATACTTCAATGACACTAATTACAGCATTTTAATTTGTTTTTAAATTGAAATAAATTTAAAATTTCGAAGACAACAATTATTTAACCTGTAAAAAATTTTTTTAAAAAAAAGATAAAAAAAATATAAAAACAAGTGATATTCCTAAAAATATTGGAAATTAAAAGATGGTACAGAATTTAAAGTATTGCATCAATTGCTTGTAATGTCAAAATAAACATTAAATCTATAATTTATTAACATATCAATGCATATCTAATTTCTCAAATTGAGATAAATTTATTCAAGAAATAATCCAGTAATCATTCGAAGACTCGCACTTTCACAAAACTTCGCTTTCAAAATCACAAAAATGTATACAAATTGAAAAGTAAAAATCCATTCTATAAATCGAAAGGAAAGTTTTATATATAGATTCCACTATTTGCTCAAATACATTAAGCATCAAAAGCCCAACATATGTTACGAGATTAAACGATTAAAATCTAGCGAAAGGATGCGATGTCATGAATTTCAATGGAAAGGAAAGCTACATTTCAATATTTCAATCTATGCAAATAATAATTCGAAATAATGCAATAAATGAAGATTGCAAGTAACGTTCCGAGAAATTTGAATAAATAATTTAGCAGTGGCTTTCGAAAAGAGGCTTTAGTTGTACAGGCTTTGCCAAGAAATTATTTAAATGCATTAGGAAAATTAAAAAATATAAATTTATTTTACGCTTGTTTTTAAAATTCGAAAACATATTTTTGCATTTGTGCTTTTAGAAATAGAAATATGAATGTTTCAAAATAAGCAGATTTGTTTTAATGGTATTCAAATTTTGTTTTTAGTCTGTTTTCAAAAAAAATATTCTATGTAATATTTTTATTCCTTAAGGAAAAAAAGGGCATAAGTGGAATATAGGTAAAATAAAAATTTGCGGAAGCTTAAATACATAAAATATAGTTAATAATGAAATTTCTGAAATTTGTCGAAATGCTTCTATCAGCCACAATTTTTGGCATTATTTTTTTTACCGAAACAAACATAATCGAATATAAAAAATTTGCACAAATTTAAATTCAGATTAAGTTTTTTTATTCTTTACACCGATATATATTTATTATTTTTTTTTAAACAAACAAACCAAGTACAACTTCAGAACATCAGGCTAGAAATTTTTCTAACTGATATAAATTTTGATGGCTTGTTATGATAGATTTGGTTTTAAATTCTGTGCTAAAAATTACATAAACTCTATGGAAAATTATAAAAATGGCAAGGGCATTTTTAAAACGTTGCTTTCTCTTTTCAATAAATTACACAAAATGATAGATTTAAATCACAAAAAATTACTTTTAAATATACACATATACGTCTACAAAATATCCAATAAAATAAGCAAACTGTAAAGAAATATAATATTATGAAGTAAAAAGGCAAACATCTTATGTTAATGCATATATTGAAAAAGTTCTTAAATTGTAAAAATAATTCAATTAAATTTCTGTCTCTTTTTTAAAAAAATCACAAAAAGAAAAAAAAATGTTTCATTGCAATATGATTTAGTTAAATAATGTAAAAATTATAGAATTAAGTTTGAAGTTTATTTTAGTTATCTCATATTTCTGTTGAAAAATAATTAAATTATTAGTGTGTTTCTTCCATTCACAGTTGAAATATTACGTTACTATTTTTACCTAAGGACGTCTTATAACATCAAACAAATACAGTCTAATAAATATAGAGCAATATTTGTTTGATAAAATAGCTTCATTCTAGCAGTGATATCCAGTACAATACCTCTTTTATACATTACGTAGGATATGATCAAACTTCATTTAACATCACAATAAAAAAGCACTTCAACTTTGACTTTCTAATCTTGAAAAACTTGTTTAATTTATTGTATTTGCCATCTACTCTCTCCTACAGGTTACTAATTTTAAAATACTCCACCCGTTTCTCAGGATAAGCAAAAGAAACGGTTTTGATATATTTTAATTGAACAACACAGGAGACTGGCTGGTTGTTCATTTTTTACTCATTTCTTTCTTTATTTATTTTGAAAAAAAAATGAACACGTCATTCCAGTTCATCTGATAAGATGAAAGTAAAAGTCACAATCCTTGGCATGCACATACTATTTGATCTTGAAGATACAATAAATTGTTCATTATTCTCTTCAAACAAAAGGAACAGAACTTCGGTCTGTATCCTTTTCTTTGTTAAAACAAAATGCTCTTTTTGTTATTTGTGCATGACAGTGCAGGTGCACTTTTTTCGATTGTTGCTGCTCTTATGTCAGTATTTTTTAATAATTCATGAATATAGAACTTTTGTATTTAAAAGTTTACTTTTATACTATTGAAAATATTATATTTCTATCAGAGAAATTATGTTAATTTCTTTAAAAACTAATTATTCATAAAATCTTTCAATTTGGTTCCATATAATTAAATATATAAGTTGACGTAAAGATATTTACTTTGGATTAAAACATTTTTCAGAGCACGAAAAAAAAATCTTGTCTCTTAAAAGACAATTAGATTTAACGCAAAAATCATTTTAAGGCATGAAAAAAATAGTTATGATTTTTTTTGATGAATTACTAACAGATTTTTGAATTAAAAAAACAACAAAGTCAATTTTAAAAAAAGTTATTCAATCATTGCTTAGTCAGTAATAATGCATAGATAAAATTCTGATGTGTGTGTGTGTGTGTGTGTGAATACACGTACTTTATATAAGTAGCTATTTAAATATATATATAATTCAGTTTTACATATTACAACAGAATACTTACTCATAAAAGTGTTTGTTCCAAGGATTTCTTAAAAATTCTTAGATCCATCGCAAGATTTAACACTGATAAGTAAAAAAACAATACCAGTTTTTAATTATTGTTAGTTTAAATTAACATCTCTAGCTTATTTTATGAAAAAACGCACTTTGTTGAAAACCTTATCAATGGAATACGAATACGATAAAGATAATACAATTAAATAAAATATTTTATCTTATTCACACACGCGTATACACATTATTAATTTTCAGTTATAGAAATTACTTCAATATCACTTAGAATGCATGAATTTCACACACAAGTTAGATTCAAATATTAACAAAAGAATTTTCAAAAATATTCGAAAAAAAAGTAAATTTTATTATTTTTTTTTGATTACAGAATTTCCATATTTGCCACATAAGAATTACATGAAAGCCTGGGTGATTAAATTAAAAATTAAATATCACAATCATAAGAAAAAGAAAAGAGTCAAGTTAGCGTTCTGTGGTTTTTCGCGCTCCAAATTTCAACGGAAACTAGCAATATTTTGCGTTATTTTCAAAAATGGTGTTTCGTTCGGAGGTCGATTTACATATTGCCTCAAATGAACACATGAGTCGAATCTCTGGTATGGCATGGTTTTAACAAACAAAATACGAAGTAGCCATTTTCTGAAATATTTATATACATTCCCTGATGCCATTTCAAAATTTATTTATTCGGAGATGAGATATTTCTGGTAATAAAGACAAACATATTTCGGACAATCACATTTATCTCATCATTATCTGAAATATGGATGTTACTGTAGAACCAAAATTAAAAATCAAATTATACATCAAATCACGGAGTGTTTGTAAATGAAAGTACATATTAAAATCATTCTGCCTGCGAAATATTTGCTATATTTCGTCGATACAATTTATAGTAAATCAAATTTTATTTGGATAAGTTCGAAGCTAATTTTTAACAAACTGCAAGCACGATTAAAAAAACACTCGCGTGCATATCTAACTAAACTTTTTTATTCTTAGTTATTTTTAAGAAAATATTAATGATATAAATAAAATATTCGATAATGTTAAAAAAAACTGAATTTCTCAATAAAGGAGAAAATAAATCACTTGAAAAATAAATGAAATTGAAATTTTTTGCTCTATTTTTTTGTCCAAGTTTCTAAGCATTTCGTAATACAGAGCCAGCTTTGATATGCGTTCAATTTTTTTTACATAGTTCGTTCACGTTCCAGTGGTTCTGGTATGGTTTCTGGAATCTGCTTATTAAAAGAAACAAAGAAAATATCGATTAAATTTTGAAATATATATGAGTGGCACACATCATCTGAAAAAGGTTCTTTACAAGAGCACAACACCAGTTGCAGCTGCATTGAAACAATTGCTTTGAAAGCAAGCAGGTGGATAGTTCTATGATAAGCTAATACAATGATTTTTCACCGAAACTTTGATTTATTTGTATTCTTTTTAATAATCCTTTTAGGAAAATTAAAATAAAAATATGATTGAAATACATAATGGATGAAAAACGTTTTATATATTCATCTCAAAAATTAAATCCTTATTCTTAATATACTCTTATATTGAATACATCAGAAAAATTGAAGTTCAAACATAATTTCCTAATAGCCTCTTGCATTGCAATTTTACTATTGTGAAAATAATTTCTGATTTTTCTTACTACCTAAGAATACGAATGAAAATGTGAAGCTTGTATGTCACTTTAAACGCAAGTTTAAAATTTTGTCTTCGATGACGTATGTATTTTTTATATTTGAATATCTTGGTTACATTTTTTGCTTTGATTATTGTCACAAACATAATTTGAGAATTAAAATGAAGTAACAAACGCAAACAATTAAATTTTTGCTAAAATGTAACGTGAAATTTGGAAAAATCAAAGAATTAATTCCGCTTTATTCTCATTTTTTAATCACTTTCAAAATAAAGAAAAATGAAATTTATGATCACTTACTAGAATAAAGGAATATCATATAAGAAAGATGGATCAATTTGAATGAAAAATGAATTCAATTAAAAGTATACGGAAATAAAAATTTTATTCTACGATAAAAAATAATGAAATTCTGAAAACTTTATAGAATACTAAAACATGTGGGATAAAGTTTGGGAAATCAAACAAATGTAACACGACGCTTGAAATTTTTTTATAAATGACTAATTCATTAAAAGTAAATTATAAATCATACATAATTCGCGCATTAAAGCTGGATTATTTAATTGATATTTAATATTTATAAGAAAAAAATGTAAAAAAAAAGGTTGGGGAATCGAACAATAATGATTGTAATAAACCGGCTATAGAATTTTCTAAGTCATCCACTAATGCACATACATACATATATTTTATAAATATGTGTGTACATTTTCGATGCATTCTAAAAATAATAAAAATAGAAAAGAAATTCCACGTTTCCAAAGATTATAAAGATATACCTTATTCCAATTTCAATTCGCCAAATAGAGCTTGACTAATAGGAATATATATATATATATATATATATATATATATATATATATATATATATATAGATATATATATATATATATAACACAGTTTCTCCTAATATATTTTTTTCATAAAGAGAATTATTAATTATAATCTCTCTTTATGCGAGATTTAAAGAGTTTTCTAGAATCTAGAACTAAATGTACCGTTTAACAAATTTTTCATAAATGATAATGCCTGCTATAAAGAAAACCATTAAACAAAGCTAAAGAGAAAAATTAAAAGAATTGGCTAAGATTACAAATAAATCACGATCAATTCAATACTAGTTTGGCGATATTAAACAAATCTAGAAATGAGGAGAAATAAGAAATTTTATATTTCCTCTCGCGGGTTTAAATAATTCCGTATAAGTTTCATAGTAATACACAATTTTTTTATAAGATAAAAAATTCCGCCAAAAAATTTTCTTTTTTTAAGTTAACAATTCTTGCTTTAAATGTTATATCTGAAAAATATTCGCAAACTCTACAAGTGAATTTTTCGTTCCATGGTTTATTAAAAAGAATACGAACTTAGCTCTTAAAAAAACTATTCTTTTCTCGAATAATTACATTTTAAAGAATAATTCTTTTCTTTCTAACATTTTTATCCAAAACTTCTGGCAGTTCGTGCTTTCCGCTGAAATCCGTGACTCCAATACAACGAAAAATGTTATTAAGCAGTAATAAATTTTCAATACATCTTTTCACATCATCTGTTTTCATATAATTTGTTCAGAATTTCTTTACCTAGTGACAATAATAAATATTATATGTTTTTAATTTCCAGCCCTTAATTTAAAAACTTCTAAATTCGTGAAAATTTGTTAGAGCATTCTTTTAAAATGCATAAGATTTTTATAATTTCCCAAAAAGTTACCGAAAAATAAATTGTTAAAATTGTAATATATATATATATATATATATTTAAGTAACTTATTTTGGTAAATACATAACGTGAATTAAACATAATAAAATAAATTCCTGTAATTTAAATTATTTTATGCAATGAGATTTTCGTAAAATTATGCATTGATATATCATTTTTATTTCGATATAATAATTGATTAATTTGCATCCCAAAAAACTCATGTTATATAAATAACGAGAATTTAAGTACGTGAGTAAAGACGTATTTGCGGGGGCGAAAGAAATAGAATTTTTCAGGGAGTGGCGCAGTTAAGAATTCTACATCCCCAACTTTCTAGAACTTTACGATTTAAAAGAGAAATAAAGTGAATATTAATTAATTTGTCTTCATTTTTGAGAGAAGAAAAAAACTTTTTCGTTTCAGTACATTTTCCAAACAAATTTTATGAGTTTGAAGATATTTATATCAACGAGGGAAATTAAAGTTAAAATACAGAATTTTTTCGAAAAAAAGTTAACCTTTAAAAAAAGTACATTTTTTAATAACTTTTTTCAGCATATAACTTTTACAAAAATATTCCACCAACTTTTACAAAATAATTTAAATTTTAGTAAACTTAGAATTAATTCCCACATTTAGATTAAAAGGGAAGAAAAAAAATCAAAGGATGAAATGGGAAAAAAAAATTTCTGTTCAGCGATAAAGTATAAATAACGGTATTTTTGTTTTAACAGAAAATTTAAATGTTAGAAAAATTTTAATTTTAATAAGAAATTAAATGCTCGAAAAAATTAATGCTCGGAAGTAAATTTAATAAAAGTAATAACAATCATATTACGATCCAAGAGGAAAACTCTTTTGGAATTCCGTCTAAAAAAATTTTATCTTTTAAAAATATTTTTTTTTCTTCAAAAGATAATTTTTTTAAAAAAATTTAAAAGAAAATACATTTTTTCCAACCATTTCATTTGTCCATTTATCACTTTTAATAAATCTCTTCTACCTTAAAAAATTTTTCCTAATCCCTAGTCGAACCAAATAAGGCTCCCAAAACTTTATCCCAAACCTCTAAAAAAATCCATAAAAACTTTTCCAACTTACCGAAACTTTCCAAAAATTCCTATATCCAAAACCCCGCAGCAGTAGTTCCGAAACCAAAACGAGCCGACTTTTTAAAAAGTTGCCTTGCGTCCGACTCCCTCTTAGTCCCGTTAAGCCTAAAGCCGGGCGTGACCTTCCTGGAGCAATCATCGGGAGTTTCCCAGTAAAGATCCCAATTTATGGTCATTCTCTTCCGCCACTGATCCTCCGGACTAAAACCGCGGACGGTCGCAGCACTTCTGACCAACCTCTCGCAAAGAGAATGTGATGCAAGTGCTATCGGCCGGGTTGCCGCAATCGCCCAACTCGCCAACAACTTCTTACTCGTCGCCAAGGGAAGATGCCAAGGACAACAGTTAGCTTTCAATAATGCTTTTGTTTCGTGTTTGCTGCATTCATCTGTGAAGGAATGGTTTTTCCGGGCTGACACAATGGTAGACTATCAGCTGTGGGTTAAAAATATGAATGTGTCAAGGTTAAGCGATTGTAAAATTGATCTAAGGGTGCTTTGTTATGCTGGAATGTAATAAAAAAGGTTTTTACTTCAGTTTGGAGGGGCACTTAAAATTTTAAAATGGATTTGGGTGGTCTTTTAAAAAACGGTTTACGTGTATGAGCTTTTATGTATATTTATTTCCCAGAACTTGACAGGTTGAGATCGAAACTAGAGTAATCACGCACAAATGGATTTGAATAAAGGTCATAAAAAGGAAATTTTATGAGACAGCTGATTAATTTTGTTTAAATAATTTCATTAAAATTAAGAAATGAAATGAAAAATATAATCAGCAAGTTATTGATTTAAATAACAAACAAAATAAAATTTGTACTTCCGGTTACAGTTCTACGAAGAGATCCCCAAGTGTTTTAGACTGAAAAAAACCAACTTCACTGTTAGGAATTTTAATAGAGATCAAGGAGTACTTCAAAATATTTTATTATTTTAAGTTTGTAGATGCTTCCTTCCTTTAACACTTAGTTATTTGAAAATGAGGTTTAAAAACTTTTGATAAGTAAGGATTGAAGCTTATTACACGTCAGTTAATGATTTTAATATAAGAAGTACTTTGTAGTATATATATAAATAGTTAAGTAAAAGTGTTTAAGGAGAAGACTTCGATAGTACTTAGAAGATTAAGCGTCGGCATAAAAGATAAAATTTAATAAGCAGAAAGAATTTTTGAATGCGGTGCGTTAACAATCGTCAACCTTCGACGATACAAATATTGAAAAAAAAACATTAAGTTGCACTCCCTTTTATAAGGAACAAGGAATAATTTTCAAAAACAGATAGTCGAAAGCAAAGAAAAAAAAAGTATTTTGTATTAGCATTTGCAGTACATATTTTATTCTGAAAGTTTTTTTAAGAGAGCAGAATCCTATAAAATCTATGAATTATAATAACATTTAAGCAAATGAATGTGGTGACATTGATTTTTCCATTCATAGAAAACGTTCTGTTCAGTAATAAATTTTTGATTCGTTTAAATTGATAAAAATATGTCCAAAAAGTTTATTTTCATAGTGTTTTAACTTTAAAACCTTATAAAAGGCACAAGTCATATATTTAATCCAGCTACTGTTAGTTAATAAAAAAAGAGAAATATTTATATTTGAGATTGATGAAAAAAAACATTTTAGAATATATAAATATATAATCAGAATAAATTATACGTGATGCTGATTTTACTCACAAGTTTTAAACTTAAATTTTATGAATATAATTGCAAATTATTTTTAAAGAACATTATTTATATGAAAATATAATCATGTAATAATAAGTAAAAATGTAAAATTATTCTCAATAATGGAGTTAATGCATCATATATAATGCACTTTAAAAAATACTACTTCATTTTCTTTTTCAAATTTTTTTTAATTTTTGTTATGAGTGAACAATTAG
The DNA here is from genome assembly GCA_019973935.1 of Trichonephila clavipes. Taxonomy (NCBI): domain Eukaryota; kingdom Metazoa; phylum Arthropoda; class Arachnida; order Araneae; family Nephilidae; genus Trichonephila; species Trichonephila clavipes. Next base: position 812,759 of record BMAU01018507.1, read on the forward strand.
AATCCACAATACATTAAGAAATCGATCTTTAAAAGAACTCCAAGCTACGTATTTTTATACATATAATTATTATTTGTTTGTAATCATCGATATAAAATAAATTCATTATTCTTACACACACACAAATGCAAAGTTTATTTTCTTTTATATTTAACAAAATAGGTAATGTAATGAAAATAAATTAAAAGTATTAGCTTCCTATCCTAAATAAATATGGCACAGCATTTAAGTTCAATGCACAATTCATTATTCTTCGAATTTATAGCTGTTGTTAAATTTTACATTCTTGATTTCTGAAGCTAGAAAAATTTGGAATTCTTTTTTATTCACATTTTTCCTCTTTTTTAATTTAAAAATAAAAAAAAATTATAAAATTTTCCTTTTTTTCAAAATTTTTTTAAATGAAAAACAATGACAATTAAAACGAGAAGAATCCAATCAAACAATACAATTATTGCTCAATAAATGGTTAGTTGTCTTTCTTCACGTACTTCTGTGCATACCGTGAAACTTCCTTTACAGAACAAGTAAAAAATCGTTTAAACTACAATTCGTTCCTTGTTTCTTTGACAAATCGTTGAAGAAAAGAAATAAAATTAAACTACAAACAAAGTACAACTGAAATAGCCTTCGGGGGTTTATTTTACTATACCACTGGTAATAGTTAAGTGATCATAAAACAGCTCCATTAATAGTAGATTAAATTTTATTCGTGTCTGGAAATAGTTAAGACAGCAAAAAAAAGAACGAAAAAGGATTGTAACAAATGAAATAAGTTGTTAATATTAAATTAAATTGAACGAAATTATCGTCGTCTACAATTTGATACGATGCACCTGCTTTTGGTTTTATATAAACGGAAATAAATTTTATTATAATTTAAATATTTGCTTAAGAACTTTCAAACAGATAATTGCTTTTAGTTTATATCATAATAAAATATTTTAAATACAGTTACTTATAAACAGAATATATGTACATTTTGATAAATAAATTTTGATTATTTTATAGGGTTTTAGCTAATAAACAAAGTATTTAAATTAAAAATTTTTTACAAAGCAAAAGGTTAGTCAATTTGATTTATACAAAACCTTGAATTTTTACGATTATTTTTTGTGTAGCACAAAATATTACCAATAAAATAATAACAAAAATGTTTCTTCAGTGGAGATGTAATCACATATATAGTATGCCTAGTCATACTGAAGTCTACATTTATGATAATTTATACTTTTAAATTTTAAAAGTAAAAATAACTAATAAAGAAAGGATTAATTTTATGGTATACACATAAAAACATATGATTTTACATGGAAAATATTTTTAAAAATTTTACGGTGCATCTTATTTAAACTGGCTTTTACTTAATGAAAATCTTAATTAAAATTTCCTTTTCGATTTTCGTATGATGTGTTGGAGGCATTAGTTTACTGAAAGAAATTACCATGAACTCGATCTGGATAGATGTCTGTGGGAATTTTTAATGTTCACAGCCCACCAATTTACGAACCTTATTTTAAACAACATTAAAGGGGAAATTATATGCATATGGTAACTAATATAAGTTATTTAAACAGCTTAGAGCAAGTCTATATTTAGAAAACATTTCGTCAATCTTATGAAATAATGTCGTGATCAAACTTTTTTACAAGTATTACAGTATTCTTTTTGAAAAATTAAAAATAGGTAGCATTAAAATGAATATGCTGAAAACTTAACGTTAGGAAAAGTTTTGATTTGATAAAAACCTTTTACTCTTCACTCTCTATATAGAAACTCTGTAACATATACATTTCTTCATAGGAATACTGGTAATTTACAAAAAAAATATATTAAAAAAAAGTGTTAAAAATTAATTAATTTTCCGATAACTTCAGTAATATGGGAGAAAAAAGTATAATTCAAATTATATTATTCATTGATGAATTATTTAATGGTAGAACTATTTAAATCAATTACTCGTCTGATTAAAAAAAACATTCTCGCTTTTGTTTGACTAAATAGTTACAGTAGTTTCTACTCAGAGAGAGAGAGAGAGTTCATGCAAAAATACTGAAAATTAAATACACATAACTAGTATATAAATAAATGACTAAATTTTTGTGTGAATTAATAAAATATAATTACTTTCTGTTGTTGTTGTTTATGCGACCTGAACGATCTGATGTAGATTACGGTCCACGAAATTCATCGCGGCTACGGGCTAGATAGTTTTACGCCTGTTGTTAGTCTTAGCTTTGAGCACCATGCAGGTGACAGTACGATTTTGCTTGTTTCCATCCCAATTTGGAGGAAGAACACTTTGGGAGTGGTCAGGGGCCTCCCAACTCTCTTCGCCTTCCGCCAACCACACGAGAGGATGTCACGAAGGCACTGTACATTTACAAACATCCATGACTTCTCCGAGACTTGAATCCAGGCCCTACGGCACCGCAGTCAGCGTCACTAACCACTATACCGGATGGGCAGCAATTATTTTCTAATTGAGTTTTTCCTCTCATCTGATACTAAAATAAATAAGTATCACCTTTCGTTCTCTAATCATCTCTACCTCATTTTGTACTAACTTATATTATTTGACCAATGGGTGTCGTATAATCCGATGTTTAACGCGCACTTTTAACACAAAAAATAAGATCGAAATTTACGCATGCGCGTTATACGCCCGAAATAAAAATGACAGCTTTAATAATAAAATAAGAGTATAAGCACATATATCGAATAATCTACACATAATCTACATATATCGAATTTTGCCGTTTACTTAAAAGAAATGGCATACCTTGTTAGTAGTGCAGCGTACACCCCTGCAACCCTCGCTTCGCGGGAGGCCTAGGATTCTAGGGGCGCAAAGCCTGACTGACGCCAAGTACGACTTAGAGCTTAAAACCTGACTTTGCAGGGGGGGAGGCTTATATTTTCCGTTACGCCACTGTATATTTTAGAACTTAAGGAGACGTAGTTCTAGAAGCATGTTAATTTTACAAAAAACTGGTATAATATCTTGAACAAAGGACTTCAAAACATAAGATCATTGCTTACGTACATTTTAGATCTCTTCATAGAAAAGAAGGTGTGCGTTATATGGAGAATATACTTAAAAATAGTCGCCCAACCGGTATAGTGGTTAGTGACGCTGACTGTGGTGCCGTAGGGAATGGGTTCGAATCCCGGAGAAGACATGGATGTTTATAAATGTATAGTGCCTTTGTGGCATAGGGGTACTCTAATAGCCGTCGAGCCGCAAGCCCTCTTGTGTGGTTGGTGGAAGGGGTAGAGAGGTGGGAGGCCAATGACCACGCCAGGTGTCCTCCATCAAAATTAGGGTGGAAACGAGCCACATCGTACTGTCACCTGTCTGATGCTCAAAGCTACGGTTAACGACAGGCGTCACTTAGCCCTTTGCCATGATGGATTTCGTGGACCTCGATCTGGCCTTTACCAATCAGGTGGCATCAGTAACAACATACCTAAAAATTAAATTTATCTTGAAAGTCTAAGTGTGCGTTATAAGCCGGATTTTACAGTAAATGTAATTAGCACCACTGCATCTTGGTCATGTTTAACTTGTTATTATCAAAAATTCCCAAGTTCATTATTTTTTCCATTTAAGAAATTATAATTTTTTTTAAAAAAAATTCAGTCTGTATATACACAAGTGGTGGAATAACTCAGTTTTACGTAAGCAAATTAGTAAGCCTGTTCAATGGGAGACGGTAGTATTAAGGCTTCTAAGGCCTTTATGATAAGATGATATGAAAATTTCTTGAGTGAGATTACAGCTCAGAAAACGATTTCATGAATTATAAAGTATATTAACCGTGCTTAGAGTAATTTAGCTTATCGTTATAATTTGAAGGAAAGAGTCACGGTGAATCAATACTAGAGATTCAAGGCTTATTACTCGCAAATCCTATCTAAGACTCTATTGCAGAATAATGGAGGAATAATTCCCACTAAACTATAAGGTATGTATTTGAAATGAAACAGTTAGGTATGAACTTAGTCTTTCAATTCACAATGTATTGATGCTTGAAATCAGGGAAAATTGAATGTGTTAAGTTAAAAACTGCAATTAAGTTCTTATTAAAACTACTAAAACTATATCAAATAGAATTTTGTGTGAGTTAAAAGAATTAAAATTATTTAAAGTATTGATAAATAAATTAATCATTTGATGTGAAGCGGATGCGGAAAATAGGATGCACGCTGCCGACTAGTTTCAAATAGAGAAGTAAATAAAAAATTAAAAATATTCAAAAATTTTAATAATTAAAAGTAGTATTATACTAAGAAAAGAGAATACAAAATTAGAGAGATAAAAGAAAATGTGTGTTTGAATATTTATTTATTTATCTTCGTGGAATTTTCAATCTTTAATAAAATACATTTTGCAGCGCTCAATTGAGCTGAAATTTTATATACAGAATTATTTTGGATGGCAATACAGCAATTTAATTATAATTAATAAAAATTAATTTTGATTAAAACTAATTACTTAAAGAATTACAAATGCAGCCACGTTGGCATCCTTCTTGGCAACTTAGCGGCCCTTTTGGCGACTTGTGTCAAAACTTGAAAAGGTTTTTTTCTCTCACGTTTTAAAGCATTCAGTTAAACTGAAATTTTATATACGCGATTGTTTTGGATGACAGTACGATACTTTAATGATAATTAATAAAAATTAATTACCACTTAATGTTGTGATTCTGCCATATGTATTTAAATATTTATATTAATTGTAACTATTTAATAAAAAGTAGCTAAAATAAAATTTTTCTTTGTTGATCTAAGTAGAAAATTGACTTAAATATTTTTTTTTATATTACTTGTTTATTGACCGACTCTTAATACTTCGTTTCACACAGGCTACACTTGACAGAATTCAAATGTATGAGAATGACGAGTGAGTGCTAATTTGCGTTACGCTACAGAGCAACACGAATGCTATTGATGGCGGACTTCGTAATTCTGAACCATGGTCAAGAGATGAGGACAACATCTGAGCTGGAACCCCCTGTTCGAGCATCCACTCCAAGACTACGGGAGAACTTTGAGCCTCGACAGATTTGACGCGCATAAGCCGCTCTACACGGTGGGTCTTCAATGGAATTAGTCTGCGCCCGTGAACTCTTAGCTACCGCGGCCTACACGAGGTAGGATACAAGATCAAGAGAGGTAAAAATTTAAATTAGTCATTTTAATTTATTCACATCAGAATTTTGATGACACAACATATTTAACCGGAGTAACCCCACAATGTATTATTAGGAATTTCATTAAATACAAAATCCCTATTGAGTACCACTGAAAGCTCCTTTTCCCACAAATCAGATTGCTTTATATAGCAATATCATTGATGATGATAATGTCGTGTCCATGACGGGGCCAAATCAGGCAACACCATGTGGACCCAGATGACTGTTCAAGCAATCTGTTGATTATTATCCACATAGTGATTTGTTGACGGAAACAGGAGCCCTATTTCTTGTAGGGCAGCAAGAAAAACTGGACAGTCCAAATTATGTGAGCAGGCGTTTACTCTATATCTAAATAGCTATCACAATTCCTTTGTTCTTCTCTATTATCCCTATCAATATTTATTCCTCTGTAATGACATGTTCTTAGCCTAGCAATAGTCTTTGTTATAAGGCGGTTTCCACTTACATTACAACATTGATGCTTCACAGGTGTGTTGTGTTCTCTCTCAATTTGAAATTTACGTCAGCATTTGCGTCTAATAAGGTAACATTGCCAAAATTTTGTCATGATAAAGATTTCATTAACGCGATATCATTAACATGAATAATAAAATTAGATGTTGATATCTTTCTGACAAAATATTTTCTGTAAAAAAACTATCAATACAATTATGTTTCTTCATACTCTCTTTTAGCCAATGTGATTGAATTATTATTGGCAATGTTTTAACGCCCAAACGAAAAAACTCTAAAATAGCAAGCACGCTTGGCGCAAGTCAGCAGGTGACGGGAGAGCGAAGCGCCATTCTGGCGGAACGAAACTCTTCCGCTGAAAAACGTAGGATGACCGTAGCGAAAACTTCAAGCTTTTCTCTTAGGAGTGAATTAGTGTGACCTTTCTCCTTGTTGATCGTAAGTCACTCGATGTTGGAGAAAAAAGGTAGACAAATATATGCAAATTCCTTTTCTCACCTCTCACTGATTACTATTTAGTGTTGTAGGCAACAAAAATCAACCCACAACTGCGCTATTGTATTCAATTGGTTGAATGGTTCTATGTTGAATTGGAGTAAAATATAATACGAGATTTTTATTTTGGGGTTTAGCTACGCGTAAAGTAATTAAATGTATGTAAACGAAAAAGAATGTGTAGTTGTACTTTTAATGATTATATAAACCCTGACTTCTATCTCATCATTTTGTTTAAGGTGACTGCCTACCTTTGAACCCAATTTTTTTATAAAAACAAATTTTTGAAACAAATTGAGTATTTTAGGAAGAAAAATAAAAAAAAATATGTAAATACATATAAATTTTTAAATTAATGTTGTACTTTTAGAAAAATTGGTTGTTTTCAAGGAAATTTTACCAAATTTTTACTAAAACGGGTAACACTGTATAAAAACGTTTCTAATACAATTATGATAATTTTCTTTATACACAACATACAAATTACGTTGCTCTTCAAAACGAACCAAAATCTAAGAGAAATATTAAAATACAAAAAATTACAGACAATTATACATAATAATATGAAAATTTTGATATTTTTAAAGTTTTTCTTTATAAAAACTACCCTAAATGAAAAAATATTTAGCCTACAAACAAAAGTTAAGGTCCACTTTATCAAAAATAGGATGATAAACATTCCCACAAAATTTCGAAACGTTATCTGGTTTGGTTCTTAAGGGGGCATAGTACCTTGCGAGAACAAAAATTGTTCGTTGTCATATACATGTTACGATTCATCATAAGTTAACAAATTTTGCTAATTTTGATCTGAATTTTATATATTATCTATAACAATGTATAAACTTTAAGAAAACTAGAGAAATTTTGTTCTTTAATAAATACAAAATTTTAAAAAAAGAAGATAAATATATATACCAAATTGTAAAAAAAATATTACTTACCTCCTGTTACCGCAAGATAATTTTTAAATTATACACATTAGAATCTCAATTTTTGCATTAAATTGAATTTAAATGTAACCTTTATTATTCTGTATACCACTTAATTGAAAAGTATCTTATATTTTTTTTTAATATTTTTTAAAATTAAAAAATTCATAAAAAATATTTTTTTTTAAAATTTCAATGTTTATACAGTTGCAAATCAAAATGTATTAAACCATAAAACATAATTATGGCATACAGAATTAAGATCTATGACTAGAATATGCATGCCAATTTTTGTAGCTCTAGAGTAAAAACTTTTTTTACAATCTTGCGGGAAAGTGTAAAAAATTGAAACTGAGAAAATCAAGTTTAAAGAATGACATTTCAATATTTCAAATAAAACTTAATACATAATATTTAAAATGATCCTGCTTCATATGTAGGACCTTCTAGCTCTGCAAAATGCTCATTTGTGGCTTTTTTTCTCATTCTGCTAGCCCTACGGGCCTCTAATGTATATGATTTTGATTTAATTTCGGCATTTTTTATGCGTGCATAATTGGCCTTAAAGGCAGAGGTAACAGTAAAATGTCCTATTTTAAAGCCAAGAGCTTTCATTATCTTTGTACCTCCCGTCATTCCCTCATTAAACATCACTATAGCCTCATTTACTGCTATGTCTACAATATTTTTAGATGACCCACACACAGAAGTTTTGGGGCAGTACTTCCAAACAGTCGAGTTGAACGACTCATTAGCGTTTTGTGTTTTACCCCCCACACATTTTTTCAGCAATTTTGGTGCAGATAGTTCTGCTATTATATAGGCTTTATTTCATCCATTATGGCAATTGGCACAATATTTTTATGTTTGAATAAAGAAGCACTATTCGTAGCAATTGCCTTTTGATATTTGCACCACGAAGTATCACCAATTGGGCAGAAGTGATGCATAGGTTTCTCATCAGTGGACCTATAATGACAATAAATTGCCCATATGGTCTGACGCATATCACTAACGGAGCTATTATTCTGTCTAATAGCATTGCCATAATAGGTGGTAATTGTATCAATGAACTTATCAGTCAGACGATTTTTACCGCTGATACTCTTACCGTCTGATAATTTTTTGCCACGATTCATTGTTTTTAATTTTCGCAGTCTAGCACCCATACGCTTTTGTATGTGGCCAACACATTTAACTTTTTCGATAGAATATGGTGCTGTCCTTTGAAGCTCTGGGAAGGATTTTGTGTCCCCATCGCCGATATACTTAATATATTTCGCATTTCGTTGTGGCACCGATCTTTGAAATATTTCCTTCATCCCGTCTACTTCCATTTTACTGGAAGAACCAATATGGTTCTTTACACAGTGTGGTTGATGTTTCAATTTCCACTCTTCATATGAATGTCCAGATTTTGGACCTCGCCATTTTTCACATCCTTTACAATATGAAGAGAGAACAGCAACATCAATCACTTTCCCTGTAACATCTCCAATGACACTACAAACACCAATACGGGAAGTGTGTCCACGTGTTTTCCACGTACCGTCACCACTGACACAGATTTCATTACTTCCAGAAGCTGATACTTCTTCTTTCGCAGCATTTTCATGGAGTCGTCTGCTACTTCACGACTGGCCAAATTTATTTTTCGCATTATCCTTTCATATGACTTTTGTGATACTGGGGATGGCAAATCCATTGCTGTGTAAAAATTCTTTATTCCACAAAAACCCAATCCTACTGTACGCATAGCATAGGTTATTCGTGTATTAACTTCATAGTCCTTACTTGAAGCAATAACTGAGGAACTTTTAAAAGTGGTCAATGTACTGCATGAGTAGCATTCAACATAAAACTCGGATACCAATCCATACAAAATCTTTTCTTTTAGAACTACTTTAGTATTGCAGTTAGGACATATTAAATATTTGGATAGTTCAGATAATAAAATATCAATGTTTATCATTCTATATCCATTAGATTGATTGGAATTTCTTACTTCCTTGTCAAGATAATTTTCTTTGCACAATTTCTTAGCGGAAGCAGATATGCAGTCAACAGCAAGCGTATCTGATACATTTCGAGTGTATTGATTCGCATGAAAACGCTTTCGTTTTCGGCGATAGTCACTGCCTCTACGTTGAGCTTTACTAGACATTTTTTACTAATTAAAAAGATGCAAAAAAAAAAACTTCAATCAACAAAAATTTAAAAAGCTTACGAATTACGAGAATAACGAGATAACACTCAATAAAGCAGCAGTAAACAGTATGAAATACAAATGTAAACAAGCAATACTTCGAACTAGGGCAGTGTTGAGTTGCAAACTTCCTTCTCTCATTAAAATAGATAAAATTAAAAATTAGCAACAACTGGGGAGAAAATAATTTCAATAACACCATAGATTTCAAAACCGAAACTAACGAACATGGTTTGTTTACATTGGATTTAAATGGACAATCCAGTGCTGACGTTTGACATTTTTTGTTGCTATTGCCGTACTTTTGGTCCGAATTTGACGCGGTTTGTTTTACAATGCTCCTAACAGTCTGTATTAATTTTTAAAAATATTTTTGAAAAATGGATTATTTTGCCGTTTAAGAGTACTATGCCCTCTTAAGATATCATGTATCTGGTAAAGTGTTTCCTTCGAAAACATAATTTTGAGAAAAACTCATTTGAAGTTTTATCTTCCTGCCCTTTTGCATAGAGTGTGATGTTTTTTAAAATCACTATTACTTTATTTCTATTTCGCGTAAAGGAAAAAGAAAAACTGTATTGGAAAGAAAAATGTTCAAACTGTAAGATTTTGAAGTAAAAAATGACTTATGTAGACGAAAAACGATATTTTCAAGGTAGGCGGTCACCTTAAAGTATTTCTTAGAAGAATATAATTGAAATGAGAACTTTATATGTTAAGGCATGAAATAAATTTGAAAATTTGAACAGATGGAACTTTTTTCGTCATAGAAATATGTCTTGAATAACATTAAAAGAGTTTTGTTAATATTTTTGAGTCGTGTGTTGCTTTAACCCCATAAGATGTTTGCCCGTGCACCGTTTGAGATACTGAAAGCTGGCCTCAACCCGGTTTGCCCGTAATCTGTACGGGCACAGATATTTTCTTCTGTGTTTGATTTGCCCGTATTTCTAATTCTTATAATGAAATTATTAGTTCCAATGTTTTTAACTGATTCAGTTTGTCATGGTACTAAAATGCTTCACATCCGGGATTTTCTTTGTCGTAAAGGCGGGGATTTTGCCTTGAAGGCAGGATTTTAAGATTCTTCAAAATAGTCAATAAAGAGCTGGGATTGACAAGGCAATGTGCAATTTGCCACTGAAGAAGAAATGAAAGGGGAAAGATAATCCAAAAAAGCCGACATTATTTCTATCCCCATTGCAATGTAAGACTTAGTATTACACCATGCTTCATATTGCGCATGTGTGCAAACACCCAAAATCTTCAACTGTTTGAAAAAGAGGTATGAACATGAATTTTTTTTTTGGTAAGTATCAGAGATATATGAAACATTCCTCATAGTATGTAGAGTGTACTTATAAAAAGCAAATATTTAGAGGATTTTGTTCCACAATTAAAAAATTAAAAAAGATGGTATACGGAAACTCTTTAAAATATAAAATTCTTCTATTATCGCATTCTGTTATGTCTTATGCTTAGTCATATGGAATAAAAAAATGTGCCATTTTTTGGAACATTTTAGGCAAAAAAAAAATTAACCGCTTAAGGGTTTAACGAAGAATCTTTTTTTCAAAAAGAAGATTTGAAAATATTATCCTCTTTATTAATGGCGCAACGGAGAATACTAGGCCACCCCCTACAATGCCAGGTTTTGGAGCCCCAAGCCATACTTGGTGTCAGTCAGGCTTAGACCCCCCGTGATGCGGTGGTGTACGTTACGCCACTTCTCATCATGCCGATATTATTTAACGCATAATTTTTACATCCGTTCGAGTTTTCACAATTCGAATTTCGAGTTTAATCACATGTATGAAATTAATGCATAGACAAGAGGACAACATATTTGAAGCATTTAAATAAAATGGATTTAAATATCTTGGTAATCTATATAAGTACTTACTTCCTACTTTTTGTAAACTTCAAGAAAAATACAGTAGAACTCATTTAACCAAACGTTTATTATCTGGAATGTCAAATATCCGAACCAAATTTTTTTTGTCAACTACATGTACTGTATATGAATATGTTTTCGAAGAGTTCAATGCTCAACAGTTGTTTCGCCTGAAGCCACACACAAAAGTGACTGGAAAACCGAAGATCAGGGATATTTGGGGAATTTTGGTTATGTGATTTGAAATAAGCTTTGGCCTGATTTAGAAGGCGAAAAAGACTTCAATGACGACTACAAGGAGGAGATTACCCACTTTGTCTAATCGATCCCAGGATTTCAAGAATGCGATGAATAATATGTAGAAACCTGGATGGCATGCGATGCAGAAGACTGGGGATTTCAAATGCTAAATGAGGACGAGATTATGACTTCCGTGCAAGAAGAATCCGACCCTGTCGACGATGAAACGGATGAAGACGACGACAACAACGAAAGTAGCAAAGGTTCATCAAATGCTGGCGCGTTTTCTGCGTTGGAGACAGCTATGGAGTGGTACGAACAACAATCAGAGTGCTGTCCAGCTCAACTACTGCTTCTCAAGAGAATTAAAGACCTTGCAGCGAAAAAACGAAAGTGTACAATGGTACAACGAAAAATAAGTGATTATTTTCCACAATAAAGGTAAAATTGCGACATTTTGCACCGATTTTGTTTTCTCTTCAAGCACGTTTCCTGCATGTGATGGTTTTCAATATTCGTATAGTGTCCAGTTTCATATGCTGCATGGATTGCATTAGGTTTTCGGTTATCCGAATAATCGCTTATCCGAACGGTGTCCGGCCCAAATTGATTCGGATAAACGACGCTCTACTGTAAAAGCGTTTATAAAATTTTAATAAAAGTTTTTGTAATTTTTAAATGAATTATTTGAATAATGTTTATTTCTTTTATATAATGGATGTTTGATTGTTTCATTTCTTTCTATTTTATTGTTGGAATATGCTAGTTACTTTATGTGTACTCTATCAGCAGAGTAAAATTTAAAATACAGTACACATAACTATTTTAACAAAATGAGCAAACCTTGATTCAGCTTTAAGTATATTTATTCTACGAATCATAAGTTTTTTTATTTCAAAAATTTTGCATCAAAAAATTTTGTTTTAAAGTGTTTTGTTTTTAGACATTGTTCAAGAACATTTCTTACATTACAATGATTTTTCTTCATTTATTTTGTTTTTAAGTTAATAAAAATAGAAAACAGGAGTGCAAATTTTATTTGTTTAAATTATATTTTAATTAAATTTAGAAGTAATTTTTTTTTTACTTTTATTAAATTTCATTGTTTACTAAAATTTCTTTATTTTGATGTAAAATGAATATTAGCATAGTTATATATATATATATATATATATATATATATATATATATATATATATATATATATATATATATATATATATATTATTTGTTTTATAAAAATGAATGAATAAAATATTTAATTCATCTGAAATATATTACATTTGATATAAAATGAAAATTCTGAAATTAAGTTATTAAAAGTAAGAAATTGAATTATGTTAAATCAAATCAAATAAACATAATACAGCTAATTTTTCTTCTGCAATTTTTAGTTGCTAAAAATATAAAAAATACAAACAGGAATTATACGAAGTCAGTTAAACTAACCATGTATTGACATTTGACATATCCACTGCCTATCCAAAAGTCTCTTCAGAGTTATTTTGTAACCCTTATCAGACCAAGAATAACAGCTAGATCTACTTTATTAATAAAATCATACATAGAAAGAAAAATTATCTTTATAGAACCACATTCTTTCGAAACAACTTAAAAGCCTACATATTTTAAGCCTTCATAACCTTTACTCATATCCCATTGACTTATAAATTACTGGTTAAAAAGCATTCGAGTTCTACAGACATCTAAAAAGCGTCTCTCTCTCTCTCAGCAACCATAACTATAAAAGTGCAGACGCAATTTCCAGATAGGAATCTTTGGAACAGTAAGCGACGGTGAAATGACACAGCGACCAGGAACTATATGCGGTGGTTATTTCTAGAACGTTGCGAAAGCATTTGTTCCATATCGCGAATATTTCAAGTTAATAAATGGAGAAGCCTTATAAATTGCATTGCTTTCCTAGTTAATCAAAATGCTTTAACGGTTTCTGAGGAGTGGTAATAAATGTGTTTAGTGAATCATTCTAAAAATTGCGAATCAGTTTTGGAATAATATTACGAAATTATGAGTTTATATTTCAGTGTTTGAGTAAATTTCAGGGGCGTAGCTAGCGCCATATATCAGCTGTATCAATGATACGGGGACCACGAGCTACAAGGACCCCAACATATGTAACTACAATCCCACTAACAGAGTTCTCATATCTAAAAAAGGGCCCCGAAGGAATTTTGATACAGGGCCCACTTAAAACTAGCTACACCAGTGGTAAATATATTTAGAAAATGGTCTCTTAACCGAAAGCTCGATGGGTAAAAGGTAATGAGACCGCTTCGTACGCCCAAGATTATGGGTTCGATCCTGGCGGGAGTCGATAGGTTTTCTGGATACGAAAATCGTAGGCACGCATACCGTATGATTATGTGGAATATTAAAGATCTCTTGAGTATGGGTATGGCTCTGGTACTCTCGTCAAAATTAAATCATGACGATAATCCACGACAGCTTGTTTTAAAATTAATTCAAGCATCCAAATTTGGTAGTGAGAGCTGCCATTAGATGGAGTAACCATGAAATGGCTCTCACTATTTGGGAACTTGCCGTGTCTGCAAAGGCTTAGTACCAATATGTAGGCCATTAGGGCAAGAAAATGATCTCTTAATCAATATTGATGCAATCGATCACCGAAACAACTAATTGCTCAGTCACTGAGGGAGCACCTCATAGAAATTATTAATTTCTTTTAGAATAGATAACTGAGAAGAGTGAGCGTTTATTAACGTCACATATAAAGCAACCCGAGTGCTATTGGCGAAGGACTTCGGCAATTTCGGTCCAAACTATCCCACATAAGCTAACGTGAAGATTTTGAGCAACGACATATTTAATAGGCATCAGTCCCTCTACTGGGCCGACCTTCAGGGCTCGAAGTCATTACCCGCCGGTGACGAGTTCATGATCAGGATCACTAGACTACCGTGGGCGCAAAGTACTAAAGAGAAAAATTTAAAAAGAGAATGCAATATTATCCATTTTTAAACTTACTTTATTAGCATTCCCCTCAGCTACTTAGTTATTTAAAAAATTCAGAGATATAGTTAGTTTATATTAAACTCTACTCATGAGATAATAAAGGATTAAAAAGATATCTTCCTAATTAACGTATAGTTAAAACTATATTATACATGATGGTAATTATATACTAACATATGTTTCCTCTAATTAATCAAAGGGAATAGCTCTCCGTTAACATAGATTAGACACAGCATTCATTTTATATAAAAATTTCTTTGAAATTCAGCTTCTTTCAAAAACATGCAATTTCTCAGTTTCAATATAAATTGATAAATTTTAAAATATCTTAAATACATATAAATTGAAAGATTTTAAGTAGAATATACTGCTCACTAGTACTATTTAGCTATTTTTTAATATAAACTATTAGTTAGAAACTATTGGTCGAATATAAACGTATTAAAATAAGAAATAGGATTATGGAGGAATGGATTAACTGCAGTGGCGTAACGCACACCCCGCATTGCCTGGGGGCCCGAAACCTGACTGCGCAGGGAGACCCAAATGTTCTCCATTACGCCACTGATTATAAAATAAAAATTATTAATTGTGAGTTTCACATTCAATTCAAATGTTTAACAACAAAAGAACGTAAGAAATTGTTAGCTTAACTACAAAGCTGGTAAATCTAAGGCATGCCAAATAATTATGGAAGTCTGATTGATATGAGTATGAGGTCTTAATTCACATAACGAGTATAGCAGCGATTCTTAAAATGTGATTCGCGGACCTTCGGGGTAGGGATGGCGATTCTTTCTGAAAAAGATCGGTCTTTAAATCGATTTCAATCGTAACCTGATGAATCGATTCAGAAAAAAATCGAGGTCTAAAAGATCGATTTTTTTTCAAGTCTGCATTTACAGTGTAAATATAAATCCATTTTATGAAAAACAAGAAAGATACTATATTAAACGATCTCTTATCAGTAAAATTAGGGAATTTTTTAGTTCAGGGAATTCGACAATTGCAATTATTTTTATCACCATATCAAAGTATCAGGTATAAAAGAAGGTATTTATTTTCGAAATGTATTTGTTACATTAAAAAGTTTAGAAAATAGATAATATAGCTTATAGTTCCCAATGCCTAATATCTAAGCTTTTTAAAAACAACAGTCTGTCAAGTCTATAGGGATCCAAGTGGTTTTGCTCATCACTTGCGATGTTGTCGTCAATCGAAAAAAGGCGCTCGCATGATCCCACGATACTCATGTAATTTACATCGTGGCTATGGAGTGAACGTGATGATAAATAGAGTTTTTTTTGTTCTTGTCAGTAAATTAACCCTTTAACCACCAACACCTTAATATAATGGATTTTAAAGTTAGTACATTGAACTAATTGTATAAATAATTTTATGATATTAACCAAAACAGAAAAAATCGAATGTCAATTTTGTAGAATGAAATATCGATTCACTGAATCGATTCAGTGCTACATATCGATTTAAAAAATCGATTTTTTGTTAGAGAAATCGATTCTTCGATTAATTTATCTCAGATCACCATCCCTACTTTGGGGTACCCAGCACCTTTCCATGGGTCCGCGAAGGTCTCTCAGTTAATGTTAAGACTTCCCTTTTCTGCAGACTATGAAAGGTCTCGTAGAGAAATTGAAAGATGCGCCCTTCCAAATTAGATCGCTTTTAACACTGGAAATCATCACTAAAAAATACTACATTAGAGTTTGTATTTCATTCTAGAATATTAATTCAGGGAGGGGTGTTCAAAATCTTGAGAGGGCAAAATTAGGCTAATACATAAGGGGGGCACGGCGATCGAAAGTTTAAGAACCGTTGTAACATAGTGCTAGAATTCGGAGCGAAGTAGAGAAAAAAAATCAGATTTAAACAGTTTCTTATTCAACTAAATTTACTCACATATGAATTTGAAAAATTTAATTCATGGTAAAGAGAAAAAGAGAGAGAGAAAAAAACCTTCAAGTAAACTGAATAAATAAACAGGAAAAAAAGATACATCTATATATATATAAAGGAGGAAAGCGACTCACTGACTCACTGACTGACTAATCACGATATCTCCGGAACTATTAAACCTACAAACTTGAAATTTGGTAGGTAGGTTCCCTTCATGGGGTAGACGTCAGCTAAGAACGGATTTTGCAAAGTTCGAACCCCAAGGGGCGTTACGGGGATTTAAGGGGCGTTATAGATAATTATTTCCATTACTAAACTATTAGATGTACAGTCGTGAAACTTGGTACACAGATTTCTTTCATAAAGTAGAGATTCCCTACATAATGATTTTTACAAAAATCGACCTCCAAGGGGCGTTGAGGGCGCTTAAGGGGCGTTACACATAATTATTTCCATTTTTAAACTATTAGACGCACAGTCTTTAAATTTGGTAAGCGGATTCCTTTCATAGAGTACAGATCCGCTGCAAAATGGGTTTTGTGAAAATCGACCCCAAGTGGAGTTGTGGAGAATTAAGGGGCATTATATAGGCAATTAACTCCTTTTTTAAACTATTAGACGTAAAATCTCGAAATTTAGTAAGCTGATTCCATTCATTGAGTAGAGATCCGCTATAAGATGGGTTTTGTGAAAATCGTTTCCAAAGTGGCGTTGCGGGGGCTCATAATGGGGGTATACATAATTATTTTTATTTTTAAACTATTAGACGCACAGTATTGAAATTTGGTAAGCGGATTCCTTTCGTAGAGTACAGATCCGCTGCAAAATGGGTTTTGTCAAAATCGACTCCCAAGTGGCATTGTGGTCAATTATGGGGCGTTATAGGCAATTAACGCCTTTTTTAAACTATTACACATAAAATCTTGAAATTGAGTAAGCAGATTCCATTCACTGGGTAGAGATCTGTCATAAGATGGGTTTTGTGAAAAAGGCTTCCTAAGTGGCGTTGCGGGGGCTTAAGGGGCGTTATAGATAATTATTTCCATTTTTAAACTATTAGACGTATAGTCTTGAAATTTGGTAAGCGGATTCCTTCCATAGAGTACAGATCCGCTGCAAAATGGGTTTTGTCAAAATCGACTCCCAAGTGGCGTTGTAGAGAATTAAGTGGCGTTATAGGCAATTAACTCCTTTTTTATTATATTAGACGTAAAATCTCGAAATTTAGTAGGCTGATTCCATTCACTGAGTAGTGAACTGTCATAAGATGGGTTTTGTGAAAATCGTTTCTTAAGTGGCGTTGCGGGGGCTTAAGGGGCACTACAGATAATTATTTCCATTTCTAAACTATTAGACGTACAGTCTTAAAATTTGGTAAGCGAATTCCTTTCATGGTGTAGAGATCCGCTACAAAATAGTTTTGGGGAAAATTGATCCCCAAGGGTCACTGAGGGGGATTGAGGGGCGTAATAGATAAATATTTCCGCTTTTTAACTAATAGAACCACCTGCTTGAAAATTAGAAGGTATGTTCTGTTCATGGAGTAAAGTTCCTTTTACAAAGATTTTTGCGAAAACGGACCCCCAAATGAGTGGAGTTGCGAGGGATTAAGGCGTGTTATAGAAAAATTCCTGTTTTTGAATTTACCTCATTTACTTGTGTTAGACATTTAAAAAGTCGGATCCAAATTTTTATGATCTCCTTGTGGTGTTTTTCCAATCCCGTTCCATGATCTCAATGAAAGTAAGCACACCGATTCGAACCCGATCTTTTTGAGTTTCGTGATTTGAGGTTGGCAGCAACTGCCATGCAAATCGAGCTAGTATTTAAACTCGGCTCATGTTAGTTTTTAGAAGAGGAAGGAGAAACGGAAATATAAGAAGTATGTGAGTGGTTTAACTCTTAGAGGGAGAGAACAACTGGTTGGCAATGCAACTGCAGGTTGCATCACCATTTTAGATTAGAAATTAATTTTATAATATTAGAAGACGGTTCGAATCGGATGTCGCTGGTAATGTTGCTTTTTGGATTTATTGATTTTATCGCTCCAGTAACGAGCAAAGTGATTTTGATTGATTATTAAAGGCCAATTTTAAGAAACTGTTTTTCGTCTACATGCCTCCTCGACACATAAATTTCACTGCTAGCTTTGCAAAATTTAAAATTAGCTTACCAATAAGTGTAACAACTTGAAATTTGTTGAGCACTTTTCTTTAGTTGAATACAGTTCCACTAAGAATGGATTTTACGGAAATCAACTCCAGGGGGGAGCAGGGAGAGTTATTGGGGCGTATTGATAGACAAAATTCCCGTTTTTGAACTGCTAAGACTATTATAATAAAATTTGGTTTGCATGCTTCTTTTGTTGAATTGGAAACCGCTAAGAATGCTGTCAACGAGGTATTGATGATAAAAATTCCGTTTTTGCTCTGTTAGTTTTAGACTTGAAATTTAGCACGCATGTTTATTTTATGGAGTATAGATCCACTGAAAGTTGCTTTGGTGGAAATCCACATGATTATTAGGTTAAGTGAGCGAAAAAAATCTTTCTACTTCTATTTTAGATATAAATAGAAATTAGATATTATAATTTATGATCTTTTTTTATCAAGGGGCGAGAGTGTAACAGCTATAAATATATTTTTCAATACAATCGAATTCTTAATGCTAGATATCAATAAGTAATATATATGTAATCAGTATACATATATACAACATCGTGAAATACCCCGTGAAGCGGGTGGGTAACGGCTAGTTAATTATAACTGAATAATTCCCAAAGCTATATGTGAAGGTGATGTACTAAGTACTATTGTACATGAATAAATCTCCTTACCGCAAGTTAAATCCATCTAGAAGCCACAAAGTGGCAGTTTCTCCTGTATAGAAGGGATAACATAAAATACAGATCATTGTAACTCTTTCAAAATTCAAATGAATAACTTCGGAAAACGAATGAAAGGAGTAAAATCAAGGAAACAGAATAACAAAATGAAATGATTAAAAATTCAATAATTCAATATCATGTGATACCCACGTGACATATCACGTGATACTCTCATGTTTCTAATGTGTTAGTCATTATGACTTAACTCAGTGGCGTGACAGCCCATGAGGGCCAAGGCCTACTGTGGCAAACTCCGTTTTCGCGACCTAGGGCCCTGAGGTGCATAAATAAATTGAGAATTTTGAGGCTCGGTTAAACAAGATTTATCGATAGAATTTTCTAACATCGCACTGGGACATAGGCGACGGACCTCGTAATGTTGTACCCCAATCAAGTAACGAGGAGGATTCCTGCGCTGGAACCACCGCCTCTCCAAACTACCACATCATGTCAACAGTAGGACTATGAGCCACAACAGATTTAACTTGAATCAGTGCCTCTATATTGCAGGTGTGTCATTGACACTAAGATTTGGTCCCAGCAACGAGTTCGTGGCCATGGCCACTAGAGAAGTGGTCCCAACCCCCGGAAGGCGGACCGGTACCAGTCCGTGGATCGAATAATGCCTGGCATCCCAAGGAACATTAAATTATTTCTATTTTATTTATTGTGGTGTATTTCTTTCGGGTTTGTGTGCCTTTCGACGGAGATCACCTCATATTTTATGTTAAAATCCCCTTTTGTTCATTTTTTGGTGTAACTGTAATTTATTCTAAGATATATTTAAATGCAATTAAATTAAAATTATTCAGTCAAAACACTCTAAAATATCCTCTTCTCAGTGGGCCGTGGTAAAATTATCAAACGTTGACCGGTCCGCGGCGATAAAAAGATTGAGTAGCACTGCATTAGAGTATCACGGTCACCAAATAAGTATTTAATAATGAAGATAAATATACATTTTAATCATTTATATTGAAGGGGAAGTTAATTATACCCATTATTTATTTCAGTGGAAAAATTCTTTACTTGTTAAGCATAAATATCTAAATATCAGTACCACACACACGAAAACATCACTTCAATTAACTTTGGCA
Source organism: Trichonephila clavipes (assembly GCA_019973935.1). Classification (NCBI taxonomy): domain Eukaryota; kingdom Metazoa; phylum Arthropoda; class Arachnida; order Araneae; family Nephilidae; genus Trichonephila; species Trichonephila clavipes. The sequence continues at coordinate 833,096 of BMAU01018507.1, forward strand.
CTACAAAGTTTATATCATTTACCAGAAATATATTACTGATGCATTTCATAAATAATAATATAACATAGTATCACACACATTAATAAATAGCATTAAAAAGTATAACACAGCTATTAAATATAAAAAAATCTGCGATAAATAATGCTATATTAAAGCCCTATAATACGCGTATATTAAGCAATATTATACAGCAGAAGAAAATCAACATATTATTTTGGGAAAAGATTCGATTCAGCATAAAAATAAAGTATAAGAATGTTGTTTTACATCACATCTGAGAGAAAATACACAGCATTTAATTATAGAAAATGCTACGATTGCATGTAAGGATATCAAATAAAATATACTATTCCAAGAGAGATATTTTATACGCGTGGATATAACACTATGTACAAAAAACGTGAGTTATTCTTCAGAAAACCTCCAAAAATATACAGGAATGACTTTGTTACTTTCTGTACTTTCTCAGAAACATTTTCTTTACACAAACAGCGTCCATACAACTGTTGTGAATGGATACTTTTCCCATTACTTCAACCGTAGTTTGAGTCTACAATATTAAGCACAGTAATAAAAGATTTCCCAGAATGTATGAAATGTGAATTCTATTGAAATAGAAACCTTAGAGCTGCAAAGATAGTTGAATAAGCGATGAATTTATAACGTAAACTTTAGAATAAATGGTGAATATACTTTGAATGAGACATTTCTTTAAAAATTGGAATCTACAAAATACAGAGATGGATTTTACATTTATTCAGGAGTATGTAATAATTCAAAAGACTCATTACACAATTTTTATAAAAATAACTGAACAACTCTCTTCTGGTTGCGAAATCTGCTTCATATAGTAAGTGTAAGAACAGACTATACAGAAATAAGAAAGCGTTGTTACAATGCACACACACTAGCCGTCAGCTTCGCTGAGTATTCAAGATGTATGACTATAAAGGGTGTTTTTTTAGAGGTATAGAACTTTAAATTGCAATAAAACAACGATGTATTATTCGATTGACATGAATTCTTTTTTATTCGAAAGATAATCTTGTGGCATTACATTTTAAATATGATTTCTGGCATATGACTGTCACGGCTGGCTCGGATGTAGTCCAATCTGGACGTCCAATTTTCGATGACGTTTTCTAACATTTGTGGCCGTATATCGGCAATAACACGGCGAATGTTGTCTTCCAAATGGTCAAGCGTTTGTGGCTTATCCGCATAGACCAATGACTTTACATAGCCCCACAGAAAATAGTCTAGCGGTGTTAAATCACAAGATCTTGGAGGCCAATTCACAGGTCCACAACGTGAAAATAGGCGGTCACCAAACGTGTCTTTCAATAAATCGGTTGTGGCACGAGCTGTGTGACATGTTGCGCCGTCTTGTTGGAACCACAGCTCCTGGACATCATGATTGTTCAATTCAGGAATGAAAAATTTAGTAATCATGGCTCTATACCGATCACCATTGACTGTAGCGTTGTGGCCTTCATCGTTTTTGAAGAAGGATTCCACCAGCCCATAAAGCGCAGCAAACAGCCAGTTTTTCTGGATGTAACGGTGTTTCGACATACACTTGTGGATTAGCTTCACTCCAAATGCGGCAGTTTTGTTTGTTGACGTAGCTATTCAACCAGAAGTGCACTTCATCGCTAAACAAAATTCGCTTATGAAAATCGGGAACGACGGCAATCTAGTTTTGGGCCCATTCGACGAATCTACGCCTTGCTTGATGATCGTTTTGATGAATTGCCAAACCAAACTGAGAATAAATCACTTGACAGCTGTTAAATCGGTCGCCATCTTGGAAAGTAATGCCAACTTAAACTTCTATACCTGGAAAAAAAACACTCTTTATATTGCTTTAAGGTATCCGACTACGTTCGGAACCGTGATTTTGAAAAAGCGCATAAATGGATAATGTTCATGATATTTAGTGTCACTCAGATTAGAATACATGCATAAAATTGTTTTAAGGACATTTTGACAAAAAAAATGTATTTAAGTATAATATTTTGGCAAAAAATTAACTTAGAATAATCTTTTTTTCCTAATGTTCTCCTTTTGTGAAAAATGCTTCAATTATAATAATATTTTGCCTGTATATAGCACAGACCTCTCTACAGAGGCTCAACTAGAATTGTTGAAAAATTCACATTATTTTCAGAGTTAACACCAATTGAAATAATTATTCGTGTTTTTTTCTTAAAATTGCTCCCCTCTGTTGTCGTAAAATATGAATAAACCTACTTCTAAGTTATATATTTCAAAAATTCTAGTTAAGCCTCTGAACAGAGGTCTGAGCTATGTACAGGCAAAATATTATTCTAATAGAAGCATTTTTCACAAAAGGAGAACATTTGGAAATAAGATTATTCCAATTTTAATTTTTTGCCAAAATATTGTATTTAAATAAATTTTTGTTTGCTAAAATGTCCTTAAAGGAATTGTATGCATATATTCTAATCTAAGTGACACTAAATACCATGAAAATTATCCATTTATGCTCTTTTGAAAATCACGGTTCCAAACGTAGGCGGATACCTTAAAGTTATTGAGATATCTAAGTGTTGGCATAAAGTTTTCGATTGAATTCAGAAGCATCTCCCATTGGGAATCTATTTCGTCAGAACCTGTTTTTAGTGGATCTCAGTTGAACAAAATAAACTTTCTTGCCAAATTTAAAATCTATAGATCTATTAGTCCAGTAGTTTTAAAATGAGTATTTTTGTCTATAATGTTCCCGAAAACTCTCAGGAAAGTCTATTTCCACAAAAGCCATTCTTAGCGGATCTCTACTCAATAAAAAAGAAACGTATCAGCCAGATTTCAAGTCTGTATGTCTATAATAGTTACGGATACCTCGTGATGATTGATTGAGTGTAAATGTGTCGCATATATATATACAGTAGATTGTGCGTGGTATGTTCTATTTACTTATTTATTATTTCCATACGCAGGTTGTGATTGCAATGGTTGCGTAACAAATGAGGAGGCTTGAATGTTGTTCTAATCCTCATTTTATTCTTTCGGTAGACACGTACATAAGACAGGTAACACAAAGGAATATTTAATGGACAAATGATTATAGTAACATTATAAACGAATATCGGCCAGTCAAATTTTCCAGAGAATCTCGGCCTTTATATGAAACACAGACTGGAAGTTCCAAATTGCACATGACCTCCATGGAGGGATCTTGTGGATGGAGGAAAGATATCGTACGAGGTGGTAACATAATGGGTAATTAAAACACGCTGAGATTTTAATTTCTAACAGATAAAGTTATGATTATATCCCGTCAGGTGGGTAAGTTAACAGTCAATTATTCACGCGGAAGTCCTAAGGGGTCAGGACAAGTAACGCACACAAAGAGGGGGGTCCTGGGGGTCCGGACCCCCCAAAGCCCTTGATTTTTTCCGATTGATTATAATTCTAAGTATATGGTATGTAAAACTTAATTAAGTATTTGTTATTAATGATTAATTTTATTAATTATTGCTAATTATTTATTCAATAATAAGTTTTTTACTGTGTTTTGTTCCCGAAAATCAACAAAATCAAAAGGAGCATGATACAAGGATGGTGAACTTTCGACCCCGACCCCCCTTCCCTGAAAAATTCCTATGTGCGCTACTGATCAGGACCATAACAAATTAAATAGTTTTTCGATTAAATTAATGTATATTATTACTGTAAAATCCGGCGTATAACACATACTGGTGCATATATATATATATATAATGAGTACCTATACTTTCAAGCTGATTTTTTAAAAAATTTTAGGTACATTCGGCGTATAACACGACCCCCTTTTTAAAGGAAGAAATCTGAAATATTAGCATACATTGCTTTGATGTTTTGAAGTAATTTATTCGAGGTATTATCCCAGACTTTTGGAAAAATAGTATACTCCTAGAACTACAACTCCTTTAGTTCAAAAGACACGTCTTTTTTTTAAACAAACCGTGTTTCGATACATGTAGAAGTACCTTTTTATCATGCTCATCTCTTTTGTTATTTTTAAAGCTAACGTTTTCAAACCCAGCGTATAACACACACCCTTAAGTTTCGATCCTATTTTTTATGTTCAAAGTACGAGTTATATGCCGGATTTTACGGTGTATATAAAGATTTTTCTAACTCAATTATTTTGCAAGGTTATCTTGAACCCTTTAAAGTCTCTCGCTATCAACAATTTTTTGATTAATTACCTATTTTACGGGTGTGATAAATTATTTGCAACTATAGATCCCCAAAATTTACGTATTGTCAAATGCAAATTAATGATGACGTTGATGAAAATGACACAATATTGCATCATCAACCAAAACTGTAACCAAATGGTTTACAATCATTAAATCAGAAGATTTTATACAGTATTCTTGAACATTTCATATGTTTGAATAAGCTGAGAGGGTTTCGAATTTAAAGGAGAACACTTTTTTTCAACCTAGATTTTGCTTGCCCATTTTCGTGGTGTTGCTGCTGCCTTTACGATGTGTGTATGTCTTGCTTCCGTGTAATGTGTCGTCTTCCAAAGTAGCTTCAAATCATCACCAATAGTAAATGTGTCATTTCCATGCCTATATATCCAGGGACGTCTTGAGGCATGGACCAACTGACCCGGCTATAATGGGGACATTCTCTAGCTCTATACTCTCCGCCTTAATATAATTGTGATTTGGATAATTTTAACAGCCAAATGTTATTTCTAGTTGTATTCTCCGAAGAACTGGGAATTTCGGAGGATATGTCAACTGGCGGTATGTAATGGCCGTCGTCCATGCATATGTTTAGGTCTACCACCATACACGATCATTACTCATTCACTCAAATGACAGCTGTCCGTTGAGCCGCTTTGTGCGATTGTAAGTCATACACATTTATTTTTTTGAATTCCAACGAATATCTGCAAAAGTATGCTATGTATTGCCTACTTTTATGGATCATAGGTGGTGCCAGGGCCTACTTTTATGGATCATAGGTGGTGCCAGGGCCTACTTTTACGTAGGGGTTCAGGGTGCACTATTGCGTATGAACCCAGGGCCTAAATAAGTCGTAAGGTATCCGACTACGTTCAGAACCGTGATTTTGCAAAAGCGTATAAATGGATAATATTTATGATATTTAGTGAAACTTAGATTAGAAAATGTATATAAAATTGTTTTAAGAATAGTATTACAATAAAAAAAATATTTAAGTACAATATTTTGATAAAAAATGAACATAGAATGACCAATTTTCAAAATATTCTCCTTTTGTGAAAAATGCTTTTATTATAATAATATTTTGCCTGTATATCGCTCAGACCTCTGTACAGAGGTTCAACTAGAATTTTTGAAATATATAACTTAGAAGTGGGTTTATCCACGTTTTACGACAACAGAGGGGAGAAATTTTAAGAGAAAAACGCCGATAATTATTTCAATTGGTTGTAACTCTGAAAATAATGTGAATTTTTCAAAAACTATAGCCCAGACTCTCTGCAGAAGTCTTTACTTTATATAAGCAAAATATTATTATTTTAGAAGAATTTTTTATAAAAGGAGAACATTTTGAACAAAAGTTATTCTAAGTTAATTTTTTTGCCGAAATATTGTATTTAAATAATTTTTTTGTCAAAATTTCCTTAAAACAACTTTATACATGTATTCTAATTTAAGTGACACTAAATATCACGAAAATTATCCATTTAGGCTCTTTTTTTAAAATCATGGTTCCGAACGTAGTCGGATACCTTAAAACACCCTTGCGTATATCTTCTTTAGTTTAATTGAAATAAGCCTTTCCTTTAGTTACATTTCTTAATATCATCTTCCCTTTTTTTTCATTTCATAGAAAAATATCACGAGAAAAAAAGATACAATTTTAGAACAAAACTAAAACAGTTATGGATATCAAGGCGTGAGAGAAAACTCGGGAAGGGGTTTAATATTCTGTATTTCTGATAGGAACGTGAACGAAATAAACTGTATGATAAAAATTCTGAGAGATTTAAGCCGAACTCATTTGTATTATTTTAAAACAGTAAGACCCTCTAACCATAAACACTTTGTAATGAAATTAGACGCAAAGATCCTATTTTTATGATTTTTCAATAAGATATCATTTTTTTCCCTTTCTTACTAAAGTGCCTTAGGATCCAGAAACAGAAAAAAAAGAAAGAAATAATTGAAAGGAATAAAAATTTGTATATTTACGCGAGAACTAAAGTTGAGTTTGGTAGCAATATCTGGTCGAAAGAGAAACTAATTGTAAATTCTTACCAAAGTTCAGTAAAATAAAATGTTTTGAGACATCTAGTTGTTTTTTAAGACAACTTATAATAGCATTTAAATACTTTTATTTTAAATCCATCTCAACATTTTTTTTCATACCGCATAAAAAGATATTACTTAAAAAAATAATAATTCAGAAACCTCAAATAAAACTTTATCCAAACAAATGGATGATAACATATTTTACAAAGAGTTTAAGTTTGGACAACTATATTTTAAGCTTAAAAGTACATAAAATCTACAGCAAATATATTTAATAATACGGTTTTCAATCCATTATAATTTTATTCTGCAATCTGAAACAAACAATTGTCTATTTAAAATCGTATTTTTATCCTGATTCCATTGTCTCATTATGTTTGTTTCTTTTTATTCTAAACGATAAATAATATAACTAAGATTTTGAAATTTAAAAAAAAATATTTGTGGGCAGAAGGATTAAGAAACATGTTTAGAAAAAGTACATACATGCTTCTGATTTAACTATTTTTTTAATAAAACCATAATAAAATTCAATTGTTCTTGATGAGACTTATTATAAATTAAACCGCATTCTATTAATCCTGGTAACTAAAAAATGTGTAACCCTCTCACAATCGAACTACATGTTTCTCATTATTGCCGACCGCCCTCTGTTTCCAATCGTATTAAAACCACCCTTACTCCAAATCTACTACGACACGAATTTTTTTTTCTACATCTCTACAAAGACATCCCCAAGCAAAGAAACTGCTCAAACCTCAAGGAGAAAAAAACCAATCCAGGACAGAAGAAGAGCAAGAAAAAAAAAGATCCTGTCGACCATCAGCTTTTTGTCCCATCCTTTTTCGAAGTCTCCCTTGCAAACCGCAAACCAGGATTTCTTGAGGGGCAATGGTGATCTCAGGTTGCCTGAAACTGCAGACTGGGGATTGATGTCCCAGATGTTAGTCTAGGGGAGATTTAAGCAGCATGATTGATGGATAGGGCGAGTAATGCTGGTGGACAACTTGGGAGGATTAGAAAAAGGAAATCCCATATCCCCGGAGAAGAGGGAAGGGGCGTTTTTCACGCGCTCGCTTTTCCTTTTCTCCACTTATTTAAGAAACGGAGAAAGAATTCATTTTTTTTCTGTCCCTTTTTCCTTCATTTTTTTTTATCTTTCCGCTTTCTTCTAATAAAATGGTAATATCGAAGAATAGGCGAAGGAGTATAGGTAATAGTTCCGTATGCATTGCTACGAGTGAATGCGCTTAGGGGCAGTGGCGCACACAAGGGGGGAGGGTTCCTCCCCCCTAAGTCCGGTTGATTATAATCCTATGTACATAGAACGTAAAATGTAATTAAGTATTTGTTATTAATAGTTAATTTTGATTATTTAATTAATAGTTAATTTTTTAAAATTTGTTCCAGAAAATCGACAAAATCAAAATAATATGCTGGGCGGCGTATTGGAGCATGATACGGGGATGGCGGATTTTCGACCCTGGACCCCCACCCCTCTTGAAAAATTCCTGTGTGTGCCACTGATTAGGGGATATTTTAAATTTTAACGAACGTTTCTTCAGCAATTTTAATTTTTAAGGAGGGGGGAGAGGGTATTTAAGAAGTCACTTTTTGGCAATTTAGTTGTATGCAAAAATCGTTACTTTAAAATTTACTTACGAAAAACAATCAGAAGTTTTGGCATATTTCATTTAGTTGAATTCAAGTGAACGAATCGCGAACTCATTTGCTTCAACATAAAATAAATGTTTGTAGGGGCAGTTGCATAGTTAAAGAGGTATCCTGGAAAAGTCCAGATGTTCCCAATTTTCTAGATATATTTTATTCTTTTTAAATGTATAAAATGCAAGATTATTTTTTAAGACATCAGCTACATCCTAGAGATCATCTTGAGCATATTAAATAGGGCTACAGGAATAAAATTTACGTTACTGCATGATATTAGATATTATATGTAATATTGCATTTAGATATTACATGTAACATTTTTTTGCATCTAAAATATTTAAAACTGATGCGAATTGTAATTAAATTAATCCTCGATCATATACGCAGAGATTCAAGAACCAATACAAAACTTTAAATAAATCAAACATTAAATTTATTAATGTTAACATGAAAAGTCAAATTCTTAAAACTAAACATTAATCAAACATTAAATGCAAGAAAGTTGTAATCAAATTACGTTCTAAGTTGTGTTCAAATTACGTATACTTCTAAAACCCGCCTATACTGCTATAATAATGCCCCTTACTCACAAGTAGAACACGGTGCCTTTATATAATATGGCAATAACCGATATCATAGGAAACAAATTTTGATTTCAGCATAGGCATCTTTTTTCGTAGTTCTTCCGGAGTTCAGCGCTTTAAATTTGATGTAGTGTGTATATAGATGATATTTCGACTCCATTACTTGACTTCACTTCAGACTTATAAGACATTTTGGCTGTGGTATGTGGATGGACATCGTAATGAATGACATCAGATTTGGAACCACCCCTCTCCAAATTACCATACCAAACCAAAGGAAGGACTTTGAGCTCGACAGATTTAATGTGCACCAGCCTCTCCATACGGGTCTTCACTGGCACCAGGGCTCGAACTCATGACATTCCAGTGATGAGAACGTGGCCATGGCCACCAGCTATGGTTAATGGATGTTAACGTGTAACTATGCTTTAGTAACATTGCGCTTCTAAACAGCACTAGTAGTGGTGAAGAGCCTCGATATTTTCAGCCATGGTCAAGGGATTTTTAACCATGGTTATATTACCTGAGTCGATACATCAGACTCTAAACTTCAACATCATGATAACATGAAGACTTAGAGTGACGTATTTAATTTGTATTGGTCTGTTTACACCAGGGGTACTCAACCTTTTTTCCCGCCGGGCCGCATGCACATGATAGGTATTTCATGCGGGCTGCATGCACATGACAGTTATTTCATGCGGGTGGCAACATGTGGTCAATGGGAAAAGCATACTATAGGACTAAAGCAACATTGATAAACAAAATTGATCAGAATATTAAAAATAAAAAAAAATCGGCTTTTATTTTAAAATACTATATTAACTTTTCTATCGAACACACTGAGAGAGAGAGAGAGAGAGACAAAAATATTTATTTTTATGAATTTTTACTGAGTTATAGGATATTTTCTATTTTCTTTCTTCTATGACCAAGCCTCTTGCTTACATTCTACTATTAAACAACAACAAAAGAAAACAAATTGATAGCAAAAATAATATATTTGATTGCTTGATTGAGAGAATTTCCTGTTAAATTTTTTGTACATTGTTCTCCAATAATTGAATTTCTTAGTGCAATGGGCTATGACCAGACCACTCAAAAAAGGTCGGCAGGTCGCAGGTTGAATATCACTGGTTTACACATTGGACTGTAGTGGAACTAGAACTCGAATTCACTTCTAACAGAATCAAAGTTGGTCACGAATTTGCGACTAACTCCCCTCGGCTTAAGAGAACAATATGCAGACGGAAACAAAAAAACAAAAAAATAAATATAATATGAGCAGTGGCGTAACGAAAAATATTAGCCCCCCCCTGCGAAATCAAATTTGGGCTTTAGGCTCCCTACAGTCCTGTCTACCCCTACGATGCGGCGGTGTACGTTACGCCACTGATATGAGTTTAGAAGGGATTTTCTTCCAAATTTATTTATGTATAATACATTTAAGGTTGAAACAATAAACATTTTTATTCTGAATTAATATTAAATTTCAGATATAAACATTCACTTAAAAGATTATGCACTAGAATTTTTTTTTCTCTTTCTTTCAATGGACAACCAAAGTGCTGAAGATTAAAATCATACTAAAATGCATTTTATAATTTCAATTTTTGAAAATTACATTTGTAGTGATTTTAAGAACAAACACCAATGCTCAGAATAAGTGTAAACAGAAACTGAAGTAAACAGACATTAAACCAACTGAAGTATGAAAAAATAAAGAGTATAACTTTGTCAAACAGAAAAAAAAGATTCTATAAAAATTTATGATATCCAAATCTGCTATAACAAGAGCAGTTACTCTTGTAGTCAAATAAATTTTTCTATCTGCAAAAGCAAAAACAAATGTTGTTGCCCTCAATAAATAAACCCTAATTAAGCGTAAATTAATACGGATTACACTCATTCAGGGAAATATTTTGCCATCATTACTTTTCTCGGTAGTGGGATTTTGCAATATCCATCATTTCCTTGAAATCTTTCTAATCAGAAAAATAAATCTCTGCTTTTTACTTACAGATAATGATTGCATTGGGAAGATCCTCCTGATTCTCGTAGTCAAAATGAAAACATTTTCTTAACGATGTCTATTTATTTGACCGTAAAACATTATCATTAGATTTAATATCCCATTTAAAACTGCAAACAATTGAACAGTTGTAAATGTAAAAAAAAAAAGAATTATGGTTATAATTTCTATTATCAAAATAGTAAAGTTGCATCAAAATAGACTTTAATAATTAATTAAGTTTGAACTCCAAATTCAATAAGGGATTGCGATGCAACAAAATTAATGTGATACACTTTTGTGAGAGTTTTTTTTCATTATTCTATTTGAAAGAAATAAAATATTTCACATGAATTTTATGAAAGAAATAGCAACTATCAATCCCACACCCGCTCAGTTTTATACTTTCTGTTTGCCCCGATTTACAAAATCATATTTATTTTCAGGGTGGAAAGTTCTATGAATTTTAATTGTAAAACATAGTTATAAAGTTTTCAAATACATTTATGTTTTACTAAATGTAATTATAAAAATGTACAGTGGTGTAACGGAGAATATTAGCCCCCCGCAAAGTCAAGTTTTGCCTTTAATATTTTATAAATTGGTTAAATACGTACGGGGCGTCAGTCAGGGTTTGAGCTCTTAGAATATTGGCCCAACCCCACGATGCGGGGTATTGTATTACGCCACTGAAAGTATTCATCTGTGGTTGGCATCATCGATATACCATAAAATCCGGTGTATAATGCGCACCCATACTTTCAAAAGCAGTTTTCAATTTTTAGGTCTAATCGCCCAATATAACACGCACCCCTTTTTTACGAAGAAAACCGAAATGTCCGTATGCAATGCTGTTATGTTTTGAAGCCATGTATTCGATTTACAAATACATTTATAAGCTTTATACATTTATACGTCTTAAGCTTTTGCAAAAAATAGTATACTTTTAGAGCTCTACAACCTTTTAAGTTCATTAACAACGTTATTTCTTTTAAATAAACAGTATTTCGAAATATGTAGAAGTCTAATTTTTTTATGCTCATACCTCTTTCTTATTTATTTTTAAAGTTCTCATTTTTACCTGGCGTAGAACGCGCACCTGTACATTTTGATTTTATTTTTGGTGTTAAAAGGGCCTCGTTATACGCCGGATTTTACGGAAATTCATTTCAAACCTCAAAAATACACTGCTGGACAATTGCTAAGGACGGAAAACGCTATCATCCATAGCAACCACAAAATGAAAGGAAGCAAAATGTGGAAAATTAGAATAAGTGCGGGATATTAGTAAGAAGTATGAGTATGCAAATTCTTTTTCCACGTCTGTTCATCACGTGATAGCGTTCATAAGAGCTTTAAAGGTTTTGACGCGTGTGGACGGTTGTTGTTTCAAGTCAAAGTTTTACAGGAAAGATTTAATAGACGAAATTAAAATTTTTGGCATGTCTTCCCGACATCACATAGATGATTTTATGCGTGGCCGAATTATTGGAAAGATCGAAGAAGGGCGAAAAATAACAGATGTTGCCAGGGAGTTCGACATCGCTCACAGCGTTGTTTCACGGCTGTGGAAGTCATTTAAAACTACTGGAATGTGTAGTAGACGGCACGGGGAGGTCGTGTTAGAAGTACGACGCCTGCAGAAGACAGATATATCGTCCTATCAGCAAAAAGGAACAGGCGCACCACAGCTCAGCAGGTGGCAAATCAGTTTCTTGCTGCCTCAGGAAAGCAAATCTCCCGAAAAACTGTTGCCAGACGTTTGAGGGGAGGAGGACTATACGCACGCAGACCTGTTGTGTGTGTCCCATTGACCAGACAGCACCGTACTGCCCGTTTGCAATGGTGTCGTGAGCATCACAATTGGACCGAACAGGACTGGGCTTGCGTACTATTCTCAGATGAGAGTAGGTTCAGTCTGTCATCGGATTGTAGACGCCAACTCCAACTGATCTGGCGCGAGAGTGGTACTGCTTATCGTCCAGAAAATATCCAGGAAAAGAACCGATATCCGACATGCAGTATCATGGTGTGGGCCGGCATCATGATCAATGGCCGCACGCGCCTACATGTGGTTGCGAATGGGACTATGACTGGCCAACGATACATTGATGAAGTTTTACTTCCTCATGTTCGTCTTTTCCGTGGTGCTGTCGGTGATAAATTTGTTTTTATGGACGACAACGCAACATGTCATCGAACACTCGCTGTTCAGGATTGTCTAGACAGCGAGGGTATTCAACGTCTCGTATGGCCAGCGCGTTCTCCAGATCTAAACCCCATTGAAAATGTGTGGGATGCTTTGGGGACGCAAGTTGCTGGTCGAAACTATCCTCCGACAAACAAGAACACCCTCATCCGTGCACTCACAGAGGAATGGGATAAATTGCCTCAACAGCTGCTGGATAATGTTGTGCAAAGTATGGTACGACGTGTGGAATGTTGCATCACACTCCACGGTGGACATATCCCGTACTGATACCTTTCTTTAAGGTGCCTGCTGACTTTTATAGATGCATTGTTCCATTTCTCCGTACGCAGATCAAATGAACATTTTTTTTTCTTTCAGATGTTTCACAGCTTTTGTACTTTCCAGAACAATAAATATTCTTTATTCTAATGTCTGAACAGTGCGGCAACTATATTTTATCCTACTAGGCCTCATGTCTCGCTTAATGTTATGCTACATAGCAATTTGTGATCCGTCCTTAGCAATTGTCCAGCAGTGTATTATATTTACAAAATTGTATATTCTAAGCCAGGGTTGTTAAAATAGCGGATTGCAAAGATGGGGTTTTTTCCCGGCACGCTAAGACAGTCAGAAAACAAAATAATTAAAAAAACGTTCCCTACATTTGGATCAACATATGTTTGTGATCAAAGCTTTTCTTGTATGAAGACCAGTAAGAGTCAATACAGATCCAATTTGGCTGACATTAACTTGCAGGATGTGATGAGGATTGCAACAAACTATCTCATTCCTGGTTTTAAAAAAGTGACGAAAAGTGTGATAGGTACACATAGGTGCGTACACTTGTCTCATTCAACTGTTTTAAAATTAAATGTGCTTGCAGTTGTAGATGATATGAAATGAGCACAGTAAATAAATTGGATAAAATGACCACTATTTTATTTAAATTGTATACATTGATTTTTATGTAGTACAACTTGTATTGTAATGTTTTCGTCTCGCAGCTGAGATCGTGTCTTTGTGTAAATAATCACCACATGTGCAAAGACACTTGTGCAACTTTGAATTATTGCGTAGTACCATCTTGGTTCGCCCGTCGACCTTTCACATCACGATGGACCCTCTTCCTGTCACTAGCAGGATGTAACGAGACGCTAAACAGCACCGGCCCCCTGATCCCCAAACAGAGGGAGGAAGAACCAGAGTGAGATGCTTTGAACCTTCAAGTGAGCGGTTGCCGAAAGGGACCCCTCCTCTCATAAACCACTGTTTTGAGCTCTAATAATCTTTTAATAAGTTTAATAACTTCAATGTATAATTATGTTAATAATAGCTGTGGCGAAAATAAACAAAATATTTAAATAAATCAATATAACGCTACCGTTATTTATCTCAAACGTCACAGTACCTTTTCTGAGATGTAAAGCTAACTAATTTGTGCAATCATTAAAAAAAGGTGCTCTTTCGCTATGTGTGTCCTCTGCTTCCACAATGAGGCCTTCTAGCCAAAACAATTTCCCATTCATGTTCTATGCTATATTAAACTTAAATTTTACAGGTCATTCAAAAGTTGCACTAACAAAACTCCTCTTTCTTGAATAAAAGAAATTTATTTTTATGTGAAATATATAAAAAAACGCTATTTGGAAAAAAAAATGAGACTATTAATTATTATATTCTTTTAGAAATTATTGCAAACATTTAGGATATACCAAAATAAAAACAACAGGAAAATAAATTGTATGATTAATAATTCAGTTTAAATAATCAGAGGTAAAAGATTTATCAACCATACTACCATGAAAGTACAGAAAAAGCTCTTTTAAATTAATTCATTATTTTTTTCCATCTCTATTGCAAAAAAAAATGACGTTTCTTAAACGTCATTCGAATTTATTTTGCTTTTCTGCAAAACAAACTTTGAAGCAATAGAAATAAAGGAGGCACAAAATAAAACATCTTCGCTCTATACCTCGGGCGAAACATCTTTAATTTGCAATCTGCGAGAAAAATAATAATGAAAAAAATGCTTACACGAAGATAAAACAAACGATTGCAAACATTTAACCACGAAAAAAATGGTACCGAGTTACTCGTTGAGCTGCAATTAATTTACGAAATTATTGCAAATATTTCGCAACCATTTTCGAAAGAAAATATTTCGACATTTTTCAGAAAAACTCAGTTAAAAATGTCAGTTTGAAAAATTAAAAGATGACGAATATTTATTATAACAAACAAATTAAAAAAAACTAGAACAATTAGAAAATTCTTGCGTATTTTAGAATAATACCAACTTTAATAACATTAAATATTAGACTAATCTTAATCAGTATTTAAAAGAGGCTGTAAGAGTATTAAATCTAAAATATTCTATAATTACTGATTTTTTTGTAATCTTAATAGTTTTTTGATAATTATTAACACATTAAGTAAGTAATTATGCTTATTATTTTAAAGCTAAAACTCATTTATAAATATTTTACAAAATCAAGCCCATTTGCATATTTTATACAACTAAAAATTACATTATAATTAAATGATATAATTTTTGATTAACAGTATATTTGAATTATTTCAGAGAATTGTACATTAATACAAATAAAAAATATAGATTTATTATAAAGTAAAAATGAAATGCACATCGGAATTTACACACATATTGTTTGTCTCTCTCTCTGAAAACAGTAAATTTAAAAAGAATATCATATTCAGAGGTGTTTATAACAGATTTAATTTTAAGCTAACATCAATTTACCACATGTTAGATCCATTAAAAGTTCTTTTGTTGCAACTAGCATTCTGTATCTTTCTAATGATTTATTACGGAATAATTCTCCGAATTTAACAGTTTTTTTTGTACCATATACGTAAAGAGATGATGAATGGTGTATTTTCAAAATTATAAGGGACATATTTGTAAATTATAAGATATTAAAAATAAATGAGCAATATAAATGATCAAATTTCCAAGTTAATTTTTGTAGCTCGTGAAATTCCTTTCAATAAGGAATTTTTCATGTACTTATTTTTGCACGAAAGTGCGTGGACTCAACTTATTTATTGAATTAATACGTAATACTTTGTAAAAAGAAAGAAATTAATTTTCAAACATTTCAAAATATAATTAGAAATTCAAAATCACTGCAACGGTTTATTGGAAATTTACATTTTACTGAAAATTTGAACTAATCAATAAATTTTTTTGAAAAAAAATTCAATTAAAAATATAAAACTTTTTTTATTATTACTATTTTAAAGAGTGAATTTAACAAATATATTAATGCATATATTTCTGCTGGATATAAGAGGAAGTATTTTAATACTTTATCATTAAATCTTACACACACACATTGAATGGAATACACATATATAAAGCATTACATATTATTCATATTAACATACTATTTCATTGATTATATCTCAGTGAATAGGCTATAATATGAGTAATTCTATAAGAAATCTCGAAAATCCATCATATCTGACTGAAATTGTTTTAAAAAAAATTATACTTTTTTCATTTTTTTTTGAAATTTGAATTAAATACATTTGTGAAAATTTAATTTCCTTCATTCACGATAACATTACACAAATTTTACTATCGTCTTCGTGCTGTAATCAAATACAAATTTTGTTAGTTAGATAATTGAATTCAAACTTAAGTATATCACACACACACAGAGTATCAGAACATAGAAGTGTTCTAAAATTATAGTAACTTACACATACTTGCTTAAAACATGCACACGTTTTCGTATAGTGTAAATTACACTTGTATTAAAAATCTATATTATATATATAACCCTGTCCTTAAAATTTTATTCGAAAAGTAGTATTTCAGGCTGTTCTATGTGTATTATGTATCCTTTTATAATAACTTTGTAGCTTACTATATATATATATATATACTTGAGTATTCAATTGAATGTAAAATAATTTTTTCTTCTGGGGGACTCTCGCATTTAAATTTAAAATACGACGTTCAGCTGAATCTGTTAAACTTATTTTCCTAAGAAAACTTACTGTATGGATTTTGGTTTGCTTTGAAAAAATTAGAACCAATTCAATAAAATAAAATAAAAATAAATAAATAAGTACATGTAAAATTACAACCTTGTTACGAGATTTTTCTGTACTGTATAATAATAAACGCATAAAAATGTAGATGGAAATAAATACCTTTACAGTTTTTAAGACCTTGTTGATGATTATCATCATTTTTTCAACCTCCAGTGAAATAACCGACTTATTATTGATAGCCAATCTCAGTAGTTGTCTAGATGACAAACCTCCCGCGATATATTTCACATCCAAACTTCTCCCTAAGGTTGCAAAACTTTCCGGAGCACAAACTCTTATGATTTAAACAGTCCCATAGCACGGCACATACCTATTTTACTAGTCTCACCCCCAGGCAATAATAAACCGGATCGTAAACCAAAAGATGAGTTGCCCGGGTGATGGCACAACTCCTAACCTCACCCCTCTCCGCGAAAAAAAAAGGGCAGCCTTAAAATGAAAACCAAAAAGCCACTCCGGGACTTTTTGATTTACAACCGAATCGAGCAGTGTTATTGTCTCGGTACCACAAGCAATTCCGTTGTTTATATTCAGTCAACAAAATCCTATGATCAAAGAAGAAGAGGAGGAGGAACGGCTGGGTAGATACAGGCGCCGTCCGGCCAACTTCTACATACTTCCTTCGAACCATGAGACTTGATGGCGTTGCTGTAAAGATCCGGCATTCCGGACACGTCCTAACGCATTTCCCCAAGCCCTATTGGTGTCGGACCTCCTTTTTTTCTTTTCCTTTCCCGTTCCAGCCTTGCCTGCTCCAGGGCATCTCTTTTTCCTCCCGGACTGGTTTTTCCCGTTTTTTGTTTGTTTTCGCTTTCCTTCCATCCCTCGCAAAGTCCTATCTGATGAATCCTGAATTTTCGAGCCGGAGGATTCATTTCCATCTTACCATCTAATTCCATTCAGGAAATTTGACGGGGAACTCATTTTTTCCTCTTTTCTTCAAAGGGCGCCCACTTTAAGAATAAGGGGAGGGGAAAGCCAACTATCCCCAAAAAAAACCAAAAGTCTCTGTAAAGGAAAAAAAAGAATACCGAAAAGAAAGAAAGAGACAAGGGAAAGAGAGATAAAAAAAATTCTGCCAATGTAATAAGATAGGTTTCAGTTAGACAGCCCCCTTTCTCCAAAAGATTCACCCCACCCACCCTTAAAGTTCGAGTGATATTGGAATCCTCTGTAGACGACAGAAATCCACGGCCTTTTCCCGAATTTGTTTCTTTTTCACTTATTCATCGCAGGAAAAAGCCATAGAAGCGTTTTATCGGAATTTCTCTGCGAGAGTTTTAAAAGTTTTCCGTAAACACATGCACCTGAAAGTACTATTGCCCCAAACTGCTCTCCGATCCTCAGGGTCCCACCCCCGTCTTTTTTCCAGCATTCCCGGGAATGTCTGTGTTGCCCGGAATTTAAATGTTTGAATACCCCTAGTCTTAGATTGTGCTTTTGGTAGGTGAATTGAGTGGAAGTGAATAGAAAAGGATAAAGAAAATTCGAGCTTGAAGGGTGAAGTTCCACGCTTTTTAGTATTTTAAATTAAAGCATTTTGTTTTTGAATTTTAATGAGAATTAAGGCTGACAAATTTTTTAATCTATTATGATTCATCTGTAATGAAGAGATGTTCTTTGTTTAAAAAACAATTTATCCTCGATTTACAATTTTTTTTTAAATTTTAAAAATTTATACTAGTAGAATTTCCTTTTAGCACGAAGATGTAAGTATAAACATTTAACTGAGAATTTTTTATTATTTAAAAAGTTCTATTAAAAAAGTTACCTTTAATCCATATTTCTAAATGTTGCACACATATAATTAGTGCGTAAA
This sequence comes from Trichonephila clavipes, assembly GCA_019973935.1. Taxonomy (NCBI): domain Eukaryota; kingdom Metazoa; phylum Arthropoda; class Arachnida; order Araneae; family Nephilidae; genus Trichonephila; species Trichonephila clavipes. The sequence goes on from BMAU01018507.1 coordinate 851,718, forward strand.
TGGCTTTTTTGCGTATAAAAACGTTATTTTTTATTCGCAACAATGGATATTGAGATAATTTTTTAAAAAATAAGCGAAACAGACATTAAGAATAAACTGATTACTTAGGAAGTTAAAAAATTTTAATTGATTAAAAAACTGAAAGTACTATAGGAATATTGTTACTAAAAATTTGGATTCAAATTAATCCATTATTGCAGTATTAAATAAATGAACGAAAAAATTTAAAAAGTGTTCTTTCTGAATTAATTATAAGTATAAAACACATATTTCTTGTAAGTGCAATAAATTTAATTTTAATAATTTCACATTAAATGTTTATGTTTTTTAAGTTGTACGAAGCAATCGAAATTTAATAAAAAATCTTATTGTGCCTTTTACTTTCTTTTCGTTATTACAAATAGAAGAAACAGGTTTCAGTGCCTAAGCCCTCTTTAGATTATAATGTTGTAAAATTACTATAGAACCTATTAACCACATTAAAAATGAGGGACTTCTACATTATTATACTATAAACATTATGTAGTTTTAAACTTTATTAAAAGAATGCTGGTAAGAACACTTAAAATTCTTGAGACTCTCAACATCCTTTTATGCTTTTATGTCGCATACAATATGAGGATTTAGACAGCAAATGGTATTTCCCCCAAAAAGATAAAAATTTATAAAGTAAGCAGAATTTTTAACATGAACTTATGGGAGTGAATTCTTCCTGAAGTATATTTTTAGATACATTTGTACCCGAGAAATGAATATAAAAATTTTGGAACACATTTTACATCAGTTTGCACATGCTTAAATATACCACGGAAATATTTTTAAATGATCTAATTAATTTTTTTAAAGATAAAGAATCATAAACAACTTAAAAATACATGTTACTCATAATAAACTTAAAATGAAAAATATATTACTGCCAATCTTTATTTTAAAAATTGCACTGTAGTTCAAAATACTTTTTTTTGAGACTCTAGGTAAACTCCTTGTGTGTCGACAAGTATAACACAAGGCTTAGAAACGTTAGTCAATACTCAATCAATAGTGGAAGGAAGTTTCAAGTAGAAGGATATAGGCACAAATGGGAATCAAAAGGGAAAATAAACGGGAAAAAATTAACGCAAATATAATAAATTCAGAATAAAATACAAGATTGCTCACATGCAAACGGAGACATTCAGTAATTAAAGTTATACAATGGGGAAGATTAGTAAACATGATAATAAGATTTTCAAAATACGAATACATAAAGCCCACACACTCAGTATATATATGTACACACACACACACACACACACACACACACACACACACACACACACACACACACACACACACACACACACACACACACACACACACACACACACACACACACACACACACACACACACACACACACACACACACACACACACACACACACACACACACACACACACACACACACATATATATATATATATATGTACAGTAAATATTAGCAAACAGACGAAATTTACAGTCTAAATAATACGGAGGAAAAAACTATTAATGTGCGCACAAAACAATGTAAAAGATGATCTTCTTTAAACAAAGGCAGAGAAAGGAGAAGATAAATTTAAAATGAGAAAGATATTGTGTTCAATTTTTATATTGAAAATTCAACCGTTATTACAAATAAAGTTTATAAAACTTATTAACTATTTACATTTAATAGCTGTCGTAGATGTTATTTTGTTCTAATCACCAAAATCCAAATGTATATTTTATATTTTGCACTAAATTAAACTTTAGGATAATATTTTTAATATGTAAGCACTCTAAAGTCATCGAAATCACTTGACTAACTCAAAATAATTTTTTTACGAAAATAGTTGTAACAACTTTAAGAAATAGATATTGAGAAAAACAAAGAACAGTATGTGCCAATATGGGTACAAATCAATCCTTTTAACGCAAGCCAGCAAAATTTCATTTCTAAAAGAAAAGAAATTAACTCTTTTGCTTCAATAACATATTTGTATAAAATAATTCCTTACGAAAAAATATTGATTCAGATTTAATTTTTAGACGTTGTTTATCAAAAAACTTCATAGGAGAAGTATAAAACCAATATTACTTTAGAGTTACATTCTGTACATTTTGAAGTGATGCATGATCACATTTTGAAAATGATAAATTACCCAAAGCAGAAATAAAATATACAGAAGTAACTCAAAGTTACAGGAATGCTTTCGCAAGATATTTTTTTAAAAATAATGTCAGTACCCTAAATAAGGAGGGGGAATCTTTTTTATAAATATCTGAAAAAAATGTACGATCGCACATAAGAGAAAATTTATGAATTCTTTTCTTCAATAAAGTATCATTAAATTTTTGTGATAATATTAAATACTGCAATGTTGTAAAGTGAAAAATGGAAGAGAAAATATTTTTCTTTTTAAAAATTATAGCTTTTAGAGTAATATATAAAAAAAATAAATCTTATATTTTCTAAATTACGTGATACAAACTATGATGCCAAATTCATTCTATTTTTATCATTGTTTATTTTCAGAATTTGGATAAAGTAGAGTCCTTAAACTCGGTCAAATGTGGGAAAAAAGGTGGCCAACTTTGTGAAATTATCACCGTTTAAACGCTTTTCTATAATGTTAATTCGTATAATCACTTCCAAACGTACTGCTTTATCAAAATAAAAAAAATATTTAGCAGTTAGAACATACATTTATCACCTTTTAAACGTACTGCTATAAGATAATTCGTATCATCACTTCTAAACCTATTTGCTTTGAAAAAATAAAAATATTTTGCAGTTAGAATACAAATTATTTTTTTTTCTCATGCACGAGTCTTTTTTTCTTCCATTTTCTGAGAAACTAGACTTATATTATGTTCCCTTTCTCACATAAAGAACACTTTTTTGTTTTATTTGAATTAACCACAAGACTATTCATGGTTTTAGAGTTGCACCTTAATCTTTTAGTCACTAAATCTGGAAATGGCATGAGGAATTAGTCACCAAATCTGAAAATGGTCTATGCAATAAGTCGCCAAACCTGAAAGTGGTATTCGGAATTAGTCGCCAAATCTATAAATTGTATTCCCAATTATCCTAATCAGAACAATGGAACAAAATGAAATTATTGTATTGTCATCGATTCTTGACAAGTGTGCAAAATTTGATATTAATATGACCATTTAAAGTGGGTAAAAAGCGAGTTCAAAATTCCGTTATATACAAGTGGAACTTATAAAAGCGTGTAAATTAAAAAAGAATAAGTACGAGTGTTTACTTTAGCAATAATGTTACTATTTGCTTGAGAATCTAACAGAAAATAAACTACCCAAATATCCTTAAGCAAAGGAAAAGTGCAAGCATTTAGTGCAAGAAAATGAAAATTATTGAGTAAATAGTATATAGTAATTTATTTGATCTGACACACGTCATAAAAAAACACTTTATGAAGGCATAAAGCTGCCTGTAATGAAAAATTAAGTAGCCAACTTTGCAAAAATTGGCTACTTTTTTTTTAAAAAAAAAAGAAATGTGTAAAGTCTTGTTGTGTTTTCCGTACTGCACTATGCGTTTAGCTGCTTCGTCACGAAGAAACAAAAACCATTACCGACACACCTTGTTAAAAATACTGAAGGGCAGTTTCAACAGCCTTTAGTCCCTCAATATGTGATATTTAGTATTTTGTACTGTGTCCTCAGCGTTTACGTCTTCACATCATTTTCCGACATTGTTTCATTAACTGTGACAGCAGCATCGGAACATAATGCCTTTCTTACTTGGTATCGAGCTGAAACCACTGTTTGACGTCATTTTCATCGACTTCTGCACTTCAATGTCTGCTCGTGAGGTTTTTTCATCTGCAAGGTTATCCAGTTATCCAGAGTGCCTGGTTATTGAGTGCCGAGTTTTCGGCTGTAGTTACACATATATCAGGACTGTAGTTACACATGTTGGGGCCCCGTATCATTGATATGGCGTAGCTACGCCCCTGAGTATAACAGCAAACTCTTTGCCTTATGAACTAAGAATGCAGGGTTAAAGCTGCCTTCGGTAAAGGAACGAGAGCTTGAACTAAACGCGAAGCACATTTTCAGACAGAAAAAACGCCTCAATTTTTATGGAAATTTGCAATATTATAACTCATACCTCTGTTAATAATATAATGTTTTTAAAAATGCCAAAACTTCCATGAATACTTTCTTTTTGTTATAATATGTGAAGGCATACAGCTCATTCAACATTACGGTATAGGAGAAAAAGTGCGAAACATTTTATACCAGAAAAAAATGAATAAACTTGGTTAAAAACGGGAAGTATAATAAAAAATTCTGCTCTATAAAGGATAGTGAAGAAAGAATATCATATTAATGTTTCGTTCCTTTTATATCTGAAAAAATGTTCCAAAAAAAATCTGGTCCTATTCTTCAACATTAACCGAAGACAGCCTTAAGATATCCGACTACGTTCGGAACCGTAATTTTACAAAAGAGCATAAATGGATAATTTTCATGATATTTAGTGTCACTTAGATTAGAATACATATATACAATTGTTTTAAGGTCATTTCGACAAAAAATTATTTAAATACAATATTTTGGCAAAAAATTAACTTTGAATAACCTTTTTTCAAAATGTTCTCCTTTTGTGAAAAGTTAATTTTTTGCCAAAATATTGTATTTAAATAATTGTTTTTGTCCAAATGTCCTTAAAACAATTTTATACATGTAGTCTAATCTAAGTGACACTAAACATCATGAAAATTATCCATTTATGCGCTTTTTTAAAATCACAGATCCAAACGTAGTCGGATACCTTAAACATTATTTTGAGGCCAGTCAACCTTCAACTAGAAATTAGCCTATACTACTAAGCTACTCGGAAAGAAAATAGAATAATGAATACACTCTTTTAGAAGACTAAGTACATTAATGCTACTATTGCATAAAATTATAACACGAACAATTAATTAAAACTACTTTTTGATGTAGAAAATTAAAATAATAATAGAGTAAAAAAGGCTATTAAAATAATTAAACATATATCCACAACACACACACATATCCATATTAACCTTCCTATATATTTTATATTTAAGTATGGCACTATCGATCAATTTTGTGAAATCAAAAGATGTAGCTAAATGCCGCGATATGCAGTCAATAGCGAAAACTATTTCTGCATTTGTTGAAGTACTAACTTTATGACGATGACAACATTTTTGGCGATGTTTTTTGGCTTTGCGAAATTGGTCGACAGTAAAACAAGTATACTTTACATTAATATAAATTAATTAAATAAAAAAAACTCTGGTTTTACATTACAACAGCACAACGTAAATTAAAGCCATAAAATAAATGTTTTTTCTTTTTCTTTTTAAAGATACGTCTGCTGCCAGAGTTTGTTCCTTTCCGCTTATATATAAATTTCATTTTTTTAGGAAGTTCCAGGAATAGCTATTAAGTTTTTATTTTTTAATTTGTCCCAGAATGTAATTACAGAAATTCAATCAGATAAAAAGGTTTCTGACTTTTACGGGAAATAAAAGTTTTCCCAATCTCAAAAAGCATTCGATAAATATCAAATTACGCGGAAGAATAACGCAACATTTCCTGGTTATTTCCTTTCACTCCCCCCCCCAAAAAAATTATTTAGCTAGAGCAGTCTTAGGGAATAAATAAGAGCAATCACTATGAAAGAAATAGTAGAAGCATGCTATGAGAGTTATCCGAGATCTCCTATTAATTCATTAGTGCTAATGCTATTAAGAATATTACACGCAACACAAAAGAACATTAACAATGTTACAAGGCGTTACGATGTTTGTTATAAATAAGATACTTTGCTACTTTTTAAAAGTTATTTCTGCATATACATTAAGAATAATTTGTGTTGATTAATTAGGAAACACTCATAATCATAATATATATGTTTTATTTTTCAATTTGTCTGACAATGTTTTCGCGATAATTTTATCGTATAAAGGTATTTCTAATGAGAAACAAAGTTCTAGTTGGAATTATGATATTCTACCTCTGTGACAACTATCTTTTTTAAATAAGTATTAAATTACGCAGAAAACTCTTAATCATTCTATTTCTATAATTAATATAGGCATAATTAGCATTTTAAATTTGATTAAAGTAAAAAAAATCATTAAATCATGAAAAAGCAATAAAAAACAGGATATGTAATAAATTTCCTAACGAAGTTCATTTCAAAAATAGTCCAAGTTAGTTATATGCAATCTGTGATATAAAATATTATAAAATATTGATTTTTTTTAATATGTGCAATGTCCCCAATAGGAGACCACTACCTAAAAGTTTGATTATTACTGCCTGGAGCTAATAAATGAAGAAGTTTTTGCGTCCACATTTTATGTCTGATTTTTCTAAATAGAACTTAAATTTCTCTCAAAAATACTCCCCATAAATGAAATATTTATCTTTAGTTTCTTATGTTTTAAACACAATTATGGCATCAGTTTACACCAGTGAAAGAACTGAGAGAAAATTTTTCATGTTAAAAAAAAAAAACTTATTCGATACAGCGAGGAGAATATTTTATGCTAATACATTATAAATTAAAAGAACTAAATATTCAATTTTTAATTGTATTTCTAATGAAATCTATATTTTTATTATTGTGAAATAATTATCTTAATTTCTCTGATTATCGTACATAATTTAATAATTTCTCACAAATAATTATAAGATTTATTATAAATAGTCTAATAATTCTCAGCCTTTCATCCCTACTGCAGAGGGTCGATAAATGAGTACCAAGCTTACTTGGGGACTTAAACACTGGGGGGTCTCGCTTCAGATTGACCATCTGATCGGGACATCTGCTCATGCCAAATGGTCACGTATACTGGGATGGGTACAGTAGGCCCTAGCCCTCATAGGCTGTTGCGGCACTGAGTTTGGGTTTTTGAGTCTAATATTTATTAAACTTCCAAGATATATAATTCAAAAATAGCATAAATTTTAATTAAAGGAATTTTATAATTCCATGCAAGAGCCTAGATATTTTAAATAATATAATCACATTAATTTTAATGTTTAGAAAAAGAAGCTATATATATATATATATATATATATATATATATATATATATATATTATTTATATAGTGCTCTTTTTAGGCAATACAAAAAACTCCTAAATATAAATACTTTCTTTTTTTCCTTTCGTTTTAACTGTGTGTGTTTTTATCATATATATATATAAAAGAGAAAATATATATATATATATGAAGAAGAATTTATATAGTGCTCTTTTTTAGGCAATACGTAGAAAAAAAAAACTCCTAAATATAAATAACTTTCTTACTTTTTTCCTTTCTTCGGGGGAGGGGAGGGGGTTTTAACTGTGTGTGTTTTTAGAATCACCTATTTCTTTTTTATATCAAATAAGATAAAAGAGAAAATTCCAAGAATTAAAAAGTAGTACTAGAATAAACAAGACTGAAGAAGAATAGTTATTTATAAGTAAGGAAAATCTATTTAAACCCTTTCGCATGAAATTTGTGTAAAATTTCCTCATAACGTAGATAAAAAATATTAAGAGAATAAAATTTTTTTATTTCAATATTTTTAAAACGTAACATATGACATTTTTCCGTACTTCTAACTAATAACCATTAAAAGCTTTCAAAATACCTAACACATTGAAAGCTTTTTAAAAATTGACGGTAATATATGGGTACCCAAAAGAAAAACTAGTAACCACTGGCGTAGTTTGTCCTGAGTAAGCCTGCATCAAAATTGCTTCAGGACTATTTTTTTTGGGGATTGGGTTAGTGCTAAAACAGTGTAGGATAAGGGTTCCATTTTTAAACATTTTACTACTCAATTTTGCTAACACATTTTGATATTGTTGACACCCCCTTTGGAATCACCATCACAAAGAAATACATATTTTTAAGCTTGCAAAAACATACAAAGATTTTGGGGCTATGTTTGTACCCAGATGATTGCTGAACACGCATGTATGACTGGACTTATAAATTCTAAAAAACTTTGATAACATTTCTAAATCTAGAATTTCCCTCAATACTGTTTCTATAGAAACCACATTTAGCGATGAATGTCCATGTGTCTCTGCCGTCAACGGATATTCCACATTCTTCAACTGACATTTTGAAACATTTTATAATGCTTTTCGCTTAAAAAGCAGTGTCGTTCATGACATCCGTTGGTGTAGCAGCACAGACAAGACTTTCTAGTCTAACGCAGTACATACTGTATATATTTCACATATTATTACTTCCTACCAATAATATCTCATATTTTATAATTATTGAGTAAGATTAAATTCATACCTAAACTAAGACTCTACATAACTAATTTTTATTCTGCGCATGACAAGAAAGAACTAAATTAAAAAGAAAATAATTTAAATTTTAATCAGATAAGATCAAATCAAAACAAAAAAATGATGTTGCCAATCGCAAAACCATTACGGCCTATCAATAAAATTTTAAAATCTATTTAATGTAAAAAATTTTTAAACATTTGTAAATAAATTGTGATTTCAAAAATCTAAGAAAAATTTAAAACAGATAGATTTTTAACATAAATTTCAGATAAATCAAACAGTTTCGGATCAAAATATTTTAAGTGCCCGGTATTGCAATCAATCCGAACGTATTTGGTTAAAACAGAAGATTTTTCGTCCAAAATATTTTAAGTGCCCGGTATTGCAATCAATGTCAATGTATGTATTATTCTATATCAAAATGAGCAAATGTAAAGAGTGTATTGCTTAAGGTGCTATTCGAGGAAACTAGGTAACGTTTGAATAATAAAGGAGGTTGTGTTGACGTGTGATGAAGCAGTTGTTGATGTTCACGTCAATCCACGTATTTAAACAGTTCTAGTTAAGAAACGCTGAAAATAGAACTTTTTATAAACACTCGACAGGTCTTAATCGATGATCGTCAAAGATGTGTAATTTGTAAAGATAATATAAGGGGAAAGGAAACGGAGCAAACACCAAAAATTCCAAGTCTTTTTGAAGTCAGTATCCCTGAGATGAGTATATCGTGTTCGTCCGATTCAAAACAGATGTGTAGATATTACAAATGTAGAACATATTGCGATAGTTGAATATTGAAATACAGTCGAACCTCTGTATAACTAAACTCTATATTGCGAATTTTTCTATATAGCGAACTTTTTCCTGGAACCCTGAACATTTCACGATTTTCTTCGTAAATAACTTCTCTATAGCTAAGTGCAATTTCTATATAACGAACTTTTTCATTTGAGATTCAATTTTTGTTCCTCCTTTTTTTAAAGTATATTTCTGTAAAACTATTTCAAGTTATTCTCTCTTTAACACAATTTTTAGCGGTCATAAATCTTCAACTGGTTTTATTAGATCCTAACTCGCCTAGAGCAATAGAGTCTGGACGTTTCATCCAAGAAGTGCAACCTTTAACCCCTATTGCCCTGTTCACTAGAAACATCTTCGATATCCTCTTTCACCCTTAGTGCAATTATAAAATTCTAAATTATAAAATAATGTATGTTTAATATTACTTGTGTGCTTTAAATTATAGAATGTCCTTAAAATTCATTAATTTTAATATAAAATTATTTTCTTAATATTGAAAATACAGTGAATTCTTCGATATTCTTTTTTCTGGTTTCCCTTGCTGTTTTTCTTTCTTTCTTCCTTTTTTGATAGGTAAGATATATAAAAAACATATATTAATTTTAAAAAAGGTGTGAATAGTTACTTTTTATTATATAGTATTTATGAATTTAAAATTTCTTTTATGTGATTTATAGAGTGTGTTAAAAGATAAACCTCTATATAACGAATTTTTCATAACGAACTTTTCTCCGGGATTTAGCGACTTCGTTATACAGAGGTCCGACTGTAGTTCACATGTACGTTATTTCTTAATAAAGAGAGAAATACTGTTTACAAAATTACGTAAATATCCTAAAATCTTTTGTTGATGAGAAATTTTCTTATACAGTGAAATACATTTAACGCAAACACGCTCAAGATGAAATATCGGTTAACACGAAATAATACAATAGTTTGTTTACATAAATCAACAATAGACAGTGAAATACTGCTTTGCCCTATTTTCATATTCCTAACTTAGACCTAACAAACACCTTTATCATAGCAGTCAAACCGTAACATAAGCATTTTTGCTGTTGATATTCTGTAGTGAATAATTTATGAACAGATATCTTTGTTCTTTTTATTAATGATATAATAATTTATTGATTAGAATGGTAAAAAAATTAAATGTTCACATATATGTGATTAAAGGGCGTCAAGAGGTTTGGTGAAACTTTTATATTCTGTATCAAAATTTTTATTATTGGATTTATTGATTTTATATTTAAATCATTTAAGGTACCCGACTGCGTTCAGAACCCTGATTTTAAACAAGTGCATAAGTGGATAATTTTCATGATATTTAGTGTCACTTTGATTAGAATACATGTATAAAATTGTTTTAAGGACATTATGACAAAAACAATTGTTTAAATACAACATTTGGTCAAAAATTTAACTTAGAATAATGTTTTTTTTTCAACACGCTCTCCTTTTATAAAAAATGCTTCTATAATAATAATATTTTGCTTATATAAAGTAAAGACTTTTTCAGAGAGTCCGAACTAGTATTTTTGAAAAATTCACATTATTTTCAGAGTTATTACCAATTGAGATAATAATCGGCGTTTTTTCTAAAAATATCTCCCCTCTGTTGTAGTAAAATATGGATAAATCCACTTCTAAGTTGTATATTTCAAAAAAGTGTAGTTCAGCCTCTGTACAGAGGTGTGAGCTATATACAGGCAAGATATTATTATAATAGAAGCATTTTTCATCAAAGGATCATGTTTTGAAAATGGGTCCTTCTATGTTGATTTTTTGTCAAAATATTGTACTTAAATAATTTTTTATTGCAATGATATTCTTAAAACAATTTTTATATATATTTTCTAATCTAAGTGACACTAAATACCATGAATATTATCCATTTATACGCTTTTTCAAAATCACGGTTCCGAACGTAGTCGGATACCTTAAATATAAAAGGAAATGTCCTTTAATAAAGAAGAGATACATTAAATTGTCTAAGACAGTGGTTCCCAACTTTTTCCCCTCATGGAACCTCTAGAACTTGAAGGTGCTTTCGTGGGGACCCATTCCATACACATACTTCGAAGAATATATCTCCAAAATAATATTTACAGAAGATCAACATGTTATGGGCACTTTATGTAAAGGCAATTAAAAAAAGTGTAGCATTTATTATTAAAAAAATTACAATCTAATTTTTAATACAATTTTACTCATTAATAATATTAATTTGTGATCCAAGAGTCACTTTTCCATGCATTAGTTAATAACTGGTATACGTGCTTACTTTTTTTTCACACAAACTGGGGAAGTCTAGGTCTATTGAGATTAAAAGCGATCGCATTACATATTCAGAGTTTAATTTCTTTTATACTCTGTTTTTGTAGCCACTCAAGTTGAGAAGTATATTTCACTTAAATACAATGCTCTGAATGGCCTTAAAATGTTTATGGCTGTATGAGAAAACCCGCGTATTTCGTGTGAATTTTCTACTTAAAATTTAGATGCTGTTCTTGTTAAATTTAGATTATAACATCAAATCTGTTGATATGTTGATAAGCTGCTTCTTCTCCTTCATTATAGGTGTTTTACCACAAACACAAAAGGATGAATTTTCCATTAGAAAACTATTTAGTTTTGCAAGGCATTTTGTTAACTAACGAGGATTATAAAGAAATTATCTAACTTTAAAAAATGTTCTGATATAGGAACTAGAAATAGTAACAATAGAATATTTTTGGCTCAATCTAGAGAGGAAAATATCGTTCTTCCAATCATGCGTTAGTATGAAGTGTATATATATATACAAAGATAAAGCGCGTTTTAATATTAATTTGCTATATTATAATAAAAGTTTAAAAAGGGATGCATAATATAGTTATTATATATAAATACAATTTACAGTTTAAATGAGTAGGACGAGCTATAGATACTTGTAACTATATAAACTTGATAGAGAACGTGAATCCACACACATTTTGAATACATATTTATTTCTTCTCGAATTTTTTCATTGTGACTTGTGGAACCCTTGGGTGTCTCATGGAACCTCAGAGTTCCACGGAACACAGTTTGGGAATCACTGTTTTAAGACATGAAAATTGAACTTATGAACGTAAATAACGAGTCATATTGAGCAGCAGAGAAGGAAAAAACTTTCAAAGAATAATTTAATTACATTTCAATAAATATAATGATGGTACAGTTAAAAATTTGGTGCTTTTCCGTTTCTCAGGTGCAAATCTCGCCAAGCAAGTTTTATTGACGACAACATGCAATATACACAAAAAAATGTTACAAACGTTAGTTCCGATTGATCTTTCATCTATTTTTACTGTTTTATGAAAAAGACGTTACTGATAAGAAAAGACTGCGATGTTTTGAAAATGAGATGGTAAAAGATTACCAGCAAGAGAATATTCCATTGGCGACGGTTGTATTATTTTTGGCGACTTCATTGCTCGCTCCGGCGAAACGGGAAAGCACCAAAATTTTTAATGAGTTATTAAAACAATGTTTGAAAAATTGATCTCATTGAACTTCTTCTAAATCCGTAAGCAGGGTTAAAGAACACCTTTAATTGTTTAGCTATTAAAGTATTTTTTCTCTAAAACGTTTTTTGTTGCACACATGCTCAATTAAATTAACATTTATACAAGCTCTTTCCAAAATTGAATATTAAACGATAAAAATTAAATCAACATCTTCATATTGAAATAAGTAAATGTAAATTTTAGCATTAAAATTTTTTAAAATATACTTTGTATATTAATTTCTACATAAGAAATAAGATCCCAGATTAAATTAAAAGTTATATTTAAACTCTTTGAAAGAGAAACTATTTAGTTAACTCTTGAAAAATATTACAATATCAGTTACAATTTAAAATAAATATTAAACATTTTAGCTACTAAAAATACATATCTGAAAGAAAACATTCATTTTATGCAACTCATTTAAAGTCTTAATCTTTTTGAAAATAAAATTTATCATGCTAGTATTTCCATACTTAAGTTATTTAAATGAAGTGTATATAAAAATTATAATTTGAAATTTTTCTTATTATTAAGTATGTGTGTGTTTGTGAATATGGTTTTATTTTTAACAATATGGATGAAGAACCGAAGTTACTCTGTTAAAAAGGGATTAATGTCAATGACTAGAGAGAAAAGCTTTTTTCTAATTTTTCAAACATATTTTTAAATTTATTCTTTTTATACTGGGAGTATATATGAAAGTATTTATACAAGAAAAAATCTCCATTTATAGGAAGATATTAAAATTTCGCTTCATTGAAATAATCCTTTTCATTTAATAAGTCAGAGAGTGCATATTATTGTACTAGCTCATTTTTTTAGAAATTAATTAAAATACTATATTTACTTAATTTAGAGCAAATTTTATGAGTAATAAAAACAATTTAATTTAAAAATTGATTCTCTCTATCAAACATACATTGTATATTTTTAATTTTAAGAAAAATCCTAAAATATTAAAAAATAAAATTCGTTCTACAGCATATAAATTCGTAATTAGTTCAAAACGTAATTTTTTTATTTATTTAGTTATGTAATAAAATCAACTTGAAAATCCTATCGAAACTATTTAAAAACCAATAATCATAATATAAAGGGATTTGTATTATAATATTATACATGCAAGTAAGAACTTTGATATCTTCATTAACAACAAACTTTTCGTCGATGATATGAAAAGGTATTTTTTAAATCACTTTTCCTCTACCAGAGGATAAATTCGAATAGATGAAAAAAAAGCTATTTAATTTTAAAAATCCATTATTTTTGTGGGCATTACTTCTGTTTAACAATATAATTCAAGATAAAATACAAACAATGTTCAAGATATGGAAAAAATTTAATGAATTCATTATTACTGAGAATGAACTTTGCCAGTTAAAATTTTTAATTCCAAAAGAAAAACACGAAAAACAATTCCTGGAAGAAATTTATAAAGAAGTATAATACATCGCAAAGTTTCAAAACCTTTCGAGTAGAAGAATTGCATTAATATATTATTATATTACAATAGAGACACACAGAAGAAGGGAGGGGGACTTTACTATTTCAGTACACGAATAACAACAAAAAATTAAATGCTATAAAGAAGTTTGCGCAAACCTTTGCATAGAATAAGCGAACAAACTTAACCAAAATTTCCCAACAATTTTTTTTCCAGCCCAACTCTTCCCATTTTTGCAACCATCCAACCGAGTCCAGATCGGAATATTAAAAGATTCTAACTACTTTTCTCGTCGAACTTTCTTCCCACATGTCTCTTTTATTATTTATACAGAATTCTCCATTCAAAATTACAGGTTATACGCTGATTGCGTGTTCGCATTCAATTTAGCTGCTGCAGAAGAATCCCATCTGCTCAGGGCGACGTGCCGTAATGGAGATGAACATTATAATCAAGAGCGGCCATTTGCAAATAGATAGAGATGTTTTACCGATCTGAAAACTGTCATCCGTGGTATGTGCGAAATAATAAAAGAAGAGTGCAGTATGGCTTTTGCTGATGATATCTTTTTGGAGTCTTATCCAAATATTATGCATAAATGATTAAGAAGAATTGGGAGCGAAATAATGCTTTTTGGGAAAATTGAGGAATTATTGATTTCAAGAGTACTTTGATAGAGAACACGAAATATTTATGTGATTGAGAGTTTGGAATATTTAATAATTTCTGAATAATCTGTAATATATGTTTTATAAGTTGTATTTTGAGAACTTATAAATCTTTAACCCTTAACTTCGCACTGTTACATTTCTGCAATATATGATTTATTTTAAACAGACTCAATAATTTTTTTAATTGCCTACAAATCACTTATCTGAGAAAAAAGATTACTGCAACGAAATAAATCATTGGTCCGTACTTCTTCAAAAACGATGAAGGCCACAACGTTACAGTCAATGGTGATCGGTATAGAGCCATGATTACTAACTTTTTCATTCCTGAATTGAACAATCATGATGTCCAGGAGCTGTGGTTCCAACAAGACGGCCCAACATGTCACACAGCTCGTGCCACAATCGATTTATTGAAAGACACGTTTGGTGACCGCCTAATTTCACGTTTTGGACCTGTGAATTGGCCTCCAAGATCTTGTGATTTAACACCGCCTGACTATTTTCTGTGGGGCTATGTAAAGGCATTGGTCTATGCGGATAAGCTACAAACGCTTGACCATTTGGAAGACAACATTCGCCGTGTTATTGCCGATATACGGCCACAAACGTTGGAAAAAGTTATCGAATATTGGACGTCCAGATTGGACTACATCCGAGCCAGCCGTGGCAGTCCTATTCCAGAAATCATATTTAAAATGTAATGCCACAGGATTATCTTTTGAATAAAAAAAATATAAATTCGTATAATATATATAAATAATTTATATTTTATAATATTATAATTATAAAATATAAATTAATATAAATTCGCAATAAAAATTTTATAAGGATATTATTTTAAATCTTATTAATACGAACACATATACCTTTTTTTCTCATGGGTGTGGCTGGTTATTTTAGAAATTAATTCTGAAACTACTGAACAAAATAAATGATCTGCAAACTCTTATAAAGAACAGTTTTTGCCTCCGATAGACGATACTACTGAATATTTTTTTACGTGTGTAGGATTGATTGACTACACTAAGCGTCTTAAACCCGTGGCCCGCAGGCCACGAATGGCCCTCTAGTGTCCCTTCATTTAAATTTGAGGCAATTTCAACGAAAAAATCGCCTTGTCTGCTTTTGGTTGTAAGAAAACGCCCTCTTTTTCTATTATTCTTGATATCTTAAAACATTTCACTGATGTGTTTGATATACATTTGAAATACAATTTTCTGAACATCAAGAATTTTTCCAAGATTTCACTGGATTTTGAATAATTTTAAATATAAAAATTCTGACTGTACATAAAATTTGAGAAATTTTCAGAAAAAAAGGTGGATTCTTATCTTTGACAGGTTTGTAAAGTATTTTAATTCGATTTTTATTCAACTCTTTTGAAACCGATATATATATGTAAACACCGTCTCTTCCCTTCAAATCACACACACAGTTGTAGTCTTGTAAAACAAACCTCCCTTTTTTATATAAATTTCCTTACTACAATATTTGTTTGACAGTCCTGTGGCCCGTGGATCACTGTAAATTTATTGATGTAGCCCGCGGATCATTGTAAATTTATTAATTTAATTTGGCTCTCTAGCATGTAAGATTGAAAACCCCCTAGACTACACTAATATGCAGAAAACAATAGCTCTCCCCTATCTGATGTGGCTACAAAATAATCATTGAGAAATACAATCACAAAAAGAAGGGACACTAGAAAACTCCGATTCAGTAAATTCAATTTCAGCTCAAGTAATCGAAAATTTAACACGGTTTTATATGGTATTAAGAAATATTGAATACGCGTATGCATATATTTTTTTTACCTAAACCTTTTTGTTAGCATTCTTTGTATTGATATATTCTGAATCTTTTGGATCTATAGGAAATGAAATGTAATATTTTATGCATATTTTTATCAGAATATAAATTCAGAAATGTTTCACAAAGCTAAATAACTGGTCATCTTGATATTTTCAAAGTAACAAACATTTCTTTTCTAAGTCCTTTTATGTGTATGTGTGCCTTTTCTTTAAGAGCACGGCATAAAAAGTAAGTATACCCAGTATCATTGAATACAGATCCCACATCTATCGCTTTCTCGCATGAAACGTTACCTTTTTTTCAAACTCGATAAATAAATCCACTTAAACAAATTGCCTCATGCGTCGTTTCCTTACATTATAGTTTCATTTCAAGTTCCCTTTTCAAAATCAATTCAATGAAGCTCTACTGTATTTAAAATTCTAGATGCGATTCCAGGCAGAAAAGAGTAGGGAAAAAAACTACGAAATTATTACGTGTTTTCATCTTATTTTTCCAAAATGCAATTTATCTGATAGCTGTGATATAAAAATTCTTTTCGTACATTAGCAAAAAGCTCTAACAAAGCACATCAAGCATTTTGGATCTAAGAAACACGAAATAAAATGTTCAAACCGAAAAAAAATCGGATTCTTCGAAAGGGAAAAATGGAACAGAAAAAAACGAAACATGCTTCTTTCATCGAAGCTTTTAAGAGAATTTTTTGCTCCATTGTGAATTAATTTTTTTCTCTAATTTTTTTCTCAACCTTCTAAAGCTGATTTCCCTTTTTTATACTTTCGTATTTAGATTGGACGTCTTCTACTATTAGCATTCACTTAGAAAGAGAAACAGCAGTTTTAATTACAAACACCAACGATTAACACAAACGCTTAAGAATTCAGTACAATTAGAAGGAGACAGAAGTTTTACTTCGAAATGTTCTTTATTTTTTTAAAAAAAGTTCGTCTGCGCAAAAAAAAAGTAGATTTACGAAAACGATAGCAATGAAACAACTGTAAATAAGACTACTGTGCCATGCATATATAATAAAAATACGCGTTTTGCTTTTCCATGCTCTGCTGCTACCAATGTTTTTTTTCCAGTGTTTCACAAAATTATTCATTTTTACAAATAAAGAAATCTAGTTTTTGTATCGCAAGAGTAACATATCTAATTTTTTTATCATAGATTTTCTAAAGGAAATATCTGGAAAAAATCGTTATTTTCACTGCATGGCCTTTTGTGCATTACTTTTCCCGTAACCATTTATGCGTATTTAATTTTTGCCCTACTAGCTGCGAATTAAATATTCTTATTTAATGCTTATTATCCTCAAAATAAATGAGTCAATTTCATTAGGAAGTTATTTGTTGCGTAAAAATTAAAACAGAAATGATTTGTGAGCATTTATGTAACTTTCATGTGTGATTGATTATAAAATATAATATCAAATTATAAATATATAAAACACGAGGATTGATAGTTTTAAAAATAATTAGCAGATTTTATGTAAATGTTTTTAGGAAAATTGCTCTATAATTTTTAACTTACACGACTTAATACTATTAGAACAGCACTTAAATGTTTGATTGGACATGTGTTATAATAGAATAAAAATAAATACGTAGATGATATTGTTTCATTTTAACACGTAAAAATACATAAAATTATGAAAATACACGTAGTAAAAATAGTACAGCAAATTTTTATAAAAACATTTTTAAAGTAATATTTTGCTAAAGCAATGTGCATTGAAAAAATTATATTTCTTGTACAGCATGATTGATTCAAAAAAATTCTGCAGCTACATGTTTCGGATGAATGAATAAATGCAAAACATACAAAAGTATCATGGTTTTCGCAAATATCTTGACTAAAATTAACCAAAAATATTAACAATGAAATAGTTTTAAGTGTTCCACTATACATCGTTATTTTATTATTCAATTCAAATTATAAAAATTCATTTAAGTTTCATTTAAATTGGCTCATGAACATTTTAACAAGAGAATTTAAAAGTTTCCAATAAATTTTTATTTTTTCCAAACAACAGAAGTAAAAAAAGAAAAGGTAATTCAGTGATGCTTTTAATTGCATCCAAATTCTTATTTCTATTGTTTTCAATTCATATTTGCAAATAAAACTTCCTTATTGTATTCACTGAAATGTCATAAATAAATAAGATGAAATAACAAAATTATGTAATACATAAAAAAATAATTTCATCGACAAAAATTTTTTAAATGAGAAATTCATGCGAGAACTAAGAGAGAAATGTTGCACCCTTTGTATTTAGACATATTATATAAATCAACGGATAAAAATTTAAAATTAACAACCATTTAAACATGCAATGTGACATTTTCAAAAGTAAATAGTAATTCTCAAAAGTGAGCATTTCTCAATTCGAAAAACTATCAATTACATTACTATAAAAGTATAATAATACATAATACAGCAACTTTTATTATTTTGGGGAGGAAAATCTTTTGAGAGAACCTGCGATGGATATAAAATTCAATTTCTCTTAAAAATATGCATAAATAATAAAAAAAAATTAAGTAAACCTTTTATATTTGAATTTTGAAGTGACACTGATTTTAAATATTATTATACTTAAAATGCCATTATTATATGGTTGATAAGCTTTTTAGCTGAAATGAAATACTTATCTGTTTCGAAATGTTTATTACAGAGTATATTAAATGAAATATAATAAATAACATAAAATTTAAACTTACTTTTATGTGAAACAACAACTTCCACTTCCATTTCATTTGAAATATCTGTAGAAAAAAATAGATTTATTAGATACATTAAAATGATCCAAGCAAACACATTTAGAAATAAAAATAAATGTCTGACATTTTTTTTTATAAAAAATTGTTTCAAATTTGCAGTTGTTTCAAATTTGAAACTGTTTGCAGTTTAAAATTCTCATTTGTATCGATTTTTTTTATAACTTTCCTTCCTTGTTACAATTTATGAATATTTTGAAATAAATGTAATTTCAAATACTCATAGCAGTAACACTTAATATAAATACAAATACATTATCAATTAAAATAGAAAAAAAAATGCAATTTAATGAATTTTTACTTTACATACTATTTTACAGAGTGTAAATATGAGTGTTTTGAACATTAAATATAAAATAAAATATTAATAAACATAGAATAATTATATCAGTTTGTATTTACTTATAAATGTTGCAATTAAATCTTAAAATTGTTTTAATGTAAATTTTAAGATTTAATTACAATATTTAAAAAAAAAAACTACAAATTTACAATATTTATAAAAATATTTTTTTAAAAAAAATAAAAATATTATTTTAGTAAAGAAATATAAATCGAAGAATTTGGGATACTTTTTTTTAAAAAATAATGACTATTGTTTTGCCTTAGAAAAGACCAAGTACATGAAATACAATTTTATAATACATTAGCACGCTTCATTTATAATTTAATGCATTAATGTATCGGAAGTACTTCCTGCATTATCAGAAAAAGTAATTAATACCATTGCATATAAGGCACGATAAAACAGAATAAAAATAAGGGGTAGAAATGAACTTTAAAAATACTCAAAATTAACGAGAAAATACGAATAATTAATATAGTTCATTCACTACTGTTTATAAATTTTTTTTGTCATTAAAAACTAAAAAAAAAAATATCAACCGAGTATTATGTTAAAACTTTGCTTCATAAACTGCACAAAGGTAACAATACTTTAAATTTCCTTTTTTATCGGTGAACTGATATAACAATTCTGAGAAAGAACGAGTCTATTGCGTTGAGAAATGCTTTTTTTGTAAGTATCTATAAATAATTACAGATTTGGAAAAAAATACGATACATTCAGATATAATCCTTTTCATCACTTCTTTCATCATAAATACAAAGTGCAAAAGATAAATTTACGAACAATTTTACAGAAGCAAAATATCAATTGTAAAAATATTATAGAAGAAGAAATCGTTTTGGGGAAATGATGCATAAATAAAAGTAGTCATACTAAACTAAACTCAGTGGTCTCAACAGCTCATGAGGGTCAAGGTCTACTGTGCCTATCTCAGTTTTCATGACCTCAGTTTTCATTGAGGGGCATGAGCAAATATTTCGGTCAGGTGGTCAGTCTAACGCGAACCCTCCAGTGATTATTTCCCAAGCAAGCTTGGTACTTATTTATATAAACTAGGTATTCCACTAATGGGATGAAAGGCTGGCTCGACCTTGCCCAGCCCTGGATTTGAACTCTTGACCCGCGACGTGGAAGCACTATGTGCTACTACTCGGCGACTGGGCTTCAATAGTAATAATAATAACTATTATTTTTATTATTTCTTATTATAAATGTCTTTATTAAAATCATTTTTAATAGGTAGTTTCTTCATTAATTTAAAATTACAGTTTAACATGATTTTGTATCGAAAATCGTTAAAAAATTTATGCGTCCAAGAAAAAACTGAACGATCAATGTCTTACTACTACTTCAATGACTGACCAATGGGCATGAAGAAATCAAAAATACTTTTTAGATCAATAGAAATGTTTTAAAGAGCATGTTAAACGTTGAAAATGGAAAATCTTCTAAAACATTTTTTTTTGAAAAAATACGCTAAAACTTGTAAGACTTATCTATGAAATATTTTCAAGTTATTTTTTAATGTCTAGTCAATTTAAAGTATGATATATACACACATATATATAATATATATATATATATTTCTAATATTCTATAAATATATATATATATTTCTATTATTCTATAAATTTATATATATTCTATAAATATATATATAAATATATATATTTATATAAGAGGAATAAAAAAAATTTTTTTTTATTATTCCTCTCCTTTAAAGATTCATTATTGTTCTCTTTTCTCAATTTTTTTTTTACGATTTTATTAGGTTCTTCATCCACGTGTTGTATTAGGCTTAACTTTTCAACTTTGCTCTTTTTTTCTTTCTATTATGTCGAAAATTTCTGCTGTACGGAGAAGGTTGGATCCACAAAGCACTGCTTAACCCTAATTCGATGGCCTAATTCCGCGACAGCTTTAGAAATCATAATATGTCTCCAGTTTAGTCCAATGACTTTTTTTTTTATCTACAATTGTGTCTGCTGAATTCCAATTTCTTTCTTCTTTAGCACGGTAGGTTCTAGTATTTCTTCACTTTCATTTTATTTTATATATATATATATATATATATATATATATATATATATATATATATATATATATATATATATATATATATATCTTCGGTTTTACTACAATCATTTTTAAATGAAATTTTTTCACTTTGTTTTTTTCAATTCAAAATGCAGAATTTAAAATGATGTGTATTGTTATATGTTTAAAAATTGATTTTGTTTGTTTATTCGTACATTTCATTTAAAAATGCACAACTAAACAAATTTTAGCACTAATTTCTTAAAATAAATATTACTTGTTCAATTTGCTTCTAATAACTGATTCTATTCAAAATGTCAGAGGTCAAATTCTTTCTTCTGTAGTTAAACAATTGGTAAATTTAGGAAAAAAATATGACAAAAAGGACCTAAAAAAATTGATAAAGTATAAGAAGAAATTTAAATATACATATGAAAAATGATGACGTGTGTTTATAGCTAGGGTACTACAGGAAAGATTTTAAAAAGAATAAAGAATTATATGTAAAATACATTGGACATTATTTGAAATGAATGCTATGGCGATGTAAAAATGAGAAATGTTAGTGCTTAGAGTTTCGTGTTCCCTCAATTGTTTGAAGATATTTTTCACCACGCAAATGTCACTTAAAAACTGTTTTGTACAGAAGAATCTGTATTGTTTTTATAAGTTTTCCGTAAAAATATACTCTTTACATATATACTATTCATTACATTGTCAACTACCTGTTAAATAGTTGTAAAATCAGTTTTAGAATCTGTATCCTTTTTATGTTATCCCGTAAAAATATACTGTTTACAACTTTACTATTCATCCCATTGCCAACTACCTGTTAAATAGTTTTCATCATAGAATAAAATTGATTATATTCTTTTTAAATATTAATGTCATTCGTAATTAAACAATTTTAATTTACAATAAAAAATCCAAAGTTAGATTTCAAATTAAATATCTGAATTAGTGTTGTATGTATTAAATACACACATAACTTATTTAACACAGATTAATAAGAAAAATTAATGTAAAAGAGAAACAGCAGTTATTTGAAAAAGAATGTGCTCTTAATTAGACATTGAACCAATTTACAGAAATATATTTCATTTCCTCTAAAATTGATACATTGATTCAGAAGTATCGGTAAAAACTCTCAAAAAATATTTACAGGAATTCAAATAAATAAAAAATGCCTAACAAAAGAATACCACTGAAATCTATCCGAAACTAGCACAGAACAGTTCAGAACATCTTTTGGGTTTGTGTCACATAAAGTCGGATATTCTGAGTGAAAAAATGCATTTGTGAGTCTAAGTCGGATGGAAAAGAATATTTGCAAATAATTCGAGGAAAGAATATCCAAGCGTGTTCTATATCCAGATTCAATTCCTCAACTTCCATCGATTATTCTTTACCAGCGTTCTTCAAAAAATGCATTTCTGTTGCCAGGTTTAAAGAATGAATTTTTGGACTGAACTTATATATCGAAAGATACACAAAGAAAAAAATGACGCTAGGCATCTTTCTGAATTTTATATAAAAGAGATATAAACGGTTCACATGCTAGAATTGGATATGCCTTTGGGATTTACGTAGGTTTCCCAATTCTACACAACCTATCTTCCATCTAGGCCTTTCGCATTTTCTTTTATACCCTCCATCCACTTTCTAATGCTAGTTTTGTGTTTTTATTAGAAGTATGGAATTGCTATGGAAACGTTTCTAGAAGTTGTCAGTTAAGTGGACCTGAGACAAAAGACTTCTGCGATGTTTTTCTTGGTGCTGTTTTCGATTTAGAACGCGATGCTTTTGTTACGATCTACTGTGATTGACATTTGCGCAAAATGGAAAAGTGCGATACCTGTCGCCAAGAGCTGGAAAATAGGAAATGAAATTTCGCCAAATAAATAAGGTGGAAATATGCATTGAATCGGTTTATTGACTAAGAAATGGGTTTGTACTTAAAATGTACAAAGAAAAGTATTAAATATGGCTTCCATTAATACCTCAATTGGGAAGTTTTAATACTCAATCTATTTCCTTTGTAAATTTTTGAATACATTTTAATTGCATAATTTTTTTGTAATAACATTTCGCCAAATAAACAAATTTAAACTAATGAGGTAGTTTTATCTATTTAATAAAAATCGATTGTTTCGTTTGAATTTAGAAACTGCCATCACCCCAAACGAATTTTTAAATTTTTTTAATACAAATATTAGTTTATCTACAATATGCTTCATACAAATTTTTTTTTCTATTTCGCGTGGCTTTGTTATTTACATCATAATAATTTGAATTTTGAATTAAGGATCCAAATGTTTGTAATTCCCGTTATTTATCAACTTTTTTTAAAAAATTAACATTACTTGAAAGATTAATGAATTGTTTCTGTTATAGAGCACATTGAAAGGGAAGAAATATCTCATTATGTTTTGTGATTAAAATAACTAAAACTGAAAAATTTATTTGAATCAAAAATTGTACCAGAACTGTTTTTTGATGATAATTAGAGAATATTGGTGATGAATTATTCCAGGACATTGGAAGAAAAATAAGTAGGACGACAAACGCCATTTTGGGTCATATGCTCTGAACTTCTCCAAATGACCCTTTTAGGACTCTTTTCACTTGATATAGAAGAGCACCAACCAAACTTAGGACACCCTCTCAGCTGTGAAAAAATTAACCTAAATATTAATCATAAAAATTTATGTAATTATAATTAAACAATGCCTCAAAATTAAGAAACATAAAAACTCAATTGTTTTAATGAACAAATAAAATTTTAAAAAATAGTTGATTTTAAAATGCAAGGGAAAAATAACATAATTTATTTTATTGAGAAATATAGAATGAATTACGTTACCGTTCAAATGGCAGAAATATACCTGACTATATATATATATATATTAAATGCAGTTGATATATCATTATCATAAGAATAAACAATAGTATGTAAAGCCCGTAGATATTTTTAGTAGGAAAGGTATGATATCGCATTGCGTATCCGGTCCTATAAGTCATTGATGTCTCGAACTTAAGGTAACTGCCTACTTTGAAAATTTCGTTTTTCGTCTACATAAATCTTTTTTTTTATTTCAAAATCTTATTGTTTGAACATTTTCTTTCCAAAACAGTTTTTCTTTTTCCTTTACGCGAAATAGAAATAAAGTTATAGTGATTTTAAAAACATCACTCTATGCAAAAGGGCAGTAAGATAAAACTTTAAATGAGTTTTTTTCAAAATTATGTTTTCGAAAGAAACACTTTACCAGATATATGATATCTTAAGAACCAAACCAGATAGCATTTTGAAATTTTGTAGGAATGTTTATTATACTATTTTTCATAAAGTGGAACTTAAGTTCTGTTGTAGGTTAAATAATTTTTCATTTAGGGTAGTTTTTATAAAGGAAAAACTTAAAAAATATCAAAATTTTCATATTGTTATGTATAATTGTCTGTAATTTTTTTGTATTTTAATATTTATCTTAGATTTTGGTTCATTTTGAAGAGCACCGTAATATGTATGCTGTGTATAAAGTAAATTATGTGATAATTCTATTAGAAGTTTTTATACAGTGTTACCCGTTTATTAAAAATTTGGTAAAATTTCCTTGAAAACAACCGATTTTTCTAAAAGTACAATATTTATTTTTAAAAAAAATTATGTATTTATTTTTTTATTTTTCATTTGTTTCTAAAATTTGTTTTTATAAAGAAATTGAGCTCAAAGGTAGGCAGTCACCTTAATCACTATAAATGCACATTTTAAACTTACATCAAACTGGCCCATTTGTGTGAAAACGGATTTACTTCATCGCTGAATACTATGAGATTTCAAATGTCTTTCTAAATATTCGATATTTCAGTGATCTGTGATAGCACTCCATTTATACATAATGTGAAATGTTTTTGTGAGTTTCCTGGATTGTATTCCTAGGTACGCCAAAACTTCTTAAGAGTTTTGGTCTTTCTCTCTCTCTATATATAAAATACACAATTTACTTGACTTCGAAGAACGTTGAAGTAAGTAGAGCTTTTTGCACGCCATTCGATTCACATTTTCTCATTTTGAGCAAGCTTCATTTTCTCAATATGCAGTTTAAGTTGTAAAATAATTTTGACTTATCTTGTAAAGGAACTGATTCAAACGTGTGAATAGGAATATTGTAATAAAATACGACACTCAGTTCTTTCCGTTTGAAAGTCAACATATGATAATTAATCGTTGGACAGTTTTCTGTCTGAAAACGTCCCAATATTAATTTGTATCAAGTTTAGGTCCTATTTTTTATGTGACAAGTTAAGGGATTTCATAGTTTTAAGATGTGAATATTTTTACAAGGCAATATATGGCTGAGTTTAAATTTTTAACGTACAGAGAATTTTAATTTTACACAAAAAAGGATATTATAACACCCGGCATACTTACAGAAAAAATATTTCTTATAATCAGAAAATAAATTTAAAAAAATTAGTATACACAATTATTTACTTATTAACTTCGATTAAAGTTTTTAAATTAATAAATAATTTCAATCAATAATATTTTTAAAAGAACCACGGTTTTCAATATTTTTAAAAGAAATAATATAAATATAAATTACATTAATGGATATTAAAAAAAATCTACGCTTTTCTCCTCTAAGAATAATATTTTTTTGTCACAAATATGTAAAATCCACATACTTTGTTATGTATAAAACAAAGGCACTTGTCACAAAATTAAAAAATTATTTCATATAACTACAATGTATAATAGAATTGTTTCATCATTCATTGTTGTTACTTTATATATAAAGATGACTTGAACACAGAACATAAATTAAAAGTACTTAAAGTTACCATTACTTACAATTTTTTATGTAGTTAATAATTTTTAATGCTTCCACGCTTGTTTCCCCCATTTTTATTTCAGTTAATTAATATACAGCTAAGCTAAAAAACGCCGCGGCTTCTTTTCTGCTTGAAAATAGCAAGATATTTATCAATCACTTAAGTACTTAAGACTACTAAAAAGAAGATATTATTTACTTAAAATATAAAACAAAGCTATCTTGGGCAGTAAGAAATTTTTCAATGTGGCATTTTTTGAGATAGAATCTTTTAATTCAGTTTGTCTACTGAATGAATAACCGTATTAATAAAACACTATTTTAACTACTTTTGTACTTATTTATTTTATTTAACTATTTTTGTACTTATTTCTTTTATTTGTCTATTTTTGTATTTATTTATTTTATTAAACTATTTTTGTATTTATTTCTTTTATTTAACTATTTTTGTATTTATTTCATTTATTTAAAAAATTTTATATTTTTTTCTTTTATTTAACTATTTTTGTATTAATTTCTTTTATTTAACTATTTTTGTATTTTTTATTTAACTTTTTTATATTTATTTTTTGCATTTTAACTATCCTTATGCCTACCCACAAATATAACGAGAAGTTAATGTTCTTAATATGTTAAAATGTATACATAAATAAGCTTCTAATAAATAATGGTTCAATGAATTATTTTAATATAATAGGATTTTAATCTCCTTGAATAATGTAAGTAATATCTGGAGAGGCATTCATGTTTTATTTAACGATAAAAGAAATATTTAATCAAAATGAATGTAAACTCATTATCAATTTAATTTTTCTTGCAATCATTATTATTATTAAAGCCATAAATGTTTTTATTTACTATTGACAATAGTATGTTCCCAGTTACATAGTATGTTAATTAAATTTTTTTTAAAAAATAAAATAAAAAAATTACTTTATTAGTAGACATCGGATTATTTTTCTTTAATATACCATTTGCATCGAAATCTAATTTTAAATAGTATATACTCTCTAATTTCAAAGAAAAAAAATATTGATCCAACTCTATTGCTATATTTGCATACTTTACATAAAATATATGTTTTTAAAAATATTTTAAGACTATAATTTAGAGACCGTACGAATGTCACATTAAAGATTCTCGTATTGCAAGCAATGCAATATAAACTAGCAATCAAAGGCAAGCAAATGTAACGGAATCCAATAAAAATTGTAATAAAAAAGTTGTCTATAATTTTTACAAAAGTTTAAATTGCAGATAATTAAAAATATATTATACTAAAACTATTATTTAGTGTCCTGGTTTTACATGTTTTACCAAATGACTTAAATATCAGTTTTCTGAGGTCTGAAATATGGATTAGCACATATTTAGTACCATAATTTGCCTAGTGGTTCACCTATTAAACAAATAAAATAGCCTGGATATATAGAATTAAAATTTTCATGTTTCAAGCAGTATATTTTTGGGGGGTGAAGTATTCGCGTCACTACCAAAATTATTTTAATGAATTACTAATATTAAAGCAGCAGGTTTTTCATTATTCTTTTTTAACTCTTTTAACTCATCGAATATAGAAATATGCAATGAATAATCATTTATAATAACACAATATTGCATATGGAACAGCAATCTATTCTATTTTTAAAACATGACTAATTAAATGTAATAATACTAATACAAATACCTTTTAACAAACACATTTTTTGTGTGAAATGTTATATTACTTAGAAAATAGAAGCAGGTGGGGGGAGAGGGAAGATGTAACGAACACATTTCAAAGTTAATACATAAAATACAATTAATAAAGACAGAAAAACTGTTAGGTATCAAAGATATATTTGAAAATATGTATTTTTGTATGAAAAATAACACTGCTATATTTACCATCACATGAGTAAAAATCATTTGCTTTCTCTCTAAAAGTTTAATAATAATATTTAGTTGAAAATATCATAGATTTTCTAAAAACAAAAACATATATTGTTACATTGATCGGGATTAGAGGATTTTATGCTAAACGTCTCAATGAGCTAGACAGTTCTTTATGACAGCAATTTGACAGTGAAAAAAGACAGTAAAAATTATTATAGAAAAACAATTCTTGAAATACAGGATATAGCACTAAGATTCACTTAGTAAATCCTATAGTAGGTTTTCCCACCTTCTACAGTACTCTGACGCAACTATGAGTGTCTAAAATACAAGTATGTTAAAAATTATTCACAGGCACTCGCTTGTTTCAACAGCCGAAGTCGTAACTAATTGCTAGTCGATTCATCAACAGTCAAAACGATACTCATCCAGTTTCAGCGAGCGATTCCTATTTATAGGCTGAATGGATTTTTCTCGAAAGATTCGCTCCTAAGTAATTTCCAGAAGCATCCATATGGTCGCCAAAAGAATTGCCAACTTGGCTTCATCGCCAACATTTCACAAGATATCCAATGAATCGACATAAAATGTAAGGAATGGCGTTGCTTACGAATAGTACAATTTTAACATAAAATAAATAAAACAGGAACTAATAATAACGTATTACACATCCATATATAAATTATTTACACTATTTTAAGAATTAACAACACAAATTTAATAATAATATTCAATTATATAGATGAGTGAGTGAAGGAGAGTTATATTAACGACGTACTATATAGCATTATACAGATGAAAGAAAAGTCAACCCTATCCCCAGATGACTATTACTTCTTTCTCAGCATAGCTTTATTCTTCTTTTAAATTTACTGAATTTCAATTATTAGAATTCGAAATCAAAATATATATATATATATATATATATATATATGTGTGTGTGTGTGTGTGTGTGTGTGTGTGTGTGCGCTACAGTTATTCTGGAATACTTTAAAACATATTACATAACCGAATAAAATATATAAATATTTATCAGAAGTTTTTTGAAAACAGATAGTCAAAAGTGAAAAAGTTTATATTTGTATATCCAAGTACTATTCCCCCAAGTCGACGTGCTCTAAGTGAAATGAAAACATTTTTATGAATTTTATGCTTATTTTGCAGTAATAAGTTAGAAGCGATGCTATTCTATGCTCTTTCAATTTCAAAATAAATATCAAAATAATACGAAAAAGAAATTTTTACCGTATCTGCTACACATGAGGAAAAATAAATTTTATACAATATATTTTAATGAAAGAAAAATAACGTTAAATTCCATGAATTGCGATTATACTTTTGAATGTATTCCTGACTTTTCAACAGCTTACATATTTTCATTCTTTAGTTTTCTCATTTTGCAAATTTCCCATCTAAAATATTTTAATATTCTTTCGAGTTTTAAATATCAAAATGACAGGCCGTTTCTTTATAACTGGAACTTATGCAGGAACAAAAATAGAATACCATTAAAAGTGTCTTCAACAAATGTACAGGAGCCTAACTAATTGAGGAGCACATTTTCAGAGGGAAAAATGCCTCGAGTTTCATGAAAATGTCCAACACTGAAATTCATACATTTATTTATATTATAGAGTTTTTAAAACTTCAAAATATTCCATAAATGATAATATATATTTTTTCTTTTAACATGTAAAAGAAAAGACCATGTAGTATTACGGCGTAGGAGAAAAATGGCAAAACTCATTTTATACCAGAAAAAAATGTCTACTCGGATAAAAATGAGGTGGATGTTAAAATAAGATGTTATGTATAGGATAATAAAACCAGGACATAATATTAATGTTGGAGTACTTTTTATACTTGAAAAATATTCTGAACTCGGGTCCTATTTCGAAGCTCTTTATTGGAACAAACTCTAAAATCTCGAAGAAAAATATTTTAAAGTTGTAACATACATATTTATACTGTTATTCCTCATACTGGTATCATAAAGTCTTCTAGTATTCTATTTATAATTCTTAAAAGCATTTGTATTTTTTTAAAAAATGTGATGGTGTTCTTAATACTCAATTATTATATAATCTATAAGTAGAAAAGGATTTGCGGATTTAAGTGTACATGCTACGAATATCTATAGCATACAAATACACTAGAGATCTGTACGTTCCACATACCCATCTTTAATCCGCTAAAACAAAGAAGGGGGATCTGGAAAAGTCCTCAACCCCAACCAAAATAAGGCTGGAAACGGAAAAAGTAAAGATAAAAATAAGACCCATAAGAACGACATAGGGTTGCTAAGCAACCCTCGGCTAGCAGAGTTGAGTTGATGCATTTATGACATATCGTTTGAATCGTCGTTTTCGCTTGTGATATAAAAGTCTAATTCAATGGCGAAAGCGTTTTCTACGAGATGTGTTGTTGGCGTGCCAAGTTTAATGGAAGGGTTCTGGTTCGATCTCTTCCAGGAGAAAGTGGGCGGAGAAAAGGAGAGCAGGGAGTTTTGGGGACAAAGAGATAAGGGATTTTTAGTTAAAGAGGTGGAAACTTGATTAGGCACGTTTTGAAGAGATTTTCTAAGTTAGTTTATGTAGAATTCATAAATATTTTTCGGCGAAGGAATCTTTTTATTTCTTAGGGCTTTCTTATAGAGAATGTATAGATAATGGGTCATTTATTGTAAAGTAATGTAAATTTACCACTAAATCAATATGAAAGTATTGATTTATCAGTGACTGACTCGATTAAACATGCACTAAGGCAGTACTTCCAAACATTTTTATCACCCGGACTGGTCAAAGTTTGATAATTTTACCACAGCCCGCTGATGGTGAGACGGTGAATGTTTGCATTTTAGACTGTTTTGATTTCATTGTTTTATTTTAATTCTATATATATATATATATTTAAATATATAAAAACAATCACAATTATCAATTTAAAAATTGAAATATATGAATCCTAAAATACCAAAACACTTCAGAATATCAATGGCGAATATAAAAGATAATGTTCCATCATTTTCAAAAAAATTAAAAAATTATAAAATAAAATAAAAATTTATAAAATATCCAAGTGCAATCTCGGACTTAGGACCGATAAGTGGGGTTAAACTAGTTTGATGGCGCCAACCTTCCCCCTATTGCAACTTGGTAAGTTAATTGGAAAATTTTCAAATTTCAGAAAAAAAAATTTAAAAAATTAAAAATTAAAAAGTTAAAATTAAACCATTATACTTTAAATTAAAACGTTAAAATTAAATCATTATACTTGAAAAATAAAACTATTCGCCATCACATTCCGAAAGATATTGCAATATTAAAATTTAAAAACAATTTAGTACATAATATAAGTGAACCTTCAAACTCCCAAGATGATGCACCCATCTTTAAAATAGTTGTAAAGGTAGAAAAAATAAATTCCTGATCCGAAAGTTCAAATGAAAAAATATTTGAGATCCGAAAGTTCAAGTTAAAAAATCTGAAAGATATATATATATATATATATATATATATATATATATATATATATATATATATATATATATATATATATATATATATATATATATACATTCAAATATGCCTTCAGAACAAAATACAATTACACCAAAAATGAATATAAAGTTATTTAAGATGGAATAAAGTGATTTTCTTGGAAAGTCGCTCAAACCCGAGAGAAATACCCCGTAGTAAATAAAATGGAAATAATTTAAAGTCCCTTGGGCGGTACGGTACCATTTAATTCACGGACCTGTACCGGTCCATGACCTGGAGGTTAGGGAGAACTGATCTAGAGCGGTGCTAAGCAACCTTTAAATCGTTGCGACCCTATCAAGGCTTGATAATTTTACTACGGCCCGTTGAGAGAGGGGGGATTTGAATGTTTATATTTTAGACTGTTTTGACATAAACATTTTAATTTAATTGTATTCAAATGTGCCTTTAGAATAAAATACAAGTACACCAAAAAATTAATATAATGCAGCGATACTTAACCTGAGTTTTTTAAGTGGCCCCTTCATGGCCTATTGCTCTGAGAAATTTACTGATGAAAGAACATAGTATTAAAAATTTGGAGGTAAATTTTTTGTTAAGAAATCAAATATATCAATTTTGCTTTTTGCAGTCGGTTTCGTACGGGTACGGGTTGATATTATTATTTTTTTATTTGGAACGGTTAAGGTTAGTGATAACAGACAACAGTTGAGTAGCGACAATGGAGTAGTTGTGGGTGAAATTAATTTTTAATTATCTTTCATATTTTGCAAGCGAAAAATATTCGGTAAAAATATATCGTTTCAAGACGATTGGGCGGTTGACTATTTTGTAGTGAAAAACAAACGTGGATCAGTAATTGTTTGATTTGTCACGAAAGTGCTGTATTTAAAAAATATCAATAAACACGAAACATTCAGTGATACTTCCCCTCGAAGTTCTCTTGCAGGAGGTGATAAATAGGCTTTTTTGAATAATCTTTGCAACAGCAGCAACGTGTTTTTTGTCTATGGTAATATCACGGGGGTAACAAAGACATCCTATGAATTTTGTTATATTGTTGGTAATCATACGAAACCGTTTACTGATGCCGAAATTGTTAAGGAGGTTTTCTTAAATGCTTCTAATTTAGTGTTAGTGACAAAATAAGAAGTATAAAAAATAATAATTTAAAAAGCAAAACAGGATTTATAATACTTTGATCAATTTTTCGCATTTTAGAGATTTCCATTGTTATCTTTATCTTAAAGCACTCCCCCCCTTCCCCATTTATCCTCATGTTGCGGAACGCGTGAAATAACTAACGTATGTATGCGACCTGCGTGAAATAGCTGACATAGGTATGCGGTCCAGCAGAAAAAAAGGTTGAGTATCCCTGAAATAATGTGATTTCCGTGAAAAGTCGAGCAACCCCTAGAGAAATACACCATATTAAATTAAATGAAAATAATTTTATGTTCCTTGGCGGTCCGGTACCATTTGATCTACAGACCGGTACCGGTCAGCGGCTGGAAGGTTGGGGACCACCCTCGAGGTAAGGGAGTGATCACCAAATTGTCGATTGCGAGTTACTAGTAGCTTGTGCCCCCTTTAGGGAGATCGCGTTAATGCTTCTGCTGGACTTTCAAAAAGATAGATGCTGGAAAGTTCTATTATTTTGTCACGAATTATTTTGATTTTGAAGAATATATAGTGGAGTTTGTACATTGATTTTCAAAATGATTTTGCTTTAAAATTGCTTTTTTCAAACTCTGAAAATATTCGGTATCTTGTTCCTAAAAAAAATACCCAAATTTAGTTCAGGCTTCCCTCAAAATGAAGGTACAGAAGCGGACATCCTGATGAACACTCGGACAACTGTATTCGAGAATGGCAGACATTACTTACTCTCCTAACATTAAAAAAACTTGTTGATGACAAAAAAAAAATTTTTAAGAAAATTCATCCTTTTCTCATTAAAATTAATAAATCTGATATAAAATTATTACATTTGTTATATTTATAACAAACTACATTTCAGTTGTTTTCTTATGTACAATTCAATTTAAGTCTCTTTTTGTTATATACAGTTCAATTAAAACTTATTTCATATTTACTAGAAATTCAAGTTCATAAGCATAAAATAGATGTAATTTAAAAAAAAAATTGGAAGAGTTTTTTTAGCTTACAGTAGGATGTAGGAAGGGTACAACAGCTCAGAAGATTCATAAGTTAGTCGACCACTGACCACTGCTCGAAGGAAACTGAATCAGATTAGTTGTCTATTTGTATTGGATAACTTTTTGAATTTTTTTGAAGAACTTAGTTCGGAATAAAGAATAAAATGCACGATATATCGCAACACGTAAATGTATCAGCAAAATTTTAATCTATGTAATTGATTTTTCAGAGGTTGAAGGAACAGTTTTCAGTAGTTTTAGTTTTTGTTGACTTTTAGGTTAGATAAAATTGTACGACCTGATCCGACACAGTTAATTTCTAGTTAACTCCATACTAATTTACCAATTTCTGTGGATTTCTTTTAATAATTCACAGATTCTCCATCTGGTACATCCTACAAAGCTCAGTGAAATTAGTTTATTTAAATCTCGCAGGTATTTTTTAGAGAAAGGAATGTTTGTTAAAAAAGCGGAAAATTTTATTCAAAATAAAGTACTATAAGATGCTTATTATGACATGGTAAGTAGCTCGTTCAGGCAAATTATTCAATGATATTAATTAAATCAAATGAAGTTTTAGAAAAGATGTTATCCAAAGACACAGAGCGAAAATCTTTGAAATCCTCGCAATTTTCGCTTCTTCAAGACGTACTTGGTTTATTTCTTTATTACATTACGATTTTCCTTCTATAGTTTACTTACTATATACATAATATAATTACATTAATTAATTAACTCATAAACCATCACGGAAAGTATGATAAAAAATGTCTAGAATGTTATTTTAGATAAAATATGGCCTTACAAGAGATTGTTTTTGCATAAAACTGAAAATAACAAACATTAAGCTCTGAAATAATTTTGAAATAAAATTTTTGAATGAAATTCCTGTGAAAAATAGGCAAATCATTTACTTGTGCAATCACAGAGTTGTTATTTAATAAGTACGTACAATAACTGGATTTAATTTTTCTCCTTTTAATATTATTTCTGTGTAAACATAAGATAAAAAATACTTAAATAAATCATAAGCAAATTTTACATACATTTATTCTCAAAATTTTATCTTTTGAATAAGCAATAAGTTTGAATAAATAAATGTAAATGGAGGAAAACATTTTTAGAAAGAAAATATTTCGAGATGCAAAATATTATTTCGATGTAAAATTATCTTTTCAATAACTTTATGGGAAAATCGATCTTCTGTTACTAAAAAATGTGCTAGTTTCAGGAATAGTTTTAGTTATATATATATATATATATATATATATATATATATATATATATATATATATATATATATATATATATAATATTCCTTCAACAAATTATTTGTACCGCGTACACATTTTAAGCCTAAGCGATTTTCAATTTTGATTTACATTTCTGATTTTTTCTTGAATTGTAATGTACACATTTTTGGTTGAAGGGGTGAGTTAGAATCTTATAAAGGAAGCTTAAACCCTCTTTACTACCCTAAGTCTGTGATAGTTTTAAGAAACATAATAGTTTTCAATTTTAACCCACTGCCTCTTTTTTTATATGTAAGCTTCATGTTCTTGGTTGTCTATTTTAAAAAATTAAGCTCACTGTGATTTGTAAGACATATAATCTATCCATTATTCGATTTATTATTATCATATATATATTATTTTTACAATACTAGCTATGAGTTATATACTATTAATATACTCTATATTCGAATACAGCGAACGTCGCTTAACACGAAACTGAGAAAGACTGAAATATGATTTCACGTTAAAAGGAATTTCGTGTTAAAGGATATTGTAAAAAAAAGAAACACATATACAACAAAATTAAGTGTATTAGAGTACATTTAATTTACATAGATATGTAGGTAGATATGCATGTATTTAATAAAATTCAATGAAACAAAAATATTCACAAGGACTTAATGAAATGCAAAACAAAATTTTCAAGTCTTTTAAAAAGAATCTGATATTTTCTTTGCACTGACTTCCTTAGTACCAAATTGTTTGATGTCATCCTTATTATTATTCCTTTCACCATTGGAATGAGCGTCTAAATAACTGCGCGTGATTTTCATAATGTTCCTCATTTCGGATGACATAGGAACAGAAGCTGCATTATTCATTTCATTTTCGTCGTCGGAATCTGCATCAATCATATTTTTTCAGCCTTGAACAAACTACAAAATATCTTTGTCTGCTATAATTATGAATGTACACACATTAGCATCATCTACTGCAACGAATTCTTCCGTTGATACAATAGGACAGTACAATAATACAGAAACTTTCTCAAACTGATGTTTTCCGTAATTTTTCCTTGACCAGAAGGGAAATTGTTTCATGTTAAGTGATTTTAGTTTCGTGTTAAGAGAAAAAAATGCATGAAATTACGTAGTAGTTTGTCGGAACTGTTGCATTATTTTGTGTTAACTGGTATTTCGCCTTAAGAGTTTTCGCGTTAAACGTATTTCACCATATATATATATATATATATATATATATATATATATATATATATACATATATATACATATATATACATATATATACATATATATATATATATATATATATATATATACATATATATACATATATATACATATATATATATATATATATATATATATATATACATATATATACATATATATACATATATATACATATATATACATATATATATATATATATATATATATATATATATATATATATGTATATATATGTATATTTAGATCATGAATACCCTTTTTAATTTCTTGAGATCTTATATTCATCACAAATACATTAACCGTCTTGCTACTTCGAATTCCAAATCCACCACACAACAATAGGTTTTCAAAGTCAGCATGTTAGTGGTCTTGCTGTGAAGATTATATCATAACACTCATATCACAGTTTACATTTTTTCCACACACATCTTAAACATCTTACACATTTTTGACAACCAACCAAATTAGAGCCTAGCAAATTTACATTTTTGACAATCAACCAATTCAAATTTTACCATATTTGATTGTCGTCATTCTATACTTGTCTTTGCTGGCTGGTTTAAAAGTCAGCTCAAAATATGTGTTTATGTTTTTTCGAATTTTTTAACTTGGTGAATAATTGACTTTCATTAATGGCAAGATGCTTGTTTCTCTTCGTAAAAGCTTTGTGAGTAAAGAAATTTTGTTAAATTATTTTTTGAAAGATACTTTTCTTATGTAATTGTTCTAGTATTTTTTCTACTTTTCTTACATAATTATTTTGTGATTTTTCTGCATTAAGAGTTTGGGAGAGTTTGTTACATAATAGTAGTGATTGGTTTTATCATGCTCTCTGAGTTATACTATCTCTGAAGCTTTGTTTATTTTATTTGGTTTTCCTACCGAGTTGCAAAGGGGAAGGTTGGCGCCTTCAAACTAGTTTAACCCCACTTATTCGGTCCTAAGTCCGAAATTGCTTTCTGACTCGCTAGGTTCTTCTTTTTGTACTTCTTTTTATTTCTCTATAATTTTGTTTTTCATGTTCAGCTTTCATATTTTTATTACGTAATTTCTTGTTATGTTCTTTATCTATTATTTCTTGTTTTTGATAAATATTACATATTTCTTTTATATATATATATATACATATATATACATATATATACATATATATATATATATATATATATATATATATATATATATATATATATATATATATATATATGTATATCACAACAGTATTACCATGAATATGAGTGATCCTACCACAAAAAAATAACAACATTGGTTTAAAACTCATTTTTCTTCTAAATTAGACAAGCTAGGAATAACGCCATAATTATTTCATTAAATTAAGATTGTTTTCTTCAGTGAATGCAAAAAGAAAGAAAAATATAATATTTACGATTCAAAAGTTTATTTAGGAGAATTCTTAATGTATAAAAATGTATATAAATATTTTTTTCACTATTCTTGTTAGAAAACATGCTTCCGAAATTCGGTATAATTGTATATTTTCCTGCATCAAAAATGAAAACAATACCGTTTTTCGAAAACACAACAGGCATTTAATTTACATAATAAAACTGAAATCGAAATCGGAGGTAAACATAATTTATAGCCCTGAATCAAACAAACACTTCCATAACAACAAGTAATGGTTTCAGCGGAGGTAAAAAGAGGAATTTTTTTTTAGAAAAAAAGGGAAAAGAAATGGAAATAGAATAAAAAAGATTGAATGTGATGTGAAGTTTCTCGTAGATTTATCACCAGTAGATGGCGTTGAGGCTAAACATTTCTCCTCAATTTAAAATAAGAGAAATAACAACAACAACAAAAAATTCCCAAAAAAGGGAATTTTGGCTGCAGCCTTCATTTAAATAAACTTCCGTTGGTTGTAGAAGACTTTAATCACAATATATCACCGGCGCAAAAACTCGTATTTCTAGAAAGAAAATGTTTCTAGGCGGGAAAAAGAAGATATTGAATTTTTATTATTTTTTTCCAGTTTATTTTTAACTCCAGAAACGAATAAAGAATTTTCCGTACATTTCTCTCTTTTTTTCCCTTTTCCATTTTTTCCAACCGTTTTTTTCGAACGAAAGAACATTTGTATTGCGAATGAGTAATTAATATGAGTTCACGTGGACCCCTCGCACGCTGTTTTCCAAGAAAGAAAAGGGCAGGCACGAAGCAAAAAAATAAAAAATAAAGGGGTGTTTTAGTTCCATTTGAATAGAAAAGGAGTGTCAAGCGCATATTCTAAAAGAAACCGGCATAAGAATTCTACTGAGAAAATATACAGACATTTTTCTCAGTGTATCACACACACACATTGTGGTATATTGTCGATATAAAAATGTAAAGAATGTGTTAAACTGTATTTCCTATTATGTCATTTCTTCTATAAATTTTATATTAAAGTAACCTATCTTTCATCTAGCTGTAATTATTATGTGACTTAAAATACAATATAACCAGTGGAGTAGCTAAATATCCAAAGGCACAAAATTCATCAGTCTATTGCAGATACCAGAAGATTGTGCGAATATTGAAACAAGAAACTAGCTTATTATGAATCATATTGTTATTAAAAATAGAATTTAAACATGGAGGAATTGCTT
Organism: Trichonephila clavipes; assembly: GCA_019973935.1. Classification (NCBI taxonomy): domain Eukaryota; kingdom Metazoa; phylum Arthropoda; class Arachnida; order Araneae; family Nephilidae; genus Trichonephila; species Trichonephila clavipes. Next base: position 890,929 of record BMAU01018507.1, read on the forward strand.
CTTGTGTGGGTTTTTTAAGATGTAATAATAAGTATGCTAAGATTTTTCATGGAACTTGAAGTTTATTTTCAAATAGCAGTTTATAAAAAAATGAAAATGGTATAAAGTTTTCAAAAAGTAAATTTCGCAGCACTGAGCAAACAACAGAAAGAATTGAGAGTAATAACCTACAAGTTCGGAACTACTCTCAATTGAATTGCCATGTTTGTAGTTTGTTGCAAACATTTATATTTATATCCTAGATTTGGGAGAAATTATCGCAAGTTAGGTTCGCTTGGTGGTTAGAATCCAAAGGACTCCCCTGAGCTTGATGCCCCCCGGTGCCAGGCAGCGCCTATCTTTTTGTAGCTACGCCACTGAATGTAACCACAAATACAAATCAAAATTTTGGATTATAAAATGAATAAAAAAATCCCCCTTATAATAATAAGGATATGTTACTTTATAATATTTTATATTGTCATTTTAAAATAATTTTGATACCATAATGTGTGTGTATTACTAACACACAGTTAAATACTAATCAGAAAATATAAAGTCTGTTTAAAAAGTATTAGATCTTGAATTTTCTCACGCACAGTAGAGATTCCGAAACGCCGTTATTGTGCACAGTGGGAGATGACAGCTTAATGTACATACTAGATTTTTTTTCAATCGTTCAAATGTACTAGTCGTTTGCTGTAGGCAATTGAGTGAGGTGCTGTTTCGAATGTTCGTCGAATTTTTATTTTTCTGAAGACGACTGAACGACTTAAACAGATGATTTTCTAAGTGAAACAATTAGTAAGATTCAGGAAGCCGATACTATGGGGGTCACACAAGTTAAGGAAGGGATTAACCGATTCAAAAGTGGATGCATGTCGGTAGAGAGTTCTGGAAGGCCCCAAACCTCTCGAAATGCAGCTGTTGTTGAAAGGGTGAAACATTTGGTGATGAAAGTTTGTCGTTTAACCCTACTGGAGACTGCTGAACAAGTTTATACCAGTACAGGTTCTACACAGGCAATTTTGTGTGATCATGCGCAGAGTGGCTGCGAAATTTGTTCCCAAACATCTGTCGGTAGAACAGAAGGACTTCCGTCTTAATGTTGCTCAGGACCTACTGGACACTATCAACGCTGAACCTGGTTCCTTGCGACTGATTGCTGTTCCCGAAAATGAAAATGCCTTTGAAAGGACCCGTTTTCAGAGTTGAGAACAGATGAAGCAGAATGCGAAGAAATATTTGAATACCAAAAGAAGCCCCCCCCCCAGAAGTGTTTTCGGCAGTGGTAAAAATGTTGGTTTAAGTTGGTAAAGATGCAAGGGCCCTACTTTAAATCTAATTAGGATCCTAATCCACCAAAGTAGCTAAGGTATTTTTTCTGATCAAAAGGTCAGATACTTTTTGAACAGATGTTGTATATGACATTAATCCCAATGCGTAAATCCCAAAATTATGTATATGTCTTAAAAGCCTTTTAAAAGAATATAAAATTTTAATTCCCATTAATCTTTGTATTTTTTCAATTTTTTCAAAGGTTGTATTAGTAATGACATTAAATTTGTTAAAATTTTTAAATCGATGAGTTTTAATTTAGCCTTTTATTTCCTAAATTTCTATCCAAATTTACATAAACTTAGATTTTCTTTGATTTTCTAATAGGTATTTTTCATTTCCTTTAATTTAATAAATAATTTTATGCATCGAATAGCACTTTTAGACAATAAGATGTATAATTTATTTTAGTAATATGGAAAACACTAAAATTCCCCGCTATAAAATATAAGTAGATGATGAATTTACTCATTTGATACAGATTTTTGAAAATTACTACGATAATTATAACTTGAAATTAATATTATTTAACTTGTTTGCTTCAAACTGTACTAGTAGGCGATGTTCAAGAATTGAAAACACATTATAGATAAATAACATAAAAAATATATATACGAATAAGCCATATAAATAACTATAATATATACGAATAAGCCATACAAAAACAAGCATTACAGCTTTCTTTACATGCAATAAAATGGAATTAGTGCACATGCATGCATTTACAAACGTAATAAATTCAATATGCTATACCTTACTAAAAACATTCGAAATAAAATTATAATAAAAGCACAAGACTATTTAAACAGTGTCATATTAAAAATAAACTTTTTCAAAGTCCACTTCTTCGTTTCCTTGAGCAAAAAGAATAACATTTTCGGAAACCAAATCTACAAAAAATATATTTTGAATTTTCTCAATGTCATAAGAACAAACATTAAACCCAATATCTCCAAAAAAACTGTACTTTTAAGCCGATGTAATCAATGGTATAAAGGGCAGCATTTAGGTATGATAAAAGAGAAAATTTTATTCATGATTCATCATACTAAGACTTCAAGGGAGAGTCAACCACAATTTTTCTACAAGGAAAAAAAATATTAGTTAAACTAAGCACTGCTTCATAATCTTCAGAAGTAATTGGACTCACTAAGATTAAACTTAAAGACATATTTCTAACGTAAATAATTGACGAAAAACAAACATCTCTTAAGGACTCTTTTGTTATAGATAAACACGAAATCTCCCCATACGAATGAATCGTTTGAATATTTACAAAACAACTCTTCGAACTCCCTTTTATCCCCCCTTTCAATATCATCCACAACCCTCGGAGTTGAGCCTCAATCACTTTTAATCTCCCCACCAGTTTCCAAGACAATGGAGATCAGAGATGGCTTGTTGCTATTTTCTACTCCTTTTTGTCTCGGAGGGCAGTACGGTTAATTCGAAACATGTCACAAACTTGAGTTTGGGTACCTCGGGGAATGTTCTTCAGCGAACAAGTTGTCACTGATCCTCAGGGACAGATTTGTTTTGTTTTTGGATGAACTTTCTACCTTGTTTCCCATCAACCGTTTTTCCCATTCAGCCCGGGGCCTTGTCACGATTCCTTCCCGATCATCCCTGCGTCCGCTCCTCCTTTTCTTGCGAAGCAGAAGGATATTGAGACTTACTCTCCATCCTCCCCGAGTTGAGAAAAGTATCAGAACAATTTAGCCTATTTTTTCTTGTGGTAAATAATAGGGATGGGGCAGATGGATATTTTTTGGTGAATATACTGGAATATGTATAGTGACATTTTGGAGATCATAAAGTATTGAAACTGTGTAGAATAAGAAAAATTTCTATTTACACACACAAGTATAAGATGTCTATTCTTTCAGCATATACGATAAATTTCTTAGGACGATAATTTAAAAATGAAAATGCAGCTAAGATTTAATGAAGGGAGGGAAAAATATATATATTAGGTATTTATAAAAATTGATAATTGTTTGTCATGTGGTTGTGGCAAAAATTAGGATAAATAAAAAAAGGAGTTTCTTAAAAAGCTTTAATTAGATATTTTTAACAGCTCTCCAGAACTTCACACTAGTTAAAGAAATTTAGACAATTGTTTATTTATGTTTTGCTAAACGAAATTTAAAATTTATTACTTCTGTATGTACACTTAATGTTATAAAGTGGTACATTTATAGATAATTTTTAATTTTATATAAAATTAATGACTCGTTGGAAATAACGTTGAAGTCAATAAATAGAAATTGGCAATTACAAAATCTGTTCCGAAAATTCATAATCTATTCAAAATATATTTTTATTATAATACTAGTGAAATTAATGATCCGCTAATGAAATTACATACATTCAAACATACGCTCTACACATATTTAAAAATGTAAACAAATTTAATTGTAACATTTTTGGAACTATTAATAAAATTATTCATCAGCAAAGAATATTAGTCGAAAACTATTTAAAATATATATATATATATATATATATATATATTACGTTAAAATGTGAAATCCGTTATTTCATAGAATAACTAGATATTTCATGAAATAACTAGACGAGTCAGTTAAATTATATAAAATTATTGAACTCTACGATTTACCTTGGTATTCTATAGCGTAATGATTACTTGGTCGTTAAAGTATGAAATACAAAACTCGGAAGTTCTTCGAAACAATTCTAGCTTCTATTAGTCAGTTTTGGACCGCTTGTAGCTGCTTTGCAATGACGTGTGTATGTGTGTGTGTGTACTCTTCATTCCATTGCTTTTAAACGTAGAAGTTAGACTTTGTATTTACATTAGCGTTTTATATTTTGGATTATTAACAAACATTATTGCAACCTGTTTTCAAGCAATGACTTCCACATGAATTGTAGAACAGCATATGTAAATAAGAAAGATTTAATGCAGGAGATATTTGAATATTATTAAATAAGCGTGGGAAAAAGGAAAACAGTGCTACACTTTCTTGTGAAAAATTAACTTGGATAGCAGAAGTAAAAAGTGCTAAAACAGCACAGAAAAAAGTACCACGTGACTGTTGGTTATTCCAGCATTATGATATCCCTGAAGTTCAAGGAGTAGAGAAAAGCTAATTGTGTCGGTAAAAAAAGCAAAAGACATTCTTTTTTTTCTCTTTCTGTTTAACTAATGTTAACAATATGAGCAATAATAAATTATATTATCAGCTTTTCCTTATTATTTATCAGTTAATCATCGGCAGAAACGATAAAATATATTTGACAGATTTTAGCTATTTATGAGATCAGTTAATTCATAAAATAACTTAGAATTGTTTATGTTTCACATTAATGGTCTATCATTAGTTTGTTCATATAATAACTAAATAGAGTATGACACATTTTTCATCTATTATATACATCTATTATATTATTATAACTCAATTGTATAGTTAGTTCTTCTATGAAAAAAATAACTGAAATATACACCTTAATGGTGACAGATATATGTAAAATTACGGACGTGATTTCATATATTTTAGTATTGAGAAGATCATTTTTTACAGGTGGTTACAATCGTGGAAAGAACGCGAGAAGGCTTTTCTACTTTAAACAATAATATTTATATATGAACCCACCCATGAAACAAGCATCACACACTAGGCAGGGCATTAACACAAGCATTCTTTGTTATCGCCCGAGATCTCAATCTTTCATGTATCTAAAGAAATCGAAGCTGTTAGAATCATATGATTCCCGGTAAAGGTTTCTCTGATTGATTCGAACACGCCTATGATTCAAGATCACATTATCCTATTTTGAAAACACCGAACCTTCAGTTTCAATGGAGATAAGGTAATCGTTATTTCCTGTTGTGTGGTTAAAATAAAAATTAACTATCATGCGAAGTCTTGGGGGGCTCAAAACCATTATGGACTAAAATCTGTCGAGAGAAATTTACGTGATTTTAACAATAAATTGCTAAGAGGAAAAGGTTATACAAGTATGATTTTTGATTGTTGTTACCCAACATTTTCTAATTTTTATAGATCAAAGGATATCATATTAATAATTTTGAATTAGCATACGTTTCTCTAAAAACGTATCTGGACATCTAGTATCACATAAAGCTTCAATTATATTTAACATTTCAATATGCGTTATTATAAGTAGAGAAAGTCTCCAATTTTAGAAATTGTCGTTTGCTTAAAAGCAAACGATTCTGATTTCTTCGTCGAGAAAACGTTCTACAAAATGGACGAAAAAAAACGAGTGAAAATTTCACTTGAGAAGTGAAAGAAACCTATTTCGAAAATTGTGCCATTTCAAGAGTTTTCAAGAAAATCATCATTTTCAACGAATATCAAAAGGAATATTTTTCAGAACTTATATATCATCACTAATACGATTTATATTTTCCCCTTAAAAATATGAATGAAAATATATCTGTTTTTCTCTGTTATTGCTTTATTTATTATTAAATGACATTAAAATGTTACTTTCTTTGAAAAAAGATATATATACTTGAAAAATATTCAAAACTTTTTGTATGTGGTTATTTTCTTAGTTTTACATGCAAATCATTTGCACAGTTGTAAATAATTTTTTTTAAAAATATTTGGTTTTATTGAATATCATGTTGCAAAAAAATAAATAACTTGAAGATGTAAGGAATAAAAAATCATGTTTTAAGAAATATTTTGAATTACATACATTATATATATATATATTTATGGTAAGAGTCTACAATCTTTAACGATCGAGGGTCAAATTGATCAATTTATAATAATCCGCCGGCAACATCAATAAACTCACAGTGATCCGCGAACCCCATGACTGTCAAGAAATATTGTAATCATGAACTTTATTATATAAGGGGAGTTTATAATTACTTTAAGAAGGAGGTGTATTTTACAAGTCTACAACTGATTCTAAGGGAAAAGATGGTGTTTATAGATTTGTATATATATATATGGGTTACCCCCCCTCCTCTCACTCATTTTTTAAAAAAATACCTATTTTTAACGTTTCAAAGGACACAGTAAGTACCCTGTAAGCAATTTTTTGATTTATATATTTATATGAAAATTTTTACATGTATACGACATTTGAACAAACATTAAATATATGTTTCAAAAGAAAAACACCTTTTTTATTAGTTTTAAACAATTATTTTAAATTAAAATTTTTAAAATTATTTCAATGTTTTATTAAATGTCTACTATTTTTTACAAATTTTAATATTTTTGAACAATTTTTCCCCCAATATTCTTAAAAGTGTTCTTCACAATTTTGTACTCAGAATTGGTATTACAAGCAATACTTGCAAATGGACTCTATAGAAAATAGTAAAATACAGCTATATCTAAATTTGACGAGTTTTTTTTTTAAAAAATAACTATTTATATAAAACCTTATTCCATGCGCAGAATCATCAAACCCATGATTGAAAACAATCACAATAAGCTTAACAACTTTACATTGAGTGTTAAAAAAAGCTTTGGTGTTTTAAACACAAGATTATCGTGAAAAAGACTAGCTAGAGCTTTGAACTTTTGTACACATATATAGAAATGTCGCACAATTAAAAGGAATTCAATGTTTTGGTTATTTTTAAGGTAATGTGTTTTTTTAAAATGAGATATCATCAGTTCATTGCAGAAATTAAACACACACACAAACGTCGCCCATCAATCAAAAACGTATACTGTATAAGTTTAAAAATTGACAAGAATTCCTCAGATTATTTTAAATTTATGTAATGATTAGAATTTACATAAGAAATAGTAGGCTATTATTTTTCTAAACTTGGCTACCTTTATTAGTATCGAATTAGCCAGTGGCGTAATGGAGAACACTTGGGCCACCCTGCAAAGTCAGGTTTTGGACCCCCAAGTTGGATTTTACAAAGGGTAGGTACTTGGCGATAGTCAGGCTGTGGACCCTCTAGAGCCCCGGGCCTCCCCACGATGCGGGGGTTGCGGAGGTGTACGTTACGCCACTGGAATTAGAGTCAACCCAAAGCTGTACTAGGGTATGGAAGATGAATCATGTATTTTTTTGAATTACGGTCAAAAATGAATAAAATATATAAAATTATATTTTACATAAAGTGAATTATACTTATTCTCTTAACACACATGCAGATATTATGACGACTTGCTGTTTGATTCTTCCTTAGACCCAAATTAAATAGCAAACATTTAAAATCTTGATACTGAAGAGTATAAGATTACCAAGAACGCTAGTTGCATAACGCAAAGGAATTGCAGTACTTGCGAAATTTCTGAAACAACAAAAAGGAATGCAAAGAAATGATTAAAACGGAAGGAAATGGCAGGTTCAGACCACATTGTGAAAGAACTAAAAATCGTTGGAGATCTGACTGAATCATTTGTGCTTTCGCCATCCCAGGAAAAACACACTAGAATTGGAATTATTTCAGCAAAAACAGTTCTTCCATTGTTTGATGAAATCCAATAAATAAAAAATACCATTATCTCTCCCTTTTTTTTCAAAAAATTCCCATGTTTCCTCTTTTATTAAAAACAGAATTCCGCGCTAATTTCGTGCAATTTTCAAATGGAACAAAGCTGCATTTAAAAATTGATTTTCGCTTTTCCACTGAATGGCTTTTCAGACATGGGCGTGTACCAAAGCGTCTGCAGCTTACAGCTCCCGTGAGAAAAAGCGTTCATGAGAGAGATGTATGTACTCTTTTAAGATGTACCGCGGCGAAATATCTCTTTTCCATTCTTACCTTCATTTACACCTGAGTTCTAAGAAAGGAAAAAAAATTCTTTTTGGATTACGTGAAGTGAACCGGAATAGAAGGTATGCACACAGTGTGTAAATAGATGCGAAGATTTTGTCATGCTCGGTAGATTTCAGTTTTTAACTTTACGAGATCTTTATGTGCGAAGACAGACTGCGAATAACTTCTTTTTCTACGGGAAAAAGTTTATCCGTTGGAAAATAATTACTCATTTCTTTGAATTTATCCTAGAATTGTTTTTTTTTTATTCAAAGATCAAATATCTTGAATTGAGACCTAAGAAGTTCACAAGTTCAGGTTTAAAGAATTGATTTTTAATTTATCGTTGTTGTTCAAATATAATTGCTTTTTCTTCGAATAAATACTTGAAAAATTTATTTTACGAATAAATTCATAGTTTTAAGGCAGTTTTAGCCATATGTACGAGAGTATGAAAATAAGAAGCACATTTTCTGACAGAAAAAATGCCTCAATTTTTATAAAAATTTGTGACTTCGTTGTGTTGTGACTGAGTTTCACGTATTTCTTTTTAATATAGCGTTTTTAAAATTTCAAAATATTTCATAAATGATTAGTTTTTCTTTTAACATGTAAAGGGATAGTTCATTTAACAATACGACGTAGGAAGGGGGGAATGCGAAACACATTTTATAAAAGAAAAAAAAATGTGTCAACTTGGATGAAAAAGAGCAGTATGATAAAATAAGTGATTCTCTACAGGATAGCGAAGCTAAAACATTATATTAATGCTTCAGTACTTTTATACCTGAAAAAAATATTCCGAATTCGTGTCATATTCTTTAACCTTAACCAAACACCTTAAATGTTTGATGATAAAGAGTTATTGAATGAATTAAAATAATTATGTGAAAATTATAGTCAATAATATTAAATGCGTCATTAAAGTCTAATAGTTCAATCCAAAATTTTTCATATCTCTCAATTTTAACTTCACAAACGATTTATTTAAAACAACTTACTTAATCTACAAGTACCTTTAGTACACATTTACTTTTGAAACAACTGATAAACCTTTCAAACCAGTGAGTCGATAATTGTTTTTTTTTGTTCGATTCAACATTTTAATTGTTTTATTGAGATTAAAGTATGTGATGAGGACGTTTGTATGAACAAATTTGTGCGGTAATGTTCATTCTTCATGGCACTAGTGTAGGTTTGCATCACACCTTTTAATGTTCGTATGTATCTTAGTCACATGTTGTACGTACTATATATTACTTCAGGTTAAGATACCACCCACCTATTTATATTAAAAAATACTCACAAATATTCAATACAATTACTTAAATTAAATCTGGAATTATCTAATTTTCTAATGATGGTCAGATTAACCTTTAATTGTTCTTAGAACAGATGAAGGTCAGTCTTGGAGTTTTGATTCAATACGTAGTAAGCTTTTTTTATAAGCACATGTCCTGGGGAAAAAGTATTCTAACAATCTTAGATGCCATGCTATATCCCATGAGTCTGATATAAATTTATACAACCGTTTCTATTACAGTATCCTAAGGAATCAGGTGTTGTACACACTTCCGTAAGCTATAAGCCCTCAATTCATGGGGCAGGTCTTGAAATAACAGGGTTTTATAATTCAGAGCTAATTGTCATATACTTTTTAATATTGAATGCTAATGCAAAAAATAAGACTTTTGAAATTCATATTTGAATTTGAGTTCTAGAACATCTTTGTATATAAAAAGATATACAGGAAATATTTTCACAAAATTATTAAAGATGGATAACTAAATAAAAATTAATTATTTCAGAAATATTCCTTAAGCATCAAAAATTCATATCACAAAGCATTATACTGAAGAAATAGTTGCCTGTGTCACTGAAAATACTGTTTTACAATTAAATTATCTGTGGAAAACTAAAACATTTTTTAAATTTCTTTCCACATTTTTCATATAAAAATCTGCTTCATTTTTATTTTTAACAGTATACAATAAAAAGAGTCTTACATACATATTTTTTTCACGAGTACGAAATATATGTTCTATTTTATCTTTTACGCATGTTCAAACTATAATTGTGAGCATTCCCAATTATATTTAGTTACTGCATAACAATTCTTTTTCTCGCGAGTTTTAGTTTTAGAACTTAAGAGTATAAAAGTGCTTGTTTGGAAGCGAGCTAAAATTTGGTACATAAGTTTGTGTTTAATCTCTTAGTATAGCAGAAAAATTGTGCCTTAAATTCAAATAGAAATATGTTTTTTGTTGAAGTATTAATTTTGTTTAAAGAAAAGTTTCAAAGAGTCTGGCATGTTTACTCTAAATTTTGTAAAATACTTTTTTTTTATTTTCAGATTTTATAAAAAAAAATAAAATATTGAAATTTATACATATATAACATAAAAAAATAGTTTATAATTCTCCGCGACAATCTGAATGAGAAGTGTACGAACAATAATATATATATATATATATATATATATATATATATATATATATATAAATTTTACATTCATAAAAGATTAAAAAACCTTTTTTTTGAAGAAATATATATATATATATATATATATAATATTAGGTCAAATAGAACTTTAAACTTTAACATTGGTAATTATATACAAGCCTAAAGCTTTCTTAAGGCTATTAAAATATAAAAATAACAATAAGAAAATAAATATACATCAGTCAAAGCAAAAAGAAGCCATTCTATGCTCTTCAAAAAAATTTATTTTTAAAATAAAGGCCTGGTTTTGTACAGTAAATAAAACATTCAATTTTGTTCTCCCTTATCATTTATATTCACATACATTTTATTTATCTGTTCAGAAATATTTCAAAGGTTTTATTACGTTTGAGAAATATTACAGGAAATTAAGGAATAGTTGCATTTTATTACAGCAATCGGTATAAGCATAAAATAATTTTTTTAATGTTAAGAATATGAACAATGGTGAAAGAGAGAGAGAGAGAGAGATTGGTATTTCCTTTCTCCAAAATTAGAAATAAACTGCAATAGAAATATGCTGATTTCAGAAGTAATCAAAATAGTAATTCAGATAAAAATAGCAAAATGCAGGAAGTCAGTTTGAATATTTAAATTACCTTTTCATGGGATCAATGGGATCATTTTTCCAATATTCTGCAAATTTTTACGACACACTCATTTTTATTTAAAATGTTTTAAAAGATAACTGAATCAAGAAAAGGTTGGCATGCAATAGTAAGTATTTGTTTAAAAGTCTTTAATGTATTTTTGAATCTAAATTATAGTAACAATGTAATTACATTTGCCTAAAAAATATGCGTATTCAAAAATAGTTTTATTTTCTGAAGGAAATCAACAAAGTCGCTTGATATTATTGAAAACAGTTTTAATTTCCTATATATCTATATATCTATCTCTATATATAAATTACACACTTCTTATAAAATAAAAACCAGAAAAGTTATTTTTAAATTAAAAACAATAATAAAGTTGTTTTTAAAACGATTAATTTATAATTTAGAGTTGACATTTAAAAAAAAAGCGAAAAAAAAAGGAAAAAAAGTTAGAAAGAAACAGATTATTATACATCGATATTTTCCACTTTTTTATATTTTAAACAAGACATCTTTATACAAAGAAATGTTTTCCAACTTTATTGAAAAAAAAATGGATAAAAGTGTCCATAATATATTCAAGAAAAAAGATATCTAATAAACAATTTCAATAAACTCATAAGAGTCTGATATAAATGAATTCTTTTAACGTAGTTAGAGATACACAGAAAGCGCGAATTAAGTTAGTTTTAGCTAATTTAATTACCAGTAAATTAAACTAGCTAAAACTTTACGAGAACGAAGTATCCTACTAAAGAAATCAAACTTAAGTAAACTGCAATATAGTAGTCTCGAAAACTCGGCGTAATGTGGAACGAAGGGTTCCCGAGTTAGTGAAAATGATGGATTAAAAGGAATGTGATTAAACAAAAAGAATAAGTGCGAGAGTTTCCTCAGAAAATACTGTACTTCACTTGTACGTATTATTTTCTTCAGAATGAAACAGAAAATAAACTGCTGAAACAAAGGAAAAGTACGTACTTTATGAAGGAAGGCATAGAGCATTTACCACATGACAATGAAAATTAATGAATACATAAAAGACAGTAATTACCCTGATAAGACACATTAAAAAAACACTTAATGAAGGCATAAAGCTGCCTATAATGAAAATTAAGTCGTAGACTTTGCAAAAACTGATTACTTTTTAAAGAAATGGGATATGTATGTCTTTTGTCTTCCGTGCTGCACTCTGCGCTTAGCTGCTTCATCACGAAGATGACGAAGGTACAGTAAATGTTTTACATACGTACCTTGTTCAAAATACTGAGGGTGGTTTCCACAGCCTTTTGTCCCTCACTATGTGATATTTTAGGAGTTTGTATGGTGTCTTCAACTTCAAAGTCTTCAATATTGTCCGGCATTTTTTCATTAACTGAGATTGAAGCAATAATTTCTGCATTGGACATAATTTTTGCGACCTGCAAAGGCGTTGCCAAGTTATCAGGACCACTTGGTTATCGAGTGCTGAGTTTGCGGGACTATATTGTTAATTATTCACACAAGAGAATGTTTTCAATGCTAGAGTTGCCAGCTTCTGCAACTGTAATTTTTTCGTAGATCTCCGAGTGGCACTTGCGAATATAAGTAGTCATCTTCTACTGGAATTCTTTTTGGTGAAATCTTGAGAAGTAAAACATTAATAATGGACTCACCCTCCCCCCTCACCAAGACCGAATTCTTCACCTAATTAAAAATGCTAAATGTAACTTTTTCTAGTACATACTTTTAAACTGGTTCTAAGAAATTGATTTGTTCATCCTCAATGTCTAAAACAGATTCCACTAAATGAAAATTTTTCCCTTAATTAAAAAATAGGGGTCTGGGGGATATTCAGTTGTCACAATATCAGTCACCTTTACTTATAGTAATTTGTTACTTCTAGTTACTCAAATCCGGCTGTTAATTCTTCCAAGTATAAAACTGGGTACTAAAAATGTGCTAAAATTTATGAAGCATCTCCAATGAAATATGCTGTTGTGGAGGATCATATGTAATAAAATTTATACCGAAAATGTTGCTTTGTAAGTCAGGAATTAACTACTAGTAAATTTCAAATTTCTTAACTCAAATACACTTTTTCATTTTCAGCAAAGTATATGAATGAAAAATATTTACTATATCAGTAAAATTTTAAACACAATTTTTTAAAAAAAAGGTTTGAGTTCTTTTTTTAAGGGAACACAGTACGATGCAATTGATAAAAATCAACCAAAATATCAAATAATTTTTTTTTAATATAAATTACTCCTTATATTATTTTATAATCTCACAAAATTTCACAGTTCTAGTTAAAAAAAGAACCAGAATTTTAATAACTTTTATGTTCATTTTAATCCTTATATCACTGGTAAATAAAAATTTTATAAACTGATTTATCTCACAATGAAACAATAACTAGTTTATCTTCATTTAAAATGCTAAAGCTTTTTTTTTATTGCGCCAAATGCTTTGATATTTTTTCTAACTATTGTTATTAATACATGTAACAAAAGATTGTATAAATTTTTGAATCAAAACAATGCTTATCTTTTAAAAAAATAGTTGAAATTAAAATGTAAACATTTTTTAGTGGATTTTCAATAAGCATTTATAAAAAAAGAAGTCTTTATGAATAACAGACGTGCTATATCAAAATCCTTGCCAACTTTTGTTATACACGGGTCAATGTCAATGCAAATCAAATTTCCTGTGTTCCTCAATTATTATAGGAGTAGCATTCCAAAATCACTTCATGAATTTTTATATTTTTAATTAAAAAACTAATAGGTTAGCTTTTTGTAGTATTGTGAGCACAGAAATTGTTCTATGTAATACATATGCGTAAGGAGCAACAAAACATTTTGTGGAAATCATTAAATCCAACAGTTTTTTTTTTTGTAAATTATACCATGTTCCTTTGAATCTTTCTGACAGTTCTTTCTTTAATTCTTTATGATAGTTGATGCAAAACTGGATATCAACTTCAAAGAAGCCTTTGACAGACAGTTATGTACATCACAAAACAATTAAATATATCTTATAAGATAACCACGTCCCATTTAATCTTTCTGAGAGTTCTTTCTTTAACTCTTTCTGTATAAATGATGCAAAACTGGATATTGACTTCAAAGAAGCCTTTGACAGACAGTTATGTGCGGCACAAAACAATTAAATATATGAAATAAGATACGAAAATTTTGAAACTTAAAAAGAATTTTCTTTCTAAACTTATTCCTCTTCACTCTTGCAGGCCTTAAATTATGTGAAGAGAATAATTGGTACAGGTTGCTATAATTTATTTTCTTACAGCCCCAGTTTTCGTGCGATTTGATTAATGTTGTCGTATTCTATTTTACTTACAATCAAAGCGATACATTATTTTTTTTCCTTTCTTCATTTTGCCTATTCAAATTTGCAGAGAAACACGAAGAAAAATTGATTTCTTCACGTCTATTACTCAGCATGATTTATTTTAAATATAATAGAAACAGATTCTTTAGATCGAATAAGTATTTTTCTCGTTTCCTTCAAGAATACATGTATTTTTAAATTTCATTCGGGAAAAAAGTAATAGTTTGAAACAAATCATGAACGAGAGAAGGTGAGAGAAACTTTCACTGTCGCGTAGTGAACAAAATAACAAACGTCTGTTTATTGCAGTTTGAGTTTCAAACAAATAGAAAAATTCTGTTTTCTTTTTTTTCAAAAAGAATTAATTATCAAAAGCCAAACTTTTAATTGACTTAGAAACAGAAAATGGAATTTAAAAGAAAAAGTTGCCGAATGACAAGTTCCTCTTTTAAATTGTAACACTTTATTTTTCTCATGAAAACTTTAGGATAAATTAAGGGATTATTTTAATTTTCTTTCTAATAATTAATTAGTGGGTTCACTTTTATATTTTTTCTTTCGACTGCATTTTCGAAAGAGTAAAAATTTACAACATTTCATAATTAGAATTATTTTAAAACACTAAAATTTCTTCCTCAGATGTCCCATATTTTCTTCTAATTACATTATCCGTTATTTATTAATACATTAAACATAATTTTAATTAACATTATTGATATATAGTTCTGAACATTTAATGAAATTAATTTCATTCTTAAATAATTATCAAAATTTTTAAAACATCCTTTAATTTTAATTATTTTTTACCTAGACTTGACGTTATTTTAATAATTATTTAAAACTTTTAATGCTTTCATTTTTAATAACACATTTACTTTACAGGTTCAATGAAAAAAAGCTTTCATATTAATTACCCATTTAATTTGTTATTGAAAATACATTTTATTAAAATAAAGGTTTATTTGTGGACATTTTAAACATGTTTATCTTGCATTATCTTTTTTCAATGCTTATCCTGTTTTGATAAATGTATTACTCGAATTATGAAACAGATATCAGCGAAGCATCATGAAATTATACAGCAGGATCAGATGAGAAAAACAACAAACAAAACTTACATTTAAAAGTCTTTTAAGTACTTTGAAATTATGCTGAATTTCTGAAACGGTCTTCTTGGTTTCTGAAGTAGTTGTTTTTACTAAAACGCACACTTAATTATTTTTAAAGCTCATATATAGATGCATCTAAACCTGTATGTTTTATTCATACAAATAATGGAAGCGAATATACAGATATTTTTATCAAACAGAACACACGAAAATGAAACGGAAAGTGTCACATAAATGCAGGGACGTCTTAAGACTTCTTGAGGTCCTGGGCCCCTACACAAATGTAGGCCCTACCTACGAGCCCTACAAGTAAACAGTACATGGCATACGCTGCAAAAACTCACATAAACAATAACCCGAAATAAATAAATACCCATAACTTACAATCGCACAAACCGGCTGGAACAATGAGTAATGATGGTGTATTGTGATAGGCCTAGGCTTATACATGTACGACAGTCACCACATATAGCCAGTTGACATATCGACTGAAATTCCCAGTTTTTCGAAGAATAACACCGGAAATAACATTTGACCGTTGAAATTATTCGAATTCTTGATCTTATTACGGCTGAATTGAAAGATCTTATTAAGGCTGAGCCCCCCCCCCATTGTGGTCAAGGCTCTGGACCTGGACCCCTTGACTTAAGACGTCCGTTCATAAATGACCAGAAGTTGTTAAATTTTCATGATTTTACCTGATACATATATATGGATCGAACTTAAAATCAATTTATAATATATTAGCAAGTAACGATAATTTGGAATAGTTTTTGAACGATTGCTAATGAAAATTGGTTTGAATGTTTGCTGTATTACATACTTTAACATTTAGGAGCTTCACAGCTATAATAATATTTAATAATGGTTTTTCTGGTATAATAGAAGTGTTTAATGATTTAGTTATTCTGGGTCACTAGACTCTCAAACAGTTAAATAAATTTGTTCATGAGCATCACTATTTCCTACACTCCTCACTTAACTGTAACTGAGTGCGCCAGACTTTCCCGCTTTCCTACCCCAACTGAAACTTTTTGGAACCCCGTACCGGGACATTCTGTAAACTGAAACGCAACGGAAAGACGCAAGTTCTTGTCCGCATCCATCCGCAGCACCTTCAAAGGCGTAATTTTCATTTAACCGCATTATCACCTTTTAGTGTAAACTTTAACTGTAAATATTTATTTTCTTGTAATATAAAGATAAGTACTACCTCCATCTCTGTGCTATTATTCGAACTCAACAAACGGCATCATTTGGAGGCACCGACGAGACTCGTCAACGATTCAGAGAAACAAGAGATAAGTACTATTTTATATTTTCATTGAACGTTTGACTTTGGTTTCTCTTACTGATTCATTCCGTCCATATTTCGTTTTATCAATTAATGGACGCCGAAACGGCTACAGTGCTTCGCGGCAGAGCGAAGGCTGCACTTACAAGAACTATAAATTTCATTGATAAAAATGATCAAACTTTTGACAAAAATGATATACGCAACAAGTTAGAGAAACTTGAATTAACTTATACGGAATTTGATAAAGCGGATGCTGCTTTACCTATCGAATCCTCTGAAATGGAAGAATTCGAAACAAAATATTACGAAACCAAAGCCAAGCTACAGAATATTTTAGAAAATTTATCTGTGAGAACATATGTATATAATGATAATTCTGATGTCTTTGAAAATGTCTCAAATATGAAATCTAGCAATTTTAAGTTACCAAAAATTAACATTGAGCGTTTTTCTGGTGATTATAAAGATTGGCCTTCATTTAAAGATTTATATGTATCATTAGTGCATGATAATATGTGTTTATCAAATATACAAAAATTTCAATATCTTAGAGGTTTATTGCTGTCAGAACCAGCAAATATAATTAAGCATATTCCCATTACTGAAACTGCTTATAACGAGGCTTGGGAAAAATTATTAGCTCGTTATGATAAAAAGAAGCAAATCATTTTTTCACTTATTAAAACATTCATGGAACAACCTTCTTTTAACGATACTAACTCTCACAACTTACGCAACATAGCAAATACTTCCGACGAAGTAATTAGAGGTCTTAAATCTATTGATAGTAAAGCAGAGTCTAGAGATGTATGGTTGATTTACATTTTGAAACAAAAGGTTGATCCTAAAACGCGCCAAGAATGGGCGCAATTCTCAAATAATATTGATTTTCCCACATTTGAAGCATTTATAGAATTTTTAAGTAGCAGATGTACATATTTAGAACTATATAATGAAAATGTTACTTATGAAAAACAACCTTATATTAATAAATCGAAATTTAACAATAGTTTAAAATGTTCTTGTAAAATGAATCATCTTGTTTTCAAATGTTCTAAATTCAAAGAAATGTTTGTTAAAGAGCGTAAACAACTTGTTAATAAAAAAAATTATGATAGGCACACTGAGTCACATTGTAATTCAACTTTTACTTGCCACTTTTGTAAGAAAATGCATCATTCGCTATTACATGATAATAATTTTAAAAATTACGCAATGTCAGCAAATAAATCTCATCGTGCTGAAGGTCAAAACCAGACAGGAAATGATACTAATCAAAACAAAGTTGCAGTTTCCGTGAACTCTATACAAACATATTTTTCTTTATTACCAACTTTAAGCGTTAACATTAAAAATATTTTGGGGGAGAACAGTCAAGTTCGAGTTATGGCGGACAGCGGAAGTGAATCAACATTCATTTCGGAAAAATGTTTAAAACTGCTAGACCTGAAAAGAAAAAACGCTAGATTTCAAATTAAAGGATTGCAAGATTCTAAAATCGCGATGACTAGAGGGTGTGTTGAAATAGATTTAGTATCGTTACATGACCCCAAGGTCAAACTACCAGTTAAAGCATATGTTTTGGAAAAACTAACTGCTCCGTTACCAACGGAAAAAATAAATGAAACACATTTCGCTCATTTAAAAAATGCCTGCTTAGCGGATCCGAAATTTTTTGTCCCAAAAAATATCGATATGATTCTCGGATCTGACTACTTTTTTTCTATTTTGCTTCCTGGGCAAATTACTTGCTCTCAAAGTAATTTAATCGCTCAAAATTCCATTTTTGGTTTCTAATTTCAGGCAAATTAACTGATTCTTTAAACTCAAATTCAATGCTAAATCTTCACATTAATGGTACAAATATTGACAATCAATTAAAGCAATTTTAGGAATTAGAAGAAATTCCCAACGTAAAGGATAAAATCTTAACTTCTGAAGAGCAATTTGTGGAAACACATTTTCAAAATACTTATGCATGTAATTCCGAAGGACGCTTTGTTGTAAAACTCCCATTTTATAAATCAAATTCAGAATTGGGAGACTCAAAACCCGCAGCAATTTCTCGCTTATTAGCAATGGAGCGGAAATTTAAAAATAACCCAGATTTTGGAAAACAATACAAAGAATTCATGAACGAATACGAATCGCTAGGTCACATGAGCTTAGTAAATTCCAGATCCCATACTTCCAAAGATCAGATATTTTTACCGCATCACGCCGTTATCAAGCCATCCAGCACTACAACAAAGTTAAGAGTAGTTTTTGACGCATCTCTCTCTCTCTCTTGCAAAACTACAAATGGTACGTCATTAAATTCTCTGCTAGGAGTAGGTCCCAAATTACAAAGGGATATTTTTGAAATATTGCTTAATTTTAGAATTCCTAGAATTGTTTTTACAGCGGACATTGAAAAAATGTACTGTCAAATTTTAGTAGCTGATGAAGATCAGAAATACCAACAAATTCTTTGGAGAAATAAGTCTAATGAAAACAATCGCACATACAAGCTAAAAACTGTCACCTACGGTTTAGCCTCAGCTTCCTTTTTGACCACTAGGTGTATTAAGCAAATCACTCTCGATGATAAAGATAATCCCAACCTCTCCCGAGTTTTACAGGAAGATATTTATATGGATGATTTACTATCAGGAGCAGATACGCCAAATAATGCAATCTCCATTTGCAAGGACATTGCTCATGTTTTGAGTACTCGCGGATTTCATTTAAGAAAATGGAATTCTAATTCCACCGAATTTCTCGCTCAATTTTCAGAACATAGTTATCATGATGCACGAGTTGAATTTTACAAAGATTCTAATGAAAGTTCCAAAGTATTAGGCTTATTTTGGAATTCATCCAATGACACTTTTGGTTTCCAACCATCGCTTGAGCTTACACCACCACTCACAAAGAGACGTATTTTATCTGAATCTTCCAAAATTTTCGATCCTTTAGGACTGCTTTCACCTTGTACAGTATTCATGAAGATTTTTTATCAAAAACTTTGGCTTACAAAAACAGATTGGGATTCTCCCATTCCACAACAATTAACAGAGGATTGGCTTAAGTTTCAAAAGGCCTTTAATGCAATCAACTACCTCACTGTTCCTAGATGGGTCATCCTTACAGCAGACAACACAGTAGAATTGCATGGTTTTGCAGATGCTTCTTCATTAGCTTATGCTGCTGCAATCTACTGTCGGCAGAAACACAACAGCAAAATAAAGGTTCAACTACTTGTATCAAAAACTAAAGTAGCCCCTGTCAAACAAGTTTCCATTCCTCGATTGGAGTTGTGCGGTGCACATTTACTATCCAAGCTATTTAAATCGGTCTTACGGACACATTAAAACATTATACCTTTGATGTATTCGCTTGGACGGATTCTAAAATAGTTCTCTCCTGGATGTCTAGTCACCCTCGCAAATGGAAAACTTTCGTAGCAAATAGAACATCTGAAATCATGGAAGTTCTACCTACAAAGCATTGGAGACATGTGCCTTCTAAGGAAAATCCCGCAGATATTGCATCCCGAGGTATTGATCCTAAATGCTTACCAGATTGCAAGTTATGGTGGCAAGGACCACCCTGGCTAAGGCTAGAAACTTCTAGTTGGCCCAAGGCTGAATACAGTTGCGATGAGGCTTCGGATGAGATAAAAGCGGAACAAAATCAGTCTCCATCTTCAATCTGTTTACTCACACATCAAATGATGTAATTCATGGTTTATTCGAACATTACTCTTTACTCACCAAAATAATTCGCATTTTTGCTTATTGCCAAAGATTTATTAAAAACTGTAAAAGATAGCATCTCAAGGATCATCGATCAGTTCATCCTATATTAATACTACTTCACTTACCTTTTCGGAAACCAAAACCGCTGAAGAAACCATCATTCGTTGGGTTCAAGGTTTCTATTTTCAGGAAGAAATACGAAGCATTAAGAAACAGATTTCTCTGCCACCCAAATGTCCATTACGTTCCCTCCATCCATTCATAGATGAACATGGTTTAGTACGGGTGGGAGGGAGATTGCAAAATTCCCAGCTTCGATTCAATTCCAAGCATCCTATCATACTTCCTTCTCAGTACAGTATTAGTGAACTCCTTATCAAGGAACAACACATTGCTCATTTACATGCTGGGCCGACTTTGTTAGCTCACGTTCTTCGACAGTCCCTTTGGATCGTAGGAAGTAGAAAATTAATTAACAAATGTATTAGAAAATGCTTAAAGTGCAACAAATTCAAAACATCCACCACAACTGATGGGCAATTTACCAAAACACCGTGTCACGCTGGAGAGACCTTTCTTCAGTTGCGGTATTATGCTGGTCCTGTACTGATTAAATGCAACAAAGGTCGAGGGACTAAATCTACAAAGGGTTACATTGCTTTATTTGTATGTTTAGCAACTAAAGCTGTTCATATTGAAGCAGTCGGAGACTTAACAACTGATTCCTTCATAGCTGCACTTCGTCGTTTTAGTGCTCGTCGTGGGGCTCCCCGCCACATTTATAGTGACAATGGAACCGATTTTGTTGGAGCTCGTCGAAAACTTGACGAAATACGGAAGTTATGGCTTTCTTTACCAACTAATGAAGCCATCTCTTACTACTTATCCAAATCTTCAATAGATTGGCACTTTATTCCACCCTCATCACCACATTTTGGAGGTATTTGGGAATCAGGAATTCGATCCGTCAAATTTCATCTGAAGAGAGTATTGGGAGAAAAACCATATTAACTTTTGAAGAGTTAACAACCTTGCTCACACAAATCGAAGGATTACTAAATTCCAGGCCTCTCTCCTACGTTAATGACTCTGACATAGAATGCATATCTACACTCACACCTTCACATTTTCTTACAGGTGATGTTCTTCTTTCAGTTCCAGAGGAGCTTCCTTCAACCTCCAACCACAGAGATCGTTGAGAGTTGCTACAGAACATCAAACGGGGCTTTTGGAAGAAGTGGAGCTCCGAATTTATCTCTTCCTTACAACCTCGCAAGAAATGGCAGGACGCACAACCAAACTTGAAGGAAGATGACATCGTATTGATCAAAGAGGAGGGTCCTCCTGGTACATGGCCAATGGCTCGAGTTCTTCAAGTGCATCCAGGCAACGACGGACTGGTTCGAGTTGTAACTGTGAAAACCCAAGACTCAGAGTTAAAACGACCTGTTCATAAACTTCACAAACTTCCCATATATCCGAACTAGTTCGGATATAGGGTGGGAGTATGTTTCCTACACTCCTCATTTAACTGTAACTGAGTGCGCCAGACTTTCCCGCTTTCCTACCCCAACTGAAACTTTTTGGAACCCCGTACCGGGACATTCTGTAAACTGAAACGCAACGGAAAGACGCAAGTTCTTGTCCGCATCCATCCGCAGCACCTTCAAAGGTGTAATTTTCATTTAACCGCATTATCACCTTTTAGTGTAAACTTTAACTGTAAATATTTATTTTCTTGTAATATAAACATAAGTACTATCTCCATCTCTGTGCTATTATTCGAACTCAACCAACGGCATCAATCACAATTGCAAAAAAGCACTCTTTTGTCATTTATAAAATCGCGTAGGAAAAAAAATAGCTAGCAGACAAAAAACTGATGACGTAGAGAACAAAGAAGACAAGCTACAAAAGTGGACTTTTAAATGTGATATTGATCATTACTTTAGCAAAATAAGAAACAAAGTTTTTCAAATGTCTTTAATAAACAATGTATTTTCTTTTAAATTTGAATGTGTAAACCTTGTTTTAAATATTTTAAATGCATTTTCTTGTATTTTTTGTGTGTATATTTTGAAGTAAAGTAAATGCGTTGAACTAAGGATTTACATCCAACATTCAATAAAAAACATTGAGACGGGCTATAATATTTTTGCAATTTAAAATATATTTTACATTTGTCATTGCCTTTATAACTGTTTTGAATACATTGCGAATTGAATTAATTTAAATACGCGAGCAAAAAAATTCCATGTTGAGCGTTTTGAATTGCTTGAATGTTCATCAAATTTTAAATAAATTGCCTTATAACTTCTCGATCGACGCTATTCATTATCTTGAGTCTCAAGTATCAAGAAATACCCTAAGAGTCTTAATCACTTGGCTTTTTAAGAAACTTTCCTCAACTAAGCAGATTCCTTTGTTTTGAGAAAATCTCATTTTTTCCATCATTGATTCTGACATAGAGCTTCAAAATTCTACCCATCAGTATCAGTATGTTTAAATATTGATTTTCAACAATTAGTAAATAAATCAAAATAATAACTAATAATGGTATTAATTTTATCTCACGCAAAGTTGGAATCCTTTACAGGATATGCTTTTATTTTAAAGAGTCGACATTGCTTTTTTATGTATAAAAACTCTTTTTAAGTAAGTTATTTACAAGTTTTACACATTATTGCATAATGTACACGTTATGCAAAAATTTAATAATATTTTAAGTCTAAACTATATATATATATATATATATATATATATATATATATATATATATATATATTTGTAAATACTTTTACAGTAAAATATTAAGTAACCACATTTTAAATAATAATTCATTTCAAAAATCAATTCACAATAATAGAGAAGATGATAATCGTCTTTTAGCTTTGAACAAAAGACTGAATATTCATCTAAATAATATTAAATATCCAAGTATTTTTTTAACACCAAAATTTCATAAAAGCCCTATAAAATTCCGTAGTATCACTAATGGATACAATACATATATCACGAGGTCTGGGAAGATCTTACAATCTCTTCTTCAAAATCTAATTGATAATTTACAAAACACGGCAATAATTAAAAATAGCTTAGAGATTGCTAGAGTTACTAAGGATATGCTAATTTTTTCCATGCATGGTTTTGATTTCGAGGACCTTTTTAATTCTATAGATATTGACGATATGATTAAGGTTCTACAGTTAATTTATGATAAATATGAATTACATACTTCAATGAAAAAAGAAAAATTTGATATTCTTGTTAACCTCGTATTAAAAGAAAATTTCATTGCATTTGATCGGAATCTTTATAAACAGATCAAAGGATTACCTCAGGGTGGTCCAGTTAGTAATTGTTTAGCGAACATATATTTACATTTTTTTGAAATAGATCATGTTGTAAATGATTCTTACTTAATTTATCGTTATATAGATGAAATAATAATTTTTGGTAAAAATAGTGAATACAAACCAAATATTACGTTCTACCCTGATTATCTCAAGCTCCTTAAAACTAACTTCAACTCTAATATGGTAGAATTCTTGGATTTAGACTTGCATCTTATTAACAATAATGTAGTCAGTAACATTTTTGACAAAAGAGATTCGTTTAAGTTCCATATAATTAAAATTCCCGTATGGAATAGTAATTTGCATATATCAATTTACAGAAATATCATTTTGAATTTTTTATTTAGGAATGATAACTTAACTACCCACAAAATAGATAAATACAATATAAAAAAAAATTTTCAATGTTGTTTAGATCATGAATACCCTTTTAATTTCTTAAGAACTTATATTCATCACAAATACATTAACCGTCTTGCTACTTCGAATTCCAAAACCACCACACAACAATAGGATTTCAAAGTCAGCATGTTAGTGGTTTTGCTGTGAAGATTATATCATAACACTCATATCACAGTTTACATTTTTTCCACACATATCTTGAACATCTTACACATTTGTTGACAACCAACCAAATTAGAGCCTAGCAAATTTACATTTTTGACAATCAACCAATTCAAATTCTACCATGTTTGATTGTCGTCTTTTTTATACCTGTCTTTGCTGGCTGGTTTAAAAGTCATCTCAAAAGATGTGTTTATGTATTTTCGAATTTTTTAACTTGGTGAATAATTGATTTTCATTAATGGCAAGACGCTTGATTCTCTTCGTAAAAGCTTTGTGAGTAAAGAAATTTTGTTAAATTATTTTTTGAAAGATACTTTTCTTATGTAATTGTTTTAGCATTTTTCTACTTTTCTTACGTAATTATTTTGCGTTTTTTCTACATTAAGAGTTTGGGAGAGTTTGTTACATAACAGTAGTGAGTGGTTTTATCATGCTCACTGAGTTATCCATACTCTGAAGTTTCGTTTATTTTATTTTATTTGGTTTTCCTACCGAGTTGCAAAGGCGGAAGGTTGGCGCCTTCAAACTAGTTTAACCCCACTTATTCGGTCCTAAGTCCGAAATTGCTTTCTGACTCGCTAGGTTCTTCTTTTTTGTAGTTTCTTCTTTTTTCTTTTTTATTTCTCTATAATTTTGTTCTTTATGTTCAGCTTTTATATTTTTATTACGCTATTTCCTGTTATGTTCTTTATCTATTATTTCTTGTTGATATATATTACATATTTCTTTTATATATATATATATATATATATATATATATATATATATATATATATATATATATATATATATACATAATCATTGTATGTGTTTAACAAAATGTGAGAAGAAATATGTGTATTTAAAAGATAAGAATATATTCATTATTATAAAAAATGTTTAAAATAAAATGACATGAATAAGCGTTATTTTCTTTATTACCAATAAATAAAAACGTATTAATTTGCTTACAAATTTCAAGATTGATTTTCTCTTTTGGAATTATTCGCATTATATTCTGATTTAAATAATTTAAAAAAATACATTATCTTCCGTTGATTATATTACTGTAGTTATAAATAGATTTACAAAAATTTAAAATATTTCATCAGTATTTCTTATTTATTTTAAACAGTATTTCTGCTTAAATTAAACTTTATTTTTCAACAAATTGGTGTTGTAAGATTTTTTTACAAATTAGTGTTTGAAGGAATTAAGTCTAAAAATAACTATAGCTATTAAATGGCAATCAGTGATTCAATCAGAAGAGCTCTATTCATTATTCTTGAATTAAAAAAAAATCTTCATAAAAATGTGAAAATTTTTTTTCTTCTTTAAATCAAAAGGCAAAAAATATTCACTGCACAATGTGTACATTCTAGAGTTGTTTTTTCGAACAAAAGTAAGTACTTCAATTTAACTTGTTTCTCTATGTCGTTTTCGAAGTCAAAAGATAAATAGCGAAATAAGGCTTTCTCTGAAGACAGTATGGCAAATGGATATTTTATTGTTTAAGCGAACGGTCGTAATTTACTAAAACTCCTGGATAAGGGTAAGGTTACGCTTCTTTTTTTAAAAGCAAAAAACTCTATTTTGTTCGTCACGAAACTTTTTTTTTCTCTACTTAGTTCAAGCACGATTAGCAGATGATAGATAATGATATAGTTTAAAGAAGACCACGAAAAGAAGATAGGATTTCTTCCGGTTCGAACGCAAGACTAAGACAGCTCAATTTTCTGTTGATAGAAAGAGGAACCGGGGGTATACATTCCCCTCCAAATTTACTTCCCTAAAGCCTGCCATCAAATAGAACCCCATAACTCGTTATACGTCTTAAAACCATTCTTTTATTATTTTACTTTTTTTGCTTCCATTTCTTCCTCCTTTTCATTATTTGCTTCTGCTTTTAGGGTCTCTTTATTTTACAAGGGAACACCATTTTTTATATATATATATATTTTGCTCGTAGAACGATAATGGTCCAAAGTGAATAGTCAGGCGGACATCAAATACAAGCGATCTTCTCTCGAAGATGAAGAAATAAAAAGCAAAAAATAATAATAACAATAATAAAAAAGAAGGGGGAGAATCTAAAAGAGAAACACACGAAGCAAAGACATCGCTTCATTGCCCGTTCTGAACAAAACGGTGAAAAAGGCTGATGACTGCCGTATACCATCTAGCTTAACGAGCGGATTGCATGACCGTTCAATAGATTCTTCTCCATTTGCGCAGTGGTAACATCATATTTTTGATGATCTATATACCTTTCTCAGAATAAGAGCGACTGGACACTTTTTTTATTGTTATGTTCCACGATGGATAACGGCGGCAAAGCACGCGTGCCGGTTGGTGGAGGAGATGGTAAACACTATGGACAGGTGGTTCAGCAAGAACTTGGAAGTCTGGAATGGAAATGGTTAACAGTTCTTTTCTATCATGCACTTTATTTTATTTTATTTCGTTTCGGGAAAGAGGCGTTCCATAGTGCCTGCTGAATAAAGATTTCGACGGAAGTGGTAATGTTTAAGGAAGGAACTTGTTTGAACAGGACGTATGAAAATATATGTTTTATGAAACGACACTTTTGGCGAAGAAAGGTGTTTTTTATGATTCCTAAATGTGATATGAATGTTAATGAACTTTTTGAAAGCGATGTGTTAAGAGTGTTAGCAAGTTTGTCAATAAAGATAATTCACTTTCTTAAATGATTTTCAAAGTACTTCTTAATAAAGGCCTAGTGATTGAAAAAAAGTTCTTCTCATTCATTTTTCATTTTTAATGAAAGTCCTAATCTATCAGAATTTTTGTAACGATATCAAAAGATTGCATGGAGAGAGGTTTTTACAGAAATTTTAAAATTATTTGTATCAAAAAACTTGAGCAAATGTTTAAACTGTTGTGTGATAAAAAATATTCTTTCTCTCTAAATATTAGAATTACTTGTAAAGAATATGTGTTTTCTCAAGTCATTCTGATAATATTCAAACATTTACATACTTTTCAATTAATGTTGGCAAAATAAAAACATATATCGATTACTATCAAGTTTGAAAATTAAAAATATTTTTTGTATTAATCGATAAAAAATCAGATTCACGTCATTTAAAAATAGTCCTCACTAATAATTAACGTAATCGCGCGTGCGCGCATTATCAATTCTATTTCTCGATTTTTTTTTTTCCAAAATATGTTTCTATGTATCTAAATATAATTATTTTGTCAGAGATAATCAATTCAAAGTAAAATCAAAGACAAAATATATAATTACACGACAACAATCTAATTCAAATTCCAGTGATTGTGCATTTTCGGTATTACCAATATAGAGAAAAAGATAAGGAAATCACACAACTTTTTTTTCTGTTTTTGAATCAGACTCAAAAAAATGTTAATTTTAATTTTAATTAATGTTAATTAATTCTACAGAAATAATTTAAACAAAAATAATATAATTACATTTAAATAATATACTTCCGTAATTTATATAATTTTTTTTTGGTCTTTGATGTTTTCATGTGTTACTTAACTTAAGAATATAAGACCTGATATAATTGGAAAAGTATATTTAACGTTTAAATCCACCAATTGGGACACAGTACGATTCAATTGACAAAAATCGGTAAAAAAATCATAATTTTTTTAGCCTAAATTATTCTTTATATGCTTTTCTATAACATCACAAAATTTGAAAGCTCTAAATTTAAAAAATGCGGAATTATTATAGCTTTTACATTCGTTTGTATTCACATCCCTATGGCAAATCAAAATTTTAAACTTGCTTATCTCATAAAGATAAAATAACTAGTTTGTCTTCATTAAAATATGCTAAGGCTCTTTTTCCATTGTGCCTAATACTTGGAAATTTTTTTCACTAGTTGCTAATAGTGATTTAGTTTATATGATAACAATGATTGGTAAGCATTTTTCAATCAAAGCAATACTTATTTTTTAAAAAATAATTTAATTTAGTATTTACAAGTTTTTTAAGGAATTTTCGATAAGCATTCATAAAAAGAAGTATTGTATGAATACCAATCATGTTATCGCACAGTCCATACTAAGTTTTGTTATACATAGTTTGATGTACTTGTAAATCATATTTCATATATGTACGTCAATTTTTGTAGGAGGAGTAGCATTTTATAATCACTTCATAAATTTCAAGTTTTTCCCTTAAAAAAATTAAATGGTCAGCTTTTTATGAGATTTTGAGCAAAAGCCTGTTTTATATCATACATACACATATGAGGTAACCAAAAAAGTTTTGAAAATCCTTAAAAATTAAAAATTTTGCGTAAATCGTACCATGTCGCATGAAAATACAAATGGAAATAAAGTGTGTACTGACATGCATGTTATTCATCTTATTTCCTTATGACTTACATTAATTGAATGTAATTACAGCTAAACATTTTATTTCTAGCAATCCTCAATAGTTCCTTCTATGAATTGTATTAAGCAGTGATCTTCAAATTTTTCAACTCATAGAAATCCTCGGGATTATACAGGTTTTTTTTGGGTGGGGAGACCCTATTTCACACAAACATTCTAAGACAAATATACATATCTTAGAATAATATTGAAAGCCGATCAACATGCTAAAGATATTTCAGGTAAAGACAATTAAAGGAAAGTTCTGTATTTGTTATTAAAAATTTTGGTAATACAACATACCCATTAATGATATTGATATATGCCCCAGGTGTGTGTCATCTACACATACATCATAATTAGTAACTGGGATATGTGCTTGTACTTTGTTTTACACAAATTATCGAAGTCTAGGTTTATTGAAAGTCTGAAGAAATCTGAGGAAACCCCAGGATAAATTTTGATCCAAAATTCAAGATCTTTCTGTTCATATTCTCATCGTAACATACAATATGTTGATAGTTTCATCACTCGTTTCTGTTCTATCAGTAATAAATCCTAAATGTCAATGAAATTGATTTTTAATCTAGTCCTAGAAAACGTTAATCCATTTTGCATTTTTTTAAATTTTATTTTTTATTTTTTTACCTTGACTCATGGATTCAAAGGTTCCGTGGAACACAGTTTGATGATCACTGGTATAAAGTAAGTAAAGAAAAAAAATCAACTTTTAGAATTTAACTATAAATTTTTATATGTTTTGATCTTTCTAAAGCTTTAAAAATTCAATGAGGTATGTTATAATAAAATACAAAAACAATAATTTCCTGATTAAAGTTTATTTTTTTTGTTTTAGTGTAATATTTTAATTATATTAGCTTGGTGTGGCTTAGGATTACTAGTCAATAGGAATTGAAAAGCTCACTTCACAGCAGGAGAAATAAATCTGAATAATTTAACAGAACATATTCAGCTTTAAAGATTTCTTATTTTAATATCGTGTATATTTAAAAATACATGCATAAACTTAGTATTGCCAGAATTGATATGAGCATACATTAAAGGAGTATACTGTGATTATATATATATATATATATATATATATACAATCAGACACTAAATTTCTATAAATCTAAAAAAAAGCAAAGCAGTAAATAGAAATAAAACAAGATAGCATAGGTGAAATATAAGTTAGCCCCAGTAGAATAAAAGCAAACTTTTAGCCTAAGAACTAAGAGTGTTGGTTTAAACACAGTTTTAAATATACCCACACAACGCTCTATAATTGCCTATACTACTAAGCTGCAAGAAAATTGAGTGGGAGTAAGATTACATTAGTATCAAAGATAATAATTATAACAAAAAGAATAATACTAAATACATTAAAAATAAATGACCATGCTGAATATCAAGTAAAAGATACCAAGGAAAAATAAATCTTCTTATCCTAATCCAGAAAATTAAATATTTAAATTACATTGTAGTATTTTTAAGAGGATTAATTGTGTACATAACAGTACGTAATAACATTTTAATTATTAATGTATAATAATATATATTTGAATTTAGAAACGATTGTACTACTTTTGATATTTGATGTATTTAAAAATTAAACAATACTGTTTATTTATATGATAACTTTTTTTACAGTGTTTCAAACTCTTACGATAATTTATCACAATTCTCTAAGTTAAAAGCATTCATTAAAAAAAGATTTCCCTTTTGAAATGTTCAAAAACAGTCAAAAATCCATCAAAATGATCTATTACCATTATGAGATATCTTTATTGCTAAAAAAAATAATAAAATCATGCTGAATTGGCAGTTTTAAAAAAAGTCAGTTTTGGAGTCAGTTTGCTCCATTAAAAGAAACTTAACCAAGAAAATGAAGTAAGATAAAATAATACATCACAAAAAATTGAAAAAGGAATTAAAACCCTTAATTCTAACTTTTTTATCAATTATAAAAGGCGTAACAACATTTTTTCTGTTAATTTTTCGGCCTTTTTTTCCAACCTCCAGCGTAGTTTGAGATTGAGGAATTAATTAAAAAAATAAGATAAGGAAATGTATATATAAAAGAAATCTTAAGCTACTCGTCTCAAATGTTCTAATCGACGGTAAAGATATTTGGCTTTCTTTCGTTTATGATTTTTTTTTCCTTTTTGATCTATCCAATATTTTATGATGAATGATGTTTTAAACTCAAGAAGAAGTTTTTGATTTTTTTAATAAAAAAATGCAGGATTGATTTATTGTCACTTGTCAAAGGAGAGATTGGAATTTATGCACTCAATTTAGTTGGTAATCGAAGACCTTCCCGCAGCGATTTAGAGCTTGATTTTTGCGAGGGTGTAAGTTTTTTTAATGTTTCTTAAACAGAAATTGCTGTGACTAGGTTAATAAACAGTTATTTATTCTAAACCAAAATAACTTAGACCAAGTATTTCATTATAAATTTATAACCCGCAATGATAGTGGTAAGCCGTTGTAACAGGCAATTCTGAAGCTTTGTCGGTGTTAACTGCAGTGGCGTAACGTACACCTCTGCAACCCCCGCATTGCTTAGGGGGCAGGGAGGCCTAAAACATAACTTTGCAGGGGGAGGGGCAAATGTTCTCCGTTACGCCACTGGTAAACTGTATATTTATTATTCATGATAATTGGGCAATAAAAACCACAGTATACAAAGTATTAACCCCTTGCGTACCATGTATCCATGCTAGTATGGGGCAAAATCCCACAGTAACCTCATGTGGATACATGGCTTATTTAGGTGTACAACCATTGTAACCAGCCCAGGAAACATTATAAGGTACATTTTCTTGGGACTGTAAAAAATTGCAAAAGTTAAGTTACAAAATATCTGGGATACAAAATTTTTTAAAAAATAGGAAAACCAGAAATAAAATTACAAATCTTTGAAAAATTGCTCAAAATATACTTTGGAGCAGAAAGCGTTTCCACATGCATTACATACGTGTATTGTCATTTTTGTTCCCTTTCTTCATCTTCTCCATCACATATAGATAAATCTGCATCAGCTTGTATAGAGGTCGTATTCATCGGTTTCCAGCAGATAATCTCATTTAGTATCACTTTCATTGAAATCCAACGACGTTGCCGTATTGGCAAGGAAAAGTACAAATAAACAACAAAAATAGTTATACAAACTTCAGAAAGTGAAATTAAATACGAACAAAAGCGTGCCTTACTAAACTTCAAAAGGAAAACTGAAATGTGAGTCGTAGGGAATGAATGAATCCCCAAGAATGTGGAATTCTTGGGGATACTTGAAAGCGCAGTCTGGTACGCAAAGGGTTATAACAGTGACGTAACGTACATCCCCGCACTGCGGTGGGTTCAGGGATTTTAGGGGCTCAAAGCCAGACTGAAGCTAAGTACGTACTTGGGATAAGTGCTCAAAACTTGACTTTGCAGAGGGCCCTAATATTCTTCGCTACACCACTGGGTTATAACCTTTTAAAATTTTGCTAGCATTTATGATAGAATAAAGTTTTCATAGTTATTACAATACCAAGGTTTAAAAATTATTCAAATGTGTTTAATTTTTTTAAGAATCTCTATGAGAGAAAAATACGCACTCAGAAAATTACACTCAGAAGTAAATAAATTGAGTAATAGCAAAATTTTTGATTTGAAAAACCTTTAAGGCACAAATACTGCATTTAAAAACTTAGCAATGAGCAGTAGCGTAACGTACAATCCCGCAATCCCCACATTAGGGGCGGCCAAAGCCTGACTGCCACCAAGTCCCTACCTTTTGTAAAATCAAATTTTGGGGCCCAAAACCTGACTTTGCAAGGGGGCCCAAATGTTCTAGGTTACGCTACTACGCATAAAACAACACTTGTTTCATAATTGTAGTCGCATTTTCAACTGTCTCATTAAGGTATTTTGTATTAAAGTGTGGTAGTTAGAACCCGCGACCTATGAATCCGATGCTGGGTAACATGGCCACTAGACAAAAACGATCACCCCTGTCCGGATACTGCTACTGGCTTATGTAACTACCGTTGCAAAGGTATATTATATAAACGTTTTTAAATTAAGGCCGCAATATGATAGTTGTTTGATACTATGATCGCGAATTGGAGCATTTATAATCCAATAAAGCCACACTTATTTTTAACTTAATATAGTAATATTATGACATTTGGTACAGAGCAAAGACG
Source organism: Trichonephila clavipes (assembly GCA_019973935.1). Lineage (NCBI taxonomy): Eukaryota > Metazoa > Arthropoda > Arachnida > Araneae > Nephilidae > Trichonephila > Trichonephila clavipes. The sequence continues at coordinate 924,028 of BMAU01018507.1, forward strand.
CAATGATTTTTTAAAACTTTTAATCAAAATAATTGATCTTTGTCAGCAGAGCTTTCTATTTATGAATAATCTAAATAAAGCATTAAGTTCCACATACAAATTGGAATTACTCAAATATCTTGCTAAATTATCTAAGTTAAATTAGACTCAATCTTATTAACTATGCATAAATGTGGTATAATTACATAAAGTACACACACACACACACACACATATATATATATATATACATATATATATATATATATATATATATATATATATATATATATATATATATATATATATATATATATATATATATATGGTGTGTTTAGAAGCATTATGATTCCTAAACTAATTTAATTCATTGTTAAGATTTCATTCAAATGCAAAGATAACATTGTTTATCTGTAGAAATTTGAATCAAATACTACAGCTAATTATTAACTAAAACCAATTAGATAATGAAATTCAAAAGTTCTGACAATATGCATTACATCTTAATTCACGAACGTGAATCCGTGTTTCAAAACAAGCTTAAATCTCACCAACACTAATTTACTTTTCTGAGTCCCTAGGAGTTATACGAGTTTTCACATTGCACGAATTAAATATTTAAACTTATAGCAAAGGTGTACCAAAGTTTATGTCAATGGTCTAAGAATCCGTGGTATTGTACCTTGTTTGATTGGACATTCTTGTAGGAAACATCAGTTAATAGCATTTGCTAGTACAGAATCAACTTTAGGCATTGAAGTGTGACTGATTGCAAATTCTTATAAATATACAAATTAAGCAAATACAGAGATAGGAAGCTAAATTCCAGAGCTACGTTTCCTATTAAAGCGTTAATAGATACAGCAATAATAGTTTCTCATGGCAACTGTCTGTGTTCTTGTCGAAGCAAACTGAATTTGTAAAGTTTAATTGATTTAAATAGATAGTGTTAGAATAAATTAAAGAGTGGGTTTGTGTGTGTACAGAGATCATTGAAATAACAATATCGATCTTGAGATATCGTCGCTTAAAATACCTCGTATCTCTCTACTTAACACTGTATATATATATATATAAGTGGGTGTGTGTATTAAAATATTAAATGTGTTTTCATTTAGTTCTAAACATTAATGAATGAAAAACATAAAAAAGTGAAAATTCATTTAAGTAATTTTATAATATCCCTTATTTTACAAAGGTGTTATTAATTAAACAATACGTAAAAAGTCAATTAACCCCTTCCAGTCTCATTTTATTTATGGATTATGGATCAAAAAACGTCAATTTTTTATGCATATTTTCAAAGATACATATCTTTTTAAGTATAATAGCACCATTCGCATACAAAATTTCCTAAAAACTAACGTAAAGAAATCTATTTAAATAAATTAGAAATTCACCTGTAAAATTGGCTTTCTGTATTACATAAATCTTTAAGTTTTGGCGTCAATTCACACTAACTATAAATATAAAAATTAGAATACCTAGCTTTTATCTTGAATTACAAATTTTCTTAACATCTATTGAATTTGCATAAATGATTATGGAATCATTAATTTTATGCAACAGATTGTGCTTATTTCGTCATACTATGGCTATCTGTTCCTTTAAAAAATGTGCACAAAATGGTGTGCCTTAATTCCTAACATTTCTGGGTGTACAGGCGATAATTTATCCTATTCATGCCAACGAAATGTCATTTCGTAGTAATTAAATGATGTTCTAAAATATTCTAACTGGAAATTTTACTCTATCTCTCTTTGTTTTCGATTTGCAATGTCTATTTTCCAAATTTCACCGCTAGGAGGATTGCTACTGTTTGCATGAGATTGGGCCACCTAATCCTGGGTGAGCCCCGTATAAAAATCCCTTAGAAGCCCTTTTCGGTGGGCTCTCATCATTTTACGATTTATTCTTGAACATTTTGGGCCCCTGAAGCTTCGGGCCCGTATCATTGATACGGTGGTAGCTACGCCCCTGTTGGGCATAGTTGCTTTACTATACCATGACTTCATTTGTATAGCTGTAGTTCTTTCCATTCGAAAGTATTTTCAGGTTAAAGCGACTTTCCTATGCACCCAGTATATCGTCTTACCTTAAACATACTATCAATAAATAAAAGTATAAAGTTTGGGTTTTGAGTAGTCTTTCAAAAGTCGTGATCCTAGAGGTTCTCTTGGTGAGCCCATCATTAAATTCACACCTGGCTGTACCAGGTAAATATATGCATAGAATTTTATGAAAAAATATTTCATGCGATATTTCTTTTCAATCACTACTCGTAAAAAATGTACCTAAAAAAATACTCAACTTTGGGAAATTTAATACGTTAGAGCTAATTAATTAATTAAAGTTAATCAACTGTAAAATTAATTATGTACACTGTTCACTTAAAATAAATAGTCAAATGGTTTTTTATTGTCTTCATTAACATGAAAAAAAAATGAGACACTTACTTTTTGACATTAACTATTTTCTCGGAACAAAAATTACAATCTTCGCAATGCACTGAAAACGCCATTTCTGTTTTAAAACTATTCGCCTTCCCCGCTAAAATACTTATCATAGAACCAGTGCTGCCATATATCTTGGAAGAGTGGATTTATAAGAATTTTCCTGGTAAGTATCGTCAGAGTATTCGTAAAAATGGTTTACTCTGTGTAATTTTAAAGTGAGTGGTACTTATAAGTACCGTCGGCGTTAATACGCATTTTCCACTGATAACAAAAGTTTTTAGCAATTAGGTAACATCCCCCAAGCCTAGTCAATGATAGGCATCTGTTATTTCTAACAACTCATAAGAACGCAGCATCTTCGTGTCACCAAAGAGCAAATGAAACTTTAATGGCCTATAACCCAAGAATACTTCGAAGGCAGATCAAAACAGTTTGTCTTGGTATTTAATGCACTTTTGCCCCATCAATAGCATTATCCTCCACCGCTCATTCTTTACATGTCGTGATGTCGCTTATTATAATAGTATCTACCTCCGACATACTAATGAGAATCAGTATTAAATTCGTAAGAATTCAGCAAAAGAGTCTTACTGAAGGCAATATTTTGTTACAGGAACTGAGCTTCGGTAGAACGAACGGACCATTTATTTATTAATTATGTATGCGTATTAGTGATCAATGCTCTTTGAAAATGTTCCAATATGTAAGGAAATGGAAACGAAGTAGGGTTCTGTGATGTCTTATCAATTCTTAAAAATTTGGCTTTGGAAAACAATTATTCTTTATTTCCGATAATGAGAGCAGAGGAATTCCTTTTAAAAATGGGAATGGTATATTTTGGTGATATTAATTCTGTTTGTGCAAGCTTTCGAGAATTGTTTGTTGTTGAATTTGTAGCATTGAACGCTAGATTAAAATACTGTTTGGTATAAGGTGTTATTTATATATTTAGTGATTTATATTCAATATTACATACCTTTAAAAAAGATTATATGTTAGTTCATGCATTTATTCAAAGTTTTCCTTATAAAAAACAGACAAATTCCTCTCATATTTTTTCCAAGTTAAAAAATTTAAATAAAAAAAATGTTTTATTTATTTAAATTAAACTTATTAACTTATTAAAATAACTCAAAATATTGTTTATAATTATTAGTGTTTAAGTTTCTCAGTTCTAGAAAATTATCTTAAGAAATTAAATCTTTTGAAACTTTTTTATTTTATATAATGAAAAAGGCTAATTAATAATAAGTAAAATCCTAATGTTTTCTAAGAAGAAAATTATTTGATTGTATTGGATATCATTATTTCAAATTTTATTACATCTTCTGTTTGGTTTTGAATTTTTACAATACTGTAAGCAGCTAGGGAAAAAGGAACTTTAAGGTATCCGACAACGTTCGGAACCGTGATTTTAAAAAAGCGCATAAATGGATCATTTTCATGATATTTAGTGTCACTTAGATTAGAATACATATATAAAATTGTTTTAAGGAGAATTTGACAAAAAAATTATTTAAATACAATATTTCGGCAAAAAATTAACTTAGAATAACCTTCTTTCAAAATGTTCTCCTTTTCTGAAAAATGCTTCTATTATAATAATATTTTGCCTGTACATAGGTCAGACCTCTGTACAGAGGCTCAACTATTAGATTTGCAAAATTCACATTATTTTCACAGTTACAACCAATTGAAATAATTATCGGCGTTTTTTTCTTAAAACTTCTCCTATCTGTTGTCGTAAAACATGGATAAACCCACTTCTAAGTTATATATTTCAAAAACTCTAGTTGAGCCTCTGTACAGAGGTTTGAGCTATATGCAGGCAAAATATTTTTATAATAGAAGCGTTTTTCACAAAAGGAGAATATTTGGAAAATTGGTGATTCTATGTCCATTTTTCGTAAAATTTTTGTACGTAAATATTTTTTTATTGTAATACTATTCTTAAAACAATTTTATATACATTTTCTAAACTAAGTGACACTAAATATCATAAATATTATCCATTTATACGCTTTTGCAAAATCCCGGTTCCGAACGTACTTTATATAATAATATTTGAATACTGATAGGCATAATCCTTTGTTCGAGGGATACATTTTCAATCAATCCAACAAGTGTAACAGTTAGAAACTTTTAAATTTTGTATTAAGGTGATCTATTTCAGATTATTGCAATCCTGGAACAATGGAGAAGGAAATATCTTGATAATTAGAAATCTTCATTTATATATTTAGTTGCGTAAAAAACATAACACAGACATAAGCCAAAAAAACAACACGAAAAACAACGCGCTTGGTTTCATGGGACGTTCACAAAAGCATTCATTTTTCCCTCATGAGACCCCAATCTTATACCGTTTTGTTCAACCTAAAGTTTCTTGAATCGTAAGAATTCCAGTAAAGGTTTTTATGATTGGTTCGAATAAGTAGGTGATGCAAGATTGTATCCTCTTGTTTTAAAAAAGCTAACGTTTTCAGTTTAGGAGGAGATGCACTAGTGGTTATTCCCTATTAGGTGGGGAAAATAAAAATTAATTATCACGCGAAGTCTTGGAAAACTCAAGACCAAGAAAAGAAAAAAAAATTAAGTAAATTATTATATGTATATATATCAAACGGAATACGAAAATTGCATGCCTTTCGGCAACCCACGACTTCCGTGAGTTTATTGTGGCGTCTTCATAAAAGCTAGCACTTATGTTAATTAATATTTAACTATATAGATTACAACAGTTTGCAAATCAATGGGATTAAATAAAGAACGGTTTGAATATATGTATGTTTCAATGACTGCTCGTGGGAATGGCCAAGTGTACATTTCAAATATAAGAACGTCACCTAATATAACATGGCAACAATATCACACATGCTGATGTAAAGATACAATTAAGACTTCATGTAATGAAGTTTGATCCAAATATATATATATATATATATATATATATATATATATATATATATATATATATATATATATATATATATATATATATATATACTTACATAAATAAAAATACCAACAGTGAAAAATGGAAAGTTATAACAATATTTATGAATTTAATAATTTAATAGAAAAATAATAATCAATGATGAATGTGTTGTAACAGGTTTTTACTCTTATATGAATACGAGAATATTTTATAATGTAACTTTTTATGCTAAATAATAAATAAATAATAATTTAATTTTTTTTATATTTAAGTATATAATGCACGAAATTGTTAAATCTATACAAAAATTATAATAATTTCATAAAAGTCGCATTTATAGGTACATCAACCTATGTGGCCTTGTTTATTACAACTAATTTGTAAGCTGCCTCTAATGGTAAAGAGGTTCCTCACCTCTGCTTTAGGATCTTAAAATTTATTTTAAGAAATAGTGAATGATATACAAAAAATGTATATTTAAAAAAGTATATACCGTAAAATCCGGCGAATGACACTATTTATACTTTCATGCTGCTTTTTTTTAGTTTTAAGATACATTCTCTGTATAATGTGCTCCCCCTTTCTTACGAAGAAACCTTAAATGTAAGTATGCAGTTCTCTAATGCTTTGAACTCATTTATTTGAGAAATTATACCAAGCTTTAGATAAAATAGTACAGTTCTAGTACTACAAACCTTAAAGTTTAGGAGGAATGGTATTTCTTTTAAATAAACAGCGTTTCGGTATATGTAAAAGCCTAAATTTTTTTTTATGCATATCTCTCTTTTTATTTTTAAAGCTATTATTTTTATACGGGGCGTATAACGTGCACCCGTAAATTTCGGTCATATTTTTTGTGTCAAAGGTGCGCGTTATACTCCTGATTTTACTGTACTTTAAAAATTCTAACTTTTTTGTTCCTTTTTACAAATTACTTATAGAATGAGAAAACAAAGAATTCAAATATCATTCCCTAGTAAGAAAATTAAACGAAGACTTTCTTCCTTTATTGCTAAAGAACAAAAAAAATCCATCAATTCCGAATAGAATATTTGCATCTCAATTTTTGTGCTACATTTTCATGTTAAAAAAAAGAAATAAAGTTGAGGAAGAAAACGAAGATTATTTTCTGCACTGTTGGCAAACTTTCGGAATCTTACTTTGGTATCTCCAAGAAACAAGTAAAACCTGTCAAGAAATTAAGTGAAATGAATTAGAAAATAGAAGAGCTATTCCATCGATAAAAATCCCTTATGTACATAACTTCTCATCCCTAGCTGTATTCTAAAGAACTTTCAGAAACATTGGAAGTAGAAAAAAGATTACAATTAAAAAGAGAAATGAAGAAGTAAGAAAAGGAACAAAAAATTGTAAAACAATTAAATGAATTGTTCGTCGCAACATTTCAGTTCGCGAAGAAAAGAATCCAAAGAATAAAAAAAATCTTTAAAAAAAATTCAAAATTTTTTATTTCCGCTCTTAAATGTTTGAATTGATTTGAATTCTACAAACGATTTTCGAAACAGTGGAGGAAATGAAAAAGAAATTTTTACTTCCGACGATAATCTTCATTTCAACTCAACTCGCTTCAGTTCTTCCAGTAAAAATTAACTCTTGAATAGCGCTAAATAGAAACTTTCATCCTGAATAAATAACTTTTATTCATAAAAAGAATTGAAAAGTGGGTGTCATATATTTCCAGTACATGTATGGCTATAAAGTGCTAACGATTGTACATGCGAATGCAAACCTTAGATATATAACGTTTGTTATTTTAACCATAGATTCTTTCTTCTTAAATTTCTAAAAAAAAAAAAACGCTAGAATTTATTTAAAGGTTTAACATTTCTAAAAATTACCTTGAAATAAAAACTTTGTGGGTAGGTAGTTATATATTCAATTAATTAATAAGCAATATAATTAATAAATTTAAAAAAACATTCATTGGGTAATGATAGTACGAATAATATTACATAAAGTTAAAACAGACGAAATACAACATTTTCTAACTAAATTCAAAACAAAAATTAAATAATTCAGATACATTCTCCAGAAATAAGAAATTATAAATCGTTTTTAGTTCATGATCACTACTTAAATCTGTATTCGTAAAAAAAAAAAAAAAAATTATAGTATCTTCAGTACGGTAATACCTTTTTTAACCACAATTTGCACTATATATATATATATATATATATATATATATATATATACATATTTGTAGTTAATAAATACCAAGTCTCTAAACTATCATTTAACAAAAAATAAGATTTAAAAAATTAATTTTCGAATCTTTTTTAACTATTAAATACAAATTATTAACACAAAATTCGATGAAAATTGAATTGAAGTTACGTATTTTTTCATGTTATATTGTAACTAATGCCACCTGCCAGACGAAGTCAGATCGAGGTCCACAAAATTCATCGTGGTTAAGGGGTAGAATTTTTACGCCTGTCGTTAGCCTTAGCTTTGACAAATCAGTACGATTTTGCTCGGTTCCACCCCAATTTAGAGGGAGAAAACCCTGGGGGTGGACAGGGGCCTCCCACCTCTCTTTCCCTTCCACCAACCACACAACCACACAGACGGCTATTTAGAGTATCCCCATGCCGCAAAGGCACTATACATTTACAAGCGTCCATGTCTTCTCCGGGATTCGTAAATGAAGGGTTTTGAAATGTTTTGCTCAAATGGTTCATAAAATAAATAAAATTTTTCCTCACATCTGGAATTTTGAAAATTCATCATTTTTTCATACTTTAAACAATTTACAAATATATGGACACAATGATACTTAATAATTTTAAGTACCATAAAAAAAACCACGTACATAAAAAAGAAACTAATTTGCTTCAACATTGATCATATATATATATATATAAGAGATTTATTTTTAAAGATCCAAAGTAAATATATCAAATAAGTAAAAACATAAAAATCTCTTAACTTTACAGTTAAATTAAACCTTAAAATAAAAGCGATATTTTTAATAATTAGTACTTAGCTGATAAATGAATTAAATTAAGATTTCTTTATTTTCATCATATTGAGTTATATTTTATTTACACTCCAAAAGTTCATTTAATCAAAAAGAAATATGCAAATGTATGCTTAAATTAATTTAAATATATGTTCTTGAATAATCATCTAAATTTTTTTAATAAGTTTAAGTTTTTATGTAAAAATGCATATACAAAGAGAAGATTCATAAATAAATCATACACAAAATTAATTTAATCTTTTAAATCTAGAATTTTATTTTACATGACATTCTTTTTCGAACTGAAATTAATCTTTTAGGTATTATTTAAATCAATTTAATAAAAATAAATTTGTTTCCTGCTAAATAATTTGACTTAAAGGAATTTTAATCATTCAAACGTTATTCAAATACAACAAAAAATTTATCTTTCAGTTATAGAAGTATTGTCATAATATGTAACGAATGATTCAGAATATTTACTAATTTTATTTAGAATATATAAAATCATGCTTATAATATTACATCTAATTTAAAACTTCAAATTAAATTGAAATCGAATTCGCTCGACACATAGATTTAAACCAAGCTGTGTATTTCAAGCATTTGAAATCAAGAGCGTTGATTTTTTTTGTTAAATAAAAGAAAGCCAACGACTTAGATTTAGTAAGTTTACCTAAACATAACTTCAGGAAATTTGAAAAAAATAAATAAATAAAAATGTATATTATTTTGAATTTTAAACATACAGCCTTAAATTTCTTGAAGAAGAAATTGGAATATTTAGATTTTTGTCGCCAAGAGCGCGAAGATGAGTAATGGCGCAATAGATCCCCAGAGATTTAAAAGTTTCAACCTTCGGCAACCATATTTTTTCAGATCTTTTATTCTGTTTTGTCACTTCAGATCTGTCCGGGTTTTTTTTATTTATCCTGGTAGAAAAAGAAAGTTTGTTCTTATGACTTATAGTTTACATCTACAAATTTATCTCTTCTGAGATGTAAAACAGATCGCTTCTGAAAGAAATATTTCGATGACACTGTGCAAAGAGAATACGTGAAAAAGCTACTCTTTTTTACGTAAGAAGAAAAAGAATACATATATAAAATATGCATTTCATGTTTCTAGACAGTAGATACTTTTCATAAGGAAATGATCTAATAACTTAGAGATTTTTTAAAACAAACTTTTTGTTAGGGATAAAGAATGTTATAAATATGTAAATTAATTATTAATTATATTAAATACGTGAAAATAATACTTTAAAAATCATATCTATACATATGTATGTAATAATTATCCATTTAAATTTTCTTTCGATATATTTTTTAACTTATAATAGTCTTGAACACATCAAGACATATGTAATTATTAATTCTTTTACGTACTGCCTAACCATAAATACTATTTTAAACACAACTTTATGTCTTCAAAAAAAACTGCCACGCTGGCACATTTCAAAGTGAGATGATGCAAAATTGCTTCAGGTATCGATTTTGAACAAGCAGCGTATTAAATATGAGAAATCATATAATTATCGAACATCTAGAAACTTTCGATAGAGAAAGGTACAAAAGCTGAGATGTCTCGAATGCGTTAAAAAGAACGCTTTTGCCAATTGTCTGTGTAAGTTTGTGTTGCTTTTGGTTTTTTCTTGGTGTTCATCAGTAAAATGTGCAAGTAAATTAAAAATATGGCCTTATCCATTAAGTCAACCTACTGCAACCAGATAAAAGTGTACCAGTAACATGTTTCAGAAAGGACATGGCATGTACACCATCGAATCAAAACATTATGAAAATCTCAACATTTTTCAATGAACTCTCTTCTGGGTGACAAGGAATCGGCGTGATTAAGAAAGACTGGCAATTAACTACTGCTGCAAAATGTAAGCTGTTATTCTTGCACTTTTGCGAGTGAAAGGGAAAGGTGGCGGGTCTAAGGGAATTTGAAAGATGGTAAATTAGCGATACTCAACCTGCGGCTTACAGAGCTTTTTGCATTGGCCCGGTCAATGCCTATTGTTCTGAAAAATTAACTTATTTAAGAACAATATACACTGCTCAAAACAATTAGGGGAGCAAGCAAAAAAGTGAAGAAAACCGCGTGAGACAGCCACGTATTGGCATGCAATGCATAGTACACGCGTGTCAATGCGAAATACAGAAAAAAGGCGTAAAAAATTTTGGAATTAAGCTTTAATTCTTTGAAAATATGGAAAAAACATGAAAAGATGATTTAGGGTAACAATTTGGTTACATGTAAACGATAAAAAAAGGTACTGTTTAGACATGATGCATGAGTTTTAATAGGGCGTGTGGTCTCCTCGAACAGCTAAGACTGCTGCACACCTGTTTGCATGGTTGCGATGAGGTTATCGATCAGCCTTTGAGGAATACTGTTCCACTCCTCAAGAAGTGCAATCTCCAAGTCTCGGACAGTAGCAGGCGGCCTTGGTCGCGCAGCAATGCGTCGTCGGAGCATATCCCATACATGCTCGATTGAATTCAGGTCAGGAGAGCACGCTGGCAATTCCATACGCTGTATTGTTTAAGCTTCAAGCATGTTCTCCACCAGACGAGCTCTATTCGGTCGGGTATTATCATTCTGGAAAACAAAGGAATCTCCAATGGCTCCAGCGTAAGGGATGACATGAAGTCGAAGTATCTCGTCTGCATACCTTCGGCCAGTCAAAGTGCCATTCCGAAACATATGCAGGTCCGTACGCCCGCCTATGTTGATTCCACCCCATACCATCCAACCAGCTCTTCTGTATTGTGACCTTTCACGGACGAATGCGGGATTATTTTGAGTGCCCCTGTCCCTCCATACAAGAACACGTCGCGTGTCACATTCTAGACTGAATCGGGACTCGTCTGTAAACAGCACTTGGCTCCAATCATGTTGCTCCCAATCTCCATGTTCAGCAGCCCATCTTCTTTGGGCCGTACGGTGGCGTGGGGTCAACGGAATGCAGACCACTGTCCTACGTGCATAGAGCCCTCCCTCATGCAGCCGATTTTGTACTGTTTGGCTGGACACCCTTCATCCTGTTGCCAAGAGCAACTGTCTTTGCAGCTGCGTAGCATTCTCTGTTCTGTTTCGACGGGCTGTTAACTGTATATACCGGTCATCAGTTGATGTAGTGGTGCGTAGCCGACCTGCCCCTGGTCGACGTCTAACATTTCCTGTTTCTTGTGATCGATTCCACAGCCTTGCAACAACACTTTTGGCGACTCCAACAGCGTCCGCGACACTACGTTGTAACTTTGATTTGCATATAAAGTTTTCTTCTTCCGTTTCCTGGTAGGATTTACATTATGGATAATTCATTTTATGTTACTTATTGGTATACATCTTCGCTTAATTTTGTTAAAATCATGTGCTCCCCTAATTGTTTTGAGAAGTGTATTAAAAATTTGGTGTCGAGAAATCATATCAATTTTGCTTTTTGTTGTAGATGTCGCACATGCGAATTGATATTCTTTTATTTGTAACGGTTACAGTTAGCGATAACAGACAACTGTGGAGTAGTGACAGTTTTATGGGTGGAACTAATTTTTAACTATCTTTCATATTTTGCAAGCGAAAAATATTCGAAGAAAATATATCGTTTCAATACGATTGGGAAGTTGACTTTTTCGCGGTGAAAATCAAATATGCATCAGTATTTGTTTGATTTGTCACAAAAGTGCTGTATTTAAAAAATACCGATAAACAGGAATCATTCAATGACGCCTATCCTCGAAGATCTCCTTCAAGAGGTGATAAATAGGCTTTCTTGAATAATCCTTGCAACAGTAACAAAGTGTTTCGTCAGTGGTAATATCACAGTTGTAAGGAAAAAAATCTTATGAAGTTTGTTATATTATTGGTAATCCTATGAAACCGTTTATCGATCCAGAAATTGTGAAGGATTGTTTCTTAAATGATTCTAATTCACACACACAGTGTTAGTGACAAAAATAAAAAGAAAATCAGTTAAAACATGCAAAATAGAGTTTAAAATATTTTGATCAATTTTCCACATTATAACACCCCCTCCCCTCTTTATCCACATGTTCCGGCCCACGAGAAATTGCTAATAAATGTTTGCGGCTCGCGTGAAATAACTGACATTATATAAGAGTGTTTTTTTAAAGGTATAGAAGTTTAAGTTGGCATTACTTTCCAAGATGGCGACCGATTTAACAGCTGTCAAGTGATTTATTCTCAGTTTGGTTTGGCAATTCATCAAAACGATCATCAAGCAAGGCGTAGATTCGTCGAATGGGCCCAAAACGAGATTGCCGTTGTTCCCGATTTTCATAAGCGAATTTTGTTTAGCGATGAAGCGCACTTCTGGTTGAATGGCTACGTCGACAAACAAAACTGTCGCATTTGAGTGAAGCTAATCCACAAGTGTATGTCGAAACACCGTTACATCCAGAAAAACTGACTGTTTGGTGCGCTTTATGGGCTGGTGGAATCCTTCTTCAAAAACGATGAAGACCACAACGTTACAGTCAATGGTGACCGGTATAGAGCCATGATTACTAACTTTTTCATTCCTGAATTGAACAATCATGATGTCCAGGAGCTGTGGTTCCAACAAGACGGCGCAACATGTCACACAGCTCGTGCCACAATCGATTGATTGAAAGACACGTTTGGTGACCGCCTAATTTCAAGTTTTGGACCTGTGAATTGGCCTCAAAGATCTTGTGATTTAACACCGCTAGACTATTTTATGTAGGGCTATGTAAAGTCATTGGTCTAGGCGGATAAGCCACAAACGCTTGACCATTTGGAAGACAACATTCGCCGTGTTATTGCCGATATACGGCCACAAATGTTGTAAAAAGTCATCGAAAATTGGACGTCCAGATTGGACTACATCCGAGCCAGCCGTGGCAGTCATATGCCAGAACTCATATTTACAATGTAATGCCACAAGATTATCTTTCGAATAAAAAAATTCATGTCAATCGAATAATACATCATTGTTTTATTGCAATTTAAAGTTCTATACCTCTAAAAAAATACCTTATATATATATATATATATATATATATATATATATATATATATATATATATATATATATATATATATATATATATATATATATATATATATATATATATATATATATATATATATATATATATATATATATATATATACATACATATATATAATTATATATATATATAACCTTAAATTCAAAGCTTGAAAAGAAATACTTAGTAAAAAAATTTAAAAACATATATTTGTTACATCTTTTTAAAACAAAGCAATACTTCCCAAATATCTCTTTAAAATTGAAAATCGGACATTCAGTATAATTTCAAAAATATTCTACCAAAATCTGTTCTAATTAAATACGACAGCAAATAAAACCTAAAACATTGCTTATTAGGATATTTTTGAATCTTTGACATGAAATTACGAAATTTTTAGCAAAAAAAAATTACTTTTTATTTATTCACTTCTTCTATAGACTACAGATACTTTAAATATGAAAAAGTATTAGAAGTTCCTAAATTTACAAATATGTATGTTTATTTTTCAATTCAAAAGTATTTATATTATTATAAATCTGAAAATTTTACATAAATATCTGAGTATTAAATAATCGAAGATTTTCTTTCAAATTTACATCAAATTGCTTTAAAACGAGTCATCTGACCTTTTTTGACAACTTCTGTAATGTTACAGATAAATTTCGTATAACAACTCTTCACACACAAAAAGAAGCATACTGTTAATCTAAAATAAATCTGAATTTTTCATATTTCCTCAAAGCCATTAATCATACGTTATATTTACATTATATAAAAGATAGTGTCTTAAAAATACAATTTTCTTGCTCTTCTTTTTTATAAGAATTTATTTTAAGCTTTAAAAGAATTTTTTGTAAAGGATTCATAGAATATATATATGGCACACACTGAAACTTCGAGTGGGATATAGAAAAGCGTATATTTTTTATTCAAAGAAAAACTGGAATTATAAAAAAAGAATTGGTTTTGAAACATGTCACCATCAGCAAGTTTTTTTCAAAATAAGCAGAGATATTTTCGTCCATGGCATAAAAAAGTTGGGAAAATATCACTGCTATTATTTGACCAATTTTTTTTTTAAAATAATATACCCACTTCTTTATTTTCAAACAAAATGTCACTGAAATCTTTCGCTACTTTTTAATATTTTCGTTACATTCATGTAATGAAAGATAAAAATTTTAAAGCTAGTTAAAAAATCTAAAACTGAAACGCTGAAGTTCAGGTTTCTGTCAATGATTTGTTTCAAAACGTCTGTTGAAGAGGTACACATTATACGTAAGGAACATGATAAAATTATACTTGTTTTGTTGTTCTTTTTTTTGAAATATTGCTAAATTATTTTTTCCGGAAAAGATGCTTAAGAACTATTACTTCAGATACTAATACTAAAAAATGAATAGTAATTTTTGATGTTGCTTTAATAAAAATGAACAAATAAGAATTTTGAAACTACATAACAAATCCGAAGTTTGTACTAGAAGTTAGAATGACTTTGCATCTGACTTCCAAAAAGTTTTTTTTAACTCACTAAGATACTGTTATATTAATAAATAAAAAAAGATGACACATTCTATGATTTTGTACTTGTGCTGATGGGTTTTAAAATTCAAATAAAGTTTTATAATCAAAATACAAATAGAATATTCGTTTGAATTTTATTGCGAATTTGAATACACACATAAAATGGATCCCAGGTGCTCTAAATGTATTTTAAATAAAAATATGTCTATCCAAATAATAATATATGTAGTTATTAAAAACTTTTAAATTGAAACAAATTATGTAATATTTACTATGTATCAAATATGTTTTAATAATCTGTATTAAATATATATATATATATAATATTCCTTTGGAAGAAATTTATAATTCATAACAAGTTCTTGCACTAATAAATTCACCACATAATCTTGAAATAGATTTAAATGAATTTTCTTAAAGTATAAAAAAAGCATTAAAAAGAATATTTAGTTTATTGTTAAACTATTTTTCAATCTGTTTGTATAAGATCAAAAATTTTTATTAGCTAGAAAAATGTTTTCAATTTAATATCATATAGCTTAAAACAAAGCAATTAAGTTACTTCATGTTGAATTTTAACTTTTATAGGGAGAGAAAAGAGCAATTTATTCGTCCTACATTAGATTTTAAATTTTCTTTGTTTATCTATAACTTGATTTGATAAATTTTTACACCCATCTCTATGCAACGATATTCCATTCTTTTCAAAATTACGAAACAGCCAACTTTTCAATTTGTACGCCAACGAATTCCCATAAGCAGAGAATTTTTTACTATATTACAAGTTTGAAATTAATTTATGATGTATTAACAATTTCTATCAAAGTAGAATAGGATTATCTTCTATTTGGTTCAAAATATTTAAATTAAAAAAAATAATGACAATGACGTTTTTATCTCAATGATTTATATTATGGCACACATCAACAACAATATTCAAAATCCATGTAATGTAAAAATATTCTTTGTCATTTTCAAAATCCTAAAAGATGTCATTAATTTATATTAAATTAATAAAACTAAAAAAATATTTTCAAATATATACTTTAATTAATTTGTAATTGTATCTGTATAATTATTAAGGGTCTTATTTGTTTTTTTTCATTTATGCTGAAAAACTCATTTAAAACAATAGATGTTTTGCTACTGTTTTCAAACTCTTTTACATTGTAAAGGAAATTTTAATTGCAAAGACTCATTCTAAAAGAAGTTTTTAATGACTTTATTCAATGCAATATATTTTGTAATGGAAAAAAAAATATTATAAATTAACTCAAGTAAACAGCTTATAATAGGTAGAAAATATACAATGAAATCTACATCATATATATATATATATATATATATATATATATATATATATATATATATATATATATATGGACTACATTAAAAATTGTAATAACTTTAACAAAAAGAAAACATGATTTATTGAGAATGGCAGAGACTGGAGACTTTCTTCCAATTTCCATATTATTATTGGAAGTTGTACAGATTTTTGAATTGCTTGTGGACATTACACATGAATACCTACAACAGTATTTACTAAAGTAAGAATGTGATACTATACTAACAGCAAAATAATAAGCAGATACTATATCAAATACTCCAAATCGTAAAAAAAAACACAAAAACATTTCTTCATTTAAATGTCTGTTTAACATACAAAATCTAAATCATGACATCCATAACGAAAAAAGACGTACTTAATCCTAAAATATTAAGGTACTCCTCACAACGTCAGATATAAACAAACCAAACAAATCTTGTTCTTTTCTACTATGTGAAAGTTGCATCCGAAATTGCACAGAAATGGGGAGGCATCAAAAATTTAATATACACACTCAGGAAGAGCAAGAAAGAGAAGAGAAAAAGGAGCACAGTTAAAGTTGAAGAAAAACGGACGCGGAGTTTAGAAAACTTCCATATAACTACAGCGATCACCAACATCTAATCTTATTCCTTTACTGTGTAACGCTAAAAGGCCTTATCTCCACACACCAGGATTCTCGAAATACCGAATTGGGGATTTTTTCCCTTTTTCCTTCTTCTTTTCCCTCTATGTTTCTTCTAAATAAGTTACTAGCTTGAAATCTCATTGGATCTTGATCTCTGTGTTACGCTGCTTTGCTTCACGATTTTTATCTCTTACTTTCCATTACGGAGACTGGACCACTAACCCCCGATCAAATGGGGGGTGGTCACAAAATGAAGTGTGCTGTGAGGGATGGAATGCTTTTTCAAAAACAGTTCTGGACAAATTTTTACTATATAAACAGTACTCAATCTTTTTAGGCATGCAAGAAAACTCCTAACTACATTAGCTTCAATACAATTTAGCATTTCATCATCTATAAGAAATTATGTTAATTCACATGTCATAATGCAAATAGTTAATACATTTACTACCAGCGGAATTGATATATCCATCCTCAGAAGCTGAATAACAAAACAGTGCTTTAATGATTAAAAATATTCTTTATATTCAAGTAGTAAAACCAGGAAAACGGAAACACCTTTTATTTTCATGTTTCACTATTTTCTAGTGATTCCAATATATTTCGTCTTTAGACAATTTTTTTTATTTATTTTTCCTTTCTTAGGCATGAAGGACCTACAATACTTGTAATGTCCGCCATTTTTAAAAACGGATATAAAAAAATTTGAACATAAAATTTGAAAACCAAGCACATAAAATATAAAAATAATACTTCACTAACATGCCTCAAAAACATCGTTCAACTTCCAAAGCCGCACGAAAAATAAAACATATAACTTAGAGTCGATCGTCGTCCTAGAACGGTGCTGGTATACGAGGTAGTGCCATGCTGATGCGCCAGCAAACGTGTTAAGAGATTATTAATATTTTAAGATTCAACAGATTCAGTTATAGAATCTAGATTCACAAATTTAAATAGAATGCACAACATTTTTAAAAAAATTGATTTGTGAAGATCGTTACTGAGTGGAGAAGAACAAAATCATTAGCAATTTGCTGAGTTTATTAAAATTCTTCATCAAGAATACTCTGAAGTGTAACCGAAACCTTTTTCTAAACTCTGTTCAAAAACATTCTTCTATAAATTATATATTAAACTCAAGCATAATTAAAAAAAAGTATATAATTTAGCAAAAAAAAACTAACTTTATGTTAAACATTTCACAAATCAAATTACTATTGATTTATTGTAGTTTTAAATCTTAGTAACAAAAACATCTAGAGTTATTTTTATCACTTTTTCATGCATACAATCAAAGTTACAAAAGCATATCCATCCCTTCATTTTATTGACGCAATAATACTTCCCATGTGCAGTAATTCTACTCTTTTTTACCATATAGGATTCCTTGAATAAGAAATTCTACTTATAAAAGAAATATATAAATCTCAATACGAGGTAATAATAATAAAATCTATTGAAAATCCTTTCTATTTTAGTTAATTCAATAGCTAGAAAGGACAAAAAGAAAGATTTTTGCAGAACATAGCAAAATGATTTTCACATATTTTCATTATGCTTTCATAACAAAAATTATGAACATTAAAATTTTGTTAAAAATCAGCAGTTAATAAATATACAAATATTGGCATATATTAACTTGTATCAAAATATTTAATTGTTTTGTTCACAAAATCAATACATGTATTTAGGGACCTTCCAGTGATAACAATCATTATGCAAATATCAGTATCATAAGTCTTATTTAAGTTATCTGCTACATTTCACAAATGCTACAAAATGTATTTAAATGTAACCTTTTGAAGAAAATTCAAAATTCGTAAATCGTGATACACAATGATCAATCGGAAGTACATATACGTAGTGTGACTACAGATTTAGATATCTTTGTCACAATACAAACTTGCGTCAAATGCACCCTCTAATGCCATAATTCGAATATTAAAGAGTAAAAACATTATTCCAATTTTGTGCACTGTAGAACAGTAATTTTGGAGCATGTGTATGGTATTATAATTTATTTTATGAGAAAATTGTCACAATACGAGAGTTTCAAAAAAAAAGTTACGGAGAAATATCTTAACAGGTTTTAAATATGTCCCCCTCTGTCGCATCATTTTAAATATTGTTACGAATTTTGTGTAAAATATTGTAAATAATTTGTATTTGTGTGGATGTGTGTGTGTAATGCATTTTTATCTTACTCTCAATTATATTTAATTTACGTTGAAATTGCAATATTCACAAGCCCTTACGTTATAGTGGCGATTCAATGAGAACTTGGCGACAGAGTCAAGTTAGCATCATTTTAGGCGACCAAGTTGGTGGCCAATTTGGTAACTTTAGCGACCATTTTGGCAACATGGGCGATCATGTTGGCGAGTTTGGGACCCTCTGGATTCTTCTAGAAATTTGTGGAGAAACCCACTAATTTCAGACTATGTGACGCAAGCAAAATTTTTCTTGAAATTTCCGCCGGGCCTATAAATAGAGATGCTCACCGAAACAAGAGTTATTCTTGATTCAATCAGCTATTCGTAAACTTGTTTTGACCATGAATACCGATTGATTGATTGAATATTAACGACGCACTGTTCAGCTACACGAGGGCTTTCGGCGACGGACCACGTAGTTTTGAACCATGGTCAAGTGATGTGGACGACACCTGAGCTGGCACCCCCCTCTCCTAACTAGCACACCAAACCACGGGAGGACGTTTCAGCTCTCGACGGATTTAACGTGCATCGCTGCCCTACACGGCAGGTCCTTAGTGGTACTGGGCTCGAACTCGTGACAAGGTACGCCACGATCCGATACTTATACCACTCGGCTACCGCGGCCACAGCCGTGATTACCGATTCGCTCGGCAGTGCTTGTGAATAATCTTTTACATACGAGTTTTTTAGACATTGATGATTGTGTCTGAGTGTTGTTGAAGGTGTGAAGCTATGGGACAACACTTCGTAAAAATACGAAAAATATTGAGTATAATAAATTTTTTTAAAGTACACATACATACAACAATAATGAAATTTTAAAAAATCAAAATTTTTAAACCAGTTTTAAGAAACAGTATTTAAATTATCACACGGATATCAAATTTATGCAGCATACACTTATTTATAACATCTTTTAAATTGTATTATAAAAAATGGTAGTTTTCGTAAAATTTTAAAAATCCCAATTTATAATGTTAGTCAAAATAATGTCTTACTATAAGCAAATTTTAATAAAAATTTATTTACTCATTTATTTTTGAAAAATAAAAAAAATATCAAATGCAGTAAAATTCTTTGAAAAATTATATCAAGATGACAATGGTATCAAACTATACTATTCAACTACATGTATTTTTCGAGAAAGAGGAATTTGAATGTTTATCAGTTAAATTTTTAAGTAAATAACACTAAGTAAAAAAAATCATAAGTTATAAGAACGTAACCAGTTAAGCTGGATTGTGCCATGCCTGTGCAATACAGCTCTTCAACCCTTCATTGATCTGTGTTTAAAATAGAAACTACTTACACCATCCTTCTACGCCGAGCTGTTAGCATCCTAAGTCAGGAATGAAAAAATATCCTCTTGGGCAAATAATTGTCATATTTTAAAGAATTATGCAATTCATCTACTATATTTAGACTCTCAAATAGCTATATATACCTATAAGCATATTATTAATGGCCATAAAAACATATTTTAAGAGCTATTTTTAAACATAATTACTTCTGATTTGCATCTTCCTTCCCAATTTTAATGATGATCTGACATTTTTCTTAAAAAGCGCAAATCAAATAGAAGTATTTATGTATTGCGTACACATAAACGTTATTTTTCAAGAAATAATCATTTTAAGCATTATCATTGTTTTAGAAAGGATGTTTTTGCTTTAATTTTGCATTTAGTTTAAAAAGTAGAAATTTGCAATATATCTAAATCGATGCAAAATTCAAGAAAAAAGAAGAGTTAGTTTTTTTCCTTGGTAGTTGAAATGACTATTACTAAGCACTATTTACTTTACATAGAATAATAAATTAAAAGATAATTAGTAATTAAAAGTTTATTTAATAATTATGTAATTAAAATGTATTTGGCTGTTAACAGTTTTGGAACTACCTGAGATATAATTATTCGAAACTTTGCATTTAGTGAGTTAAAATGTCAAAAAACTTTTTAGTAGTATGTCAGCAGTTTAAAAACTTATTAATATAAATAAATAGAAACTTATAAATAAATAGTTGTAGAAACGAAATTGGTATAAAACAAATTAGTAGTTAGCACAATTAGTTATAATATATTGTAAAATACACGCAATTGTTAAAGTATTGCTTAATAGTCAGTAAAAAACTAGCTAATATACATAGAAAGTTACTAGTTAAAAGTTATGCAAAAGCAAATTAACTAAAACTATTATTATTATTTTATGTGCATATCCAGAAATATTGAAAAATTTATATAAATTTGAACAAGAGACATGTTAAAAGTACTAATGTCTTCCAAATTCTGAAGAAACTAAATATAAAACAAAATATAAGGATTCAAAAATATTTTTTGAGGGCAAATTCATTTCAGTCGGCCAAGTTTTATCTAATGAATAAAAATAAATTTTTGAAATTAATTACTTTTTAACTTATTTATGAAGCTAAAAGTTTGCGATTACTTGCATTCAGTTGGTTTAATCCCTTAACTGGTTTGCCCGTACACCGTACGGGATACCAAAAACCTGCCACAACCGGTTTGCCCGTACCCTGTACGGGCACTGATATTTTCTTCTGTCTATCTTTGATTTGCACATATTTTTAATTTTTTTAGTGAGATTATCAGATCAAGTGTTTTTAAGAGATGAAGTTTGTCCATGTTGTTGAAATACTTGTCACCTGGGATTTTCTTCGTGGTGAAAGCGGGAATTTTTCATTGAAGGCAAGAATTTAGATACTTCAAAGTATTCGATAAAGAACAGGGAATGACAAGGTAATGCACAATTTGTCGCTTAAGAAGAAATGAAAATGGATAATCCAAAAAAGCCGATATTATCTCTATCTCCATTACAATGTAAGACTTAGGTTCAAATGGTGTGTGCACACACACATAAAATCCTCAACCATTTGAAAAACAGGTAAGAACTTGAAATTTTTTTTATAAATATGAGAGAATTTTTTTAGGATTTATCAAACAATATTTGTAGCGTGTAGTTACAAAAAGCAAACATTTAGGGGTTCTTGTGTTCCACAATTATAAAATAGTTTATAAACTTTAAAATTGAAAAATGAAACAAAATTCTTCCATTGTGTCACAGTCTGTTACGTATTATGCTTAATTATATGCAATAAAACGGTTCCCTTACTTAGGACGTTTTGGGCAAAAATATTGACCGCTTAAGGAAAAGTATTGAGAAAATATGTTGATATAGTCGATTTTTTTCAAAAGTGACATTTCTATTTTACATCATTTTTATAGCAAATTTCAGCGTTTACTTAAAGTTGGCATTAAACTTCCTTTTCAACTCTCAGAAATGCGTTAAAGAAGTCCCAATGTTTTCCCCCATACCTATTATTTAATATTTTTTATAAATTTTAAGAAAGAAAAGCTGATATAAACGAATTACAAGATCTTTTAACCAAGCGAAAGAACAGTTGATTTTAATAGCATGGTGTAATTAAGATAAGATGAAAATATTAATTTTGGTATGTCTTCTTTATCTGGTAATAGTTCAAAATAAGATAAAATATGTATGATATATTGTAAAATTGTATTGGTAATAATATATAAAGAGATGTATGCAAATTGTTGATTCAATGACTGTATAGTGACGTCTCATTTTGAAGCTACACAAAAGCTATTAGCCTCACAATTCTTAACCACGGTCAAGTGGCGAGGAAGACACCAAGACTGGTATTCCATTTTACAAATTGTCAAATTACGTTAACACGAACGACTTCGAGACTCAAAGGATTTAACGTATGTATGCCCCTATACAAGGCGGGTCATAGTGGCTCACGACAATGGCTATCGAAGCCACTACATGTATATGAAGCATTCATTACCCATGTTAGTGATACAACTGTAAAATTTGACTAGTTATCTTATTCTTCCTTTCGTCGTAAGATATTTTTTTTCAAAATAATAAAGTCGACATCTTACTCTCCCACATACGTATACACAAAAACATATGCAGTATTATTCTCCACCAGATCGACACACTTGCAGCGTGAGTAGGGGATACAAAGGCGAATGAGAAACCCATAGGAATGCTGGGTCGCAAAAGCGTGGTTGCGAGCTGTGGTGCAAAGAAGCAGAGAAAAAGAACAGAAACAACAACACATTAATGGGACATTAAACATTATATTAAGCGGTTGTACAACAATAGGTGTTCGAAGTTACGATCAGAAGTTGTCTGGAAAGCATGACGTCAGCGCTGAAGGGAATTATTTACGTTTTGGAAGATTCCTGGCGTTTCATGTATCCTTCCAGCAGCTACAGATATTCGAGCGACTGTAGAAACGGGCGTCTCGTACACCAAAAAGAATCAGTTAACTCGTTAAGGAACCAGTCTCATGTAACCTTTTGTTCACACTTGTGATGGTCATGTGATATGGAACACGCGCGTTCGGGTAGCTCCTGCTATAACCGTCGAGACCATTACAATCCGCATCTCCATATTCTATTAGCATGTCGATAAGTTCCTCGTTTAAATTCAAATTCATTCTACTACCTCGGGAAATGGATCGCAAATGACGATTTCCAGCAGGATCGGTGTTCACCAAACCTTCCGTTCAGCGACATCTACCGCAAGATTGATAGGAAGGATCTTCCAGAACCTCTGAAATTCCCTGTAGCACCGCTGTCAGGCTTAACAAACGAATACTGGGCGTGATTTCGAACGCCTGTTGTAGGACAACCGATTTATAAAATGTTATCTACCCCATTAATGTGTTGCTGTTTCTATACACACACACCTATACAAACATATATATATTATTTTTCTCTTCTTCTTTTCACCATAGTTCGCAATTACGGGATTTGTGGCCGATTGATTCCTAACGATGGTAATTTTTTTAGGCGGTTCATGTTTTACATTTGATTGGCATTGACGAAATGACAGGGCGTGGCCGGTTGGTGAGTGATTACTGTATGTTAGATGCATTTTCTATTTTGGGTGATGTTACATACTGATGGGATTGACGAGGCAGTTTTGAAAGTTAACAATCCAGTTTATTGTATTGAGCACGTAGAGACACACAAACATACATTGACGGCATCACAAAGAAAACACACACAACAAAAATACACGCGCAACAACTGCAGCCGGCTACATGTTGAGGGCAGACAGAGAGAGAAGAGAGTGAGATTTCCGGAAATTTCAATATTCATACCCAACGGAAAATCACATGATTTGGGGGTGGATGAATGTAATTCAAGATACTCTCGTTAGGTGGATGGCTAGGTTATTAATTAAACGCGTGTCCTGATGGAATAGACCATATATAAATCAAAAGCTATTAAAGATTAAATTACAGTGAATATATATATATATATATATATATATATATATATATATATATATATGAAAATTTTTACTCAACAAAAGTCCCTCTTTCAAAAAATGTACTCATAGATAAGTAAATAGCCAAATATTCCATTTATAGTTTCAGAAACAAAACTATTAAAAGAAATGGCTCTTCATGTGTACATATGAAAATAACAAATAAAAAAATTCTGAACTCTAAATTTAAAAATTAACCAGGAATTACAATGCTCTGTGGATTCAATTCTTCTTTTTATGAAGAATAAACTCATTTTATTTTAGTAGCTTAACCCACATATAAAATATTTATACGCTGTAACCGAAAATATTAAAATTTAAACAGAGAAAGAAACTTATTTTATTTCTCTCTTATTTTCCCACGACTTTGCATTTATTTCTTTCGGAGAAATAAATTCCAGGAGCACGAAAATAAAGTCAATGTGTATTGTTCCTGACTGTTTTCCTAGAATTTCAAAATTCCTTTTCCAATCTTGAAAGGACTCTTCCACTACGCATCGATTTCCTGAGCAGATTATGAAACAGGCGCCTATAAAACTGTAATTCTGTCATAAAAGATTAATAAAATTGGCGATAGCACATTCAAATTTTTAATGCAACGAATCCGGATAAAACCCAGATGTCATAAAATATTGATATGGGTGATCGAAAGGGGTTGTGGAAATATTGAAAAATTGTAACGATAAAAATATTGAGAAACATATATAGGTACTTAATTTTTTATTTAAGTATGTTTGCATAAGAGAGTGTTAATTTTAGTTTCAACAATTCAACACTGACTGATGCTGAGAACTTCAGTTTAAATGGTTTTAAGTGATTTGTCTAGTTAAAAATGAAAAACTGAAATAAACATTAAGCTTTAGCTAAACAATATAACGTTTTATTACTTATATTTTAGAAAATTTTGAAAGAATAAGTTTTTTTATAAAGTAGTACTATTTGTATTCTTTTATAATCATGCTATTCATCTTTTGGGTATTTATTTGATTTAAAGAAAATATGGAATCGTGTGAAAAGGTATATTAAGCTATGTAATTCCTGTTTGTCTTAGATCCTTGGAACAACAATTGGAACAATTATTTTACATTATTTTATGCTCCTAAATATGCATTAGACCAGCGTTTTTCCCGCTTTGTGGGCTCACGGAACTCTTGAAACTATAAGGTGTTTCCGGAAAATCCTATCTAAATAAAAAGCCTCTTAAAGGAATATATCTTAAAATAATATTTAAAGTAGATCAACATGTGTAATACGTAAATTAAGTTAAGACACAAAATACGGTATTTTTCATTAATTTTTTTAGCATAATACATGAATGTGATTCACTCAATAATTCGTGTAACGAGTATCATGTATCAATGCAATATATTTAATAACTGGGATATCTGTTTGCAATTTTTTACACAAACTATCGAAGTCAAGGTTTATTGAAGCTATTTTCAGTCGCATTTCATGCTCTGCGTTAATTTACACTTATATTTTGTTTTTGTTGTCACATACACGTTGAGAAATATTTGTAACTTAAATGCATCTTTCAGAATGCCATTAAAATGTTTATAACTGTGTGAGAAATTTCTGAATATTCAGCAAAAATTTGTAACCTAAAATTTAGAAGCTGATCTTGCTTAAATTTAATCTTAAACGTTGAACCTGTTGATATGCCGATAAGTTGTTCTTTCTCCTTCATAGGTGAGCCTTCTGATTTAGCCATTCATACTTGAAGTGCGTGAATTTTACGAAAATTAAGAGTTTTATTTTTTATGTGTATAAAGTTTTATTTATATTTATTTTTACAAGCAACTGTCTATTAAAAATTCTATATTTATTAAAATTGAAATTTTATGAAAATTTTGGTGTTTTGATTAGTGATCCCTATCGGAAACACTGTCAAAGTTCTAGGGGCGTCGTCAATGCTCCTTGAATGAGGTTTGAAATTACGAGGTCCGTCACCAATTGTTCTATTGTTACTTTATAGTGTGACGTTAAAATAATTCTCACTGACTCTTTTGTTCCATTTATTAAAGCTGCATCTCAAAAACACAAGAAGAAAAAAAAAAATTTGTAAGCAATTTTTATATATAAAAAAAAGAACTAACCCTTAACGGAAAGGAAGATACGTCAAATACTGTACATTCATTACTTCAAGCAATGTTTTTTTTTTTTTGCCACGCTGTATGAAATCCTATTAATTAATTAATTATACTGTATAATATAGTGAATTTCTTAAAAACACCTTTAAATTGTTTATTTCAAAGAAAATCACACGTTTTCATTCAATTTAATGATGCAATTACACCAGCAGGATATGATAATTCTTCCTGTATCTAATTTGACCGATGCTATAGTCAGTGAACCTTAAAAAATAACATTTGTTTCACACGCACACATTGACTCGAAAAACATTCCGGAGTTTTCAGTTCAATAAAGCTGGTGCTAATGAACGAATGATTTGAGACATCAACTTTCGCAGTTTGCTGTTCCGTGACTAATTGCATTTCAGGCTTTACCTAATTTTCAAGCAAAAAACAAACTAGAGTAAAAGCTTATTCCACAAAAACATTTTCCTCAAATATCTATTCAACAAGACTTTTGGACCATTAACCATTCGTGGTCATTTAGACCAAAAACGTTGTATGATTTCCGTGAGCCACTAAAGCAATAAGAACAAATACCGTATGTAATATGAGCGGAAATGAGAAACAGAGAAAATAATTAGAGAAAAAAACTTAGACTTACTTAAGTAAGGTAATATGTTAATGTTACCTAGGAATTCCCTCTCAAAAGCAGATTTTTGCTCTAATAGCTGGGTTTGACCCCTTTAAAGGTTTCTTTGCCTAATGATAAAGGACACTAATTTTATACATGATTTAAGGGAACAGGGACATCATATACTTTCAAATAATCGATTTTTCAATTTTAGTTCTAAAAATAGTGCTTATTTTTCTGAATCTAAAAATGTATAATACTTATATGTTTGTTGATAAAATAGCCCTAAAATATGAAAAATAAAAATGTAAATAAATGACCACGCCCCTTTTGACACGCCCCTTTGAACTTTAAATATGTAGTTTCCCCTGTGTTTTATCTATATTAACTTTTGATTGTTTTTTCGTTTGAATGTTAACCCCGCTACTTTTTAGCCACGCTTGTGCGTGAGCTATTGTTCCAAGCTGTGTGACAAAATTTCTTACTTTAAATTTCGGTTTATGGCAATGTTTTGAACCGAGTTCGTCTATTCCGAAGTTTCTTGTGGCATACAACTACTTAATTTTACATTAATTTTCGTAAGAAATATTTATTTTTACTTATAATTATTAATATTCATAAGATTTTAAAAGTATCTTAACTTTTTTTAAACGAGTAATTATGCCAAGAATAAAAAATTTAGCAGAAGGAAGTATAGTAACAATCAACATAAAAAAGTCTAAATCGACTGAAGAATTGCTTTTGAATTCCGTGGAAAGTGCTTCTAGGAAAAAATAAAATACCGGATTTACTAAAAGAACAAGATTCTCAAAATGTAAACATAATCATTGAACTGGATTTATTATCTTCCCTTATGAAAAATCTCTTATGTTGTCAGAGAAAATTGAGCTGAGAGAAGATTTAAAAAGTCGTAGAGGTTTAGCTGTGAGTTTGGAAATAATCTGTCACAACTGTGAAGAATCGACGAGTACAATGTCATCAAAAATATCAAATAAATGTTATGATGTTAACCTAAGATTGACATATGGAATGAGAGCTATTGGAAAAGGTGGAGCTGCTGCTCGAATATTCTGTGGGCTCATGAATTTGCCTCCACCACCTGCAAAGTTTGAACGCCATAATTCTTTGTTTTTAAATGTTTTTAAAAACAATTAGTGAAGACTCGATGAATGCAGCTGTTCACGAAGCAGTCATAGCGAATGATAATAATTCAAATATAGCTGTGGCTGTGGATGGCACATGGCATAAAAGAGGCTATTCTTCATTGAACGGAGTTGTATGTGCTACGTCTGTTGAGAACGGAAAGGTTATCGACTTTGAAGCTCTCACAAAATATTGCTCTTCATGTAAGGGTAAAAAAAACCATGTGAAAATTGTGCTAAAAATTACGAAGGATTCAGTGGGGAATGGAATGTCGGGGAGTATTAAGTATATTTCAGCGATCTGAAACATCACGAAAAGCATGTTATACGCAGTATCTTGGTGATGGGGACTCAAAGCGATTTTCTTACTATAAAAGAAGCAAAAGTATATGGCGACACAGAAGTTGAAAAATTAGAATGTGTTGGCCATGTGCAAAAGCGTATGGGCACAAGGCTGAGAAACATTCTAAAAATGAGCAAAGGCATTAAGCTATCAGATGGGAAAAATATTTCGGGACGTGGACGGCTAACGCTTAAAGAAGTGGACTCAATCCAACATTATTATGGGCTAGCAATCCGTAAAAATTTGTCATCTGTGGAGGACATGAAAAGAGCCATATGGGCTATTTATTTTCATAAACTAAGTACTGAGGATAATCCTCAACACGCTTTGTGTCCTCTTGGTGAGGATAGCTGGTGCGGTTATAACCGTAGCATTGTTACGGGGGAATTTTATATTCACAAGCATTCTTTACCCGAGTCAATTTTATTGAAAGTGAAAAAAAGTGTTTCGGGATCTCACAGAGAAGGACTTATTGAAAAAGTGCCTTCATGGAAGAACACAAAATCCCAATGAAAGTTTTAACAAATGTATTTGGGAGCGAATTCCTAAAACAGTTTTTGTTGGCATTGAAACTTTGAAATTTGGAGTTATGGATGCTGTAATTTGTTTTAACGATGGATATGTAAGTAGGATAAAAGTCTTTGAAGCTCTGGGCATTAAACCAGGATACAACACGGAACGTGCCTTACTTATAATTGATAACAAACGAATTTTGAGGCTGAACGTATAGTAAATAAAGTGTCATTGGAAGCCAGAAATAAAAAGGTCTTTAAAAAGGAAAATGGATAAACAGAATTTAGATGAAGAAAAATGAATACCAAGCAGGGAAATATTAATCAAATCTATAATGTAAGGAGAAATTTTTGTTAAGTTTTATTATATTTTTTTCTCGAATGTTTAATATTTTAAAATTTAGGTACACTTTAAAAAACCATTGTAGCATATTGTTTGAAACCTTTTATATATCTAAACAGGATACATGTGCATACAGTGAACAAAATATCTTTTAGTATGTGTCTAATTTTTTGAAAATTGATTTTATATGTAAAAAAAAAAGAAAATTAAGATTTTCATAATTTTAAGGTTTTATGATTATTTTTAAGAAATTATGCAATTATATAAATATAATTAGTTAAAAAACAGATTCATTATGTTTAATATGTTACTTTATATATATTTGTAAATTTTTTTTGTATATTCAAAGAATATTTTTGTAAGAAATGGTACCTATACATGAATATATGTATTACAAGATCTCGAAAAATTATGTTCATGTTAACTAAAACAAAGGGAAAAAAACATATGAATTTAAAATTACTTTTGTAACTCTAGAAAATGGTTAAGGATTATTATTAGTCATATAAAAATAGGCAAGGAAATACTAATTAAGTGTATAATATGTGAAAATATTGTTTTTTTAGTTTTTTCACTTTTTTCTCAAAAGCATATTTTTTTTTTTGTATTTAGGTACATTTTTAAAAAAAACTATTGCACTGTATGATTCATGATTTTTTATACTTCTATACAAGATGCCTATGCATATAGTGAACCTAATTTTTTTCTTTTAAAATAGTGCCTAATTTTTTAAAAATTGTTTTATGCCTAAAAAAAGCAGAAAAATAAAAAAAATTTCAAATTTCAAAGTTTCATAATTTTTTAAAGAAACTATACTAAAATTTTACTAAAAAAAGGGTTTCACTGTATTTTATGTATTGTTTTATATATGTGTAAAAAAATATTTTGCATAAAAAAGGATACTTTTTTAAAAAATGGTACCTAAACATAAGTATATATTATGAGTTCTCAAAAGTTATGTATTACTTAAATTAAGTAGTAAAAAAAAACTTTTGGAGTAAAAAGTTATTTTTGTAGTTCTACAGAATAATTAAATTATCTTTATTATAGACATAAAAAAATCTAAGCTCTATTGGAAATTTTAAATGATATATGTCTCATAAACAAAGGGTCTTAATTTTGGCATTTTACTCTTTCGAGCATGCCCTGGTTCCCTTAAATGGAAATGAGAAGTGTAATAAAATGCTGCATTATTTACACACGTGTCAAAGGAAAGCGAATATACTACTAATAGTGGAAAATTTTTCTATCTATTCTTTCTTTGAATTCTTATTTGAAGAGTCCATTAGGTCTTAGGGTCCATTTCTGCGTTAAGAAATGTGGCCGCGGTAGCCGAGTAGTCTAGGTATCGGATCGTGGCTGGTTTTGGTACGAGTTCGAGCCCAGTACCACTAAAGACCCGCCGTGTAGAGGAGTGATGCACGTTAAATCTTTCGAGAGCTCAAACGCCCTACCGTTGGTGTGGTGTGATAGTTAGTAGAGGGGGTTGCCAGCACATGTGTCGTCCACGTCTCTTGACCATGGATGAAAATTACTTGGTCCGTTGCTAAAAGCCCTCGTGTAGCTGAACATTGCGGCGTTAATATTCACTCACTTCGTTAAGAATATGAAATCTCTGAAAAGAAATATTTAACTTCCGCATCTTACAGGTATAACTTTTGCTATTTAATTTGAAAATGTTATGAATATGGTGAATATGTGGTTAAAAATCAAATTTCATTTCATTGTTATGTATTTAAAATTTAAAGAAGCTGCGATGAAACATTACAAATTAGTTCTCGAATTGCACAGTGTAAACATACGAGACGTAAAAAAATAATCTAAAGAAAAATTATTTAAAATACTATTCTTAAAAATACTTCCTAATGTTCGCTCCTTACAAGATCTTGGTAGTCAAGTGGTGATGGTCAGTGAAGTCTTAAAACGTCTTGATGTTAATGGGTCCTACTTCAAAAGTAGGCCCTTTCCGAAACACTGTTAAGCAGTGCTTCTTAAACTTTCAATATTTGCGACCCAATATTCAATCATAATTTTAATCGCGCCTCCCATGCAATAACAATGTATTAAATTCAATAGTACAATATTTTTATGCATTTCGAATTTAACCTCTTAAGTGCTGCCGGCGTATATAAACGTCTCGCTCAGCCAGTGCATTAATTGCCCCGGACGTATATATACGTCTTTCCAAAGTACGATCTTTTCTTTGAAATGCTATCTATAAAATTATTCCGAAGGCTTGCATTCTAAACCTTGACAGTCTTTGCGAAGGATTTACTTATTTCCGAGGAATTTTGCTTCTTTATTCCTTTATTACCCCCCAATAGACCCCATACGTTCACCTACGTGTTAAACAATGATATTGGGGAGCGTATGCTGTAATTTTTATTCTGCATTGAAATTAAATTATAAACCTGATAAATCATCAAGATAAGTGTTCCTTTTTGTTTTAAATTATATATATGACAAGCCCATCGGGTCACTGGTAATTAATAAACTTGTTTTTAAATTTTTTTATTAAATAAATTATAAAATACATAGTGTAGCACTGATATATTTATAAATGTATTATATCAGTGTAAATGTGTGTTTTATTTTTTATTACGTCATTATGCATTTTTTGTTTTCTCTCTCTTTCAGAAAATTATTAATTTTTTTAAAATAATTATTTGTTTTCGACTTTTCAATATACTCGCACCCCCCTTGCAGTATTATGACGCCCCTAGGGGGACACGCCCCACAGTTTGAGAAACACTGCTGTTAAGGTATCCGACTACTTGCGACAACTTTTTTTTGAAAAAAAGAAGATATGGAGATTTTTATGTTTATTTAGTTTATTTTAAGGAAAAAATCCTAAAATTGGTAAAAGAAAAAATTATTATTATTAAAATGGGAAAAACTAGTAAAAATGTACGAAAAGTTACATAAACGGGGCCCGCTCTCTGTACAAAGATTTTATGAACAAATTCTCAATTTTTTCAATTTTGATGCGTTACTTTGTTATTCCTGTTTGAAGTGACCTTCAGGATAAGAGATATTTTAATTTTTACAAAACTAGAGCCCTTTATCTTAGTGATTATACGAAATTGCTTAAAAAAACATTGACTATATTCACGTTAAAGGACTGCAAAATTTTGGAATAAAATAGTTATTGATAAATCTGAAGATCAAAACACTTCTACTATTATGCAGAACATAAGCAAAAAAAAAAAAAAATCAGCTAATTATTTTCAAAACTTTTTGAGCAATCACTGTCCCATTTTGAGTTTTCGAAAAAAACACATTTCGAGTAAAACGCATTTTTAAAGATTGACATCTTGTGTAAGGTTATGGCATTTGCTTTTACTAAAACACTTGTAGTTTTTGTTCTAGTGGAGGAAAATAAAATACTTGGTATTGTTATTAAGCAAATAAAATGGTCTATAAAATAAAGTCAGAAAAAAAATTGTCAATTTTTGAAAAAAATCATGGTTTTAGGGTAGTCGGATACCTTAAGTATAGAATACGTTGCAAAATACTCGTACAAACGGTGACCTGTAACAAATAAATATGAGTGATTCTCAATCTCACAAACCTAAACACAAGCCTACTTGACCGACTGCCACTTTTTGAGTAAATGATGGTGTAAAATGGCAGGCATTGACCTAAACAGGGACATAGTAATGTAGTCTTGCAAGTGGCACAACGTACACCCCCGCATTGCGGGAGGGCAGGGTTCTAAGGGGCCCAAGGGCTGACTGATGCCAGGTATGTATTTAAACAATTAATAAAATATTAAAGGCAAAATCTGATTTTGCAGGGAGGGGGGCTAATATTCTCCGTTACGCCACCGAGTCTTGCCACTGTATCCAGTAGACATAGTTCGAAATTATCAATTTTTCGGAAGAGTATATATTATAGTAACATTTGATGATTAGAATTACTTGGATCATCATCTTATTGAGGCCGAATCGAAATCCAGACGAGGCCCTGGCTATCTGTAACTATACATGCTAATATTAAAGTGACCAACCGTCCTCCTTTAGGGAGGACAGTTCTCCCTTTCTAGGTTCTGTCCTTCCCTGAAAAGTGTTCTCCTTTTTGTCCTCCTTTTCAATATTTCAAAACTGATCTGTTAATCTCTGTATTCAGAAATGAATCAAACATATTTCCAAAATGTCGAAGAATGGTCTGAAACAAATACCACAGAAAATAACAGTTTTCAATGGTATTTTTTGACAATGTCACACGTGAATTGGGCAGATATAGAAATTTACATTAAGTTTTTATCGAAAAAAATACCTGATATTAAAATCTATAACTATTGTCTGTTTGAAGTACAAAGAAGACTGAATGTATATTTAAATTCTAATAAATTAGAATTGGAAAATTAACATGCTGAGAAATTGGTAAAAGATGGGTGAAATATCTTAAACCATTTCAAAAATGAACATATCCCATATGAAAATGCAATTATTCTTGTTGAATTTACGAATCGAACTAATGTAGAAGTTGAAACAGTTTTTTTTCAGTTGGTCAGGATTTTTGTGAAGTGACTCGTGAGAAATCAAAATTGAATGTTAATATTTTAGCTACAGTGCTTACCGTAAAATTCAGTATGAATAATTTTTTTGCCCGAACTTTCCGATATATTAAAAATGATGATGTGTGTGTGTTGACAAACAAAAATTCTTTCAATGGGAAAATACTCGTTTAAGATAATAATTAAAAAGTATGTAAGCATATATATAATTAGCGTATTTTTGTTTGAATTTGTAAAACGTTTTATATATTCAAGTTGTCATTTTTTCTTAAATTTTTCATCCTCCTTTTTTGTAAAAAATTGGCCACCTTATTAATAGTAAAGATGCATAGTTATAAGACTGTATTTTATAGCTTTGATTATGAAATTTTAAATAATGAGGAAAGTAAAATATTTTATTTATTAAAAATCTTTTTAATAAATATAAAAGTATATATATAGGTATGGGTGTTCTCTTATGTAATTTTTAACGAATATATTTAAAATAACAAGTATTTTTTTTTTATTTTCACGTTGAGATCACAGTCTTTAAAACAACTTCAAGTTTCTAAGAAGACATGATGAAGAGAAAATGCACCGAATTAAATAGATAAGGCGTAAATTTAACTTACACCAAAAAACAAAGTTCGCATTATTATCTAGTCCATGGTGTAACAATGTTAAAACCTCTGTTGTGCCCACATCTTCAGAGCAGAGATTAAATACTCCAGAAAATAATTTTAACTCCCCCAAACTTCATTTTCGCGGGGAATGCTCGTAAAACAAAGCCGAAAACACCATAAAAGCAAAGAATGCCGTCACATAAAACAAAGACAACCCGACGTTAAACAACACCTCTTAAAAGAAAAATAATTCACCAGACATAAATCTCCAGAACATAATCTATGTAGAGGTTAACGAGTTGTAGTAGTTCTTTAAATATCGTCCAAGGCGCTTTAAAAGGCAAAGGATTTTTTCCCTTTCATCCGTTTTGAATTCTTTGATATTATTGTCAGAGTCAAGACGGGAATATTTTATTTTATTTGATTTCCCTATCTCCAGAGCAAAAGGGTTTAAATGCAATCATTTTGGCGCCAGGCGAGAGTGGAAAAGTCATTTTTGTCTCCCAACTTTATCTACAACTCGTGATTTAGTCCAGTGATTGAGTTTAATTTTCGCCAAGAATATTTTCGTCTTTTATTTATTATCAGACCGTAGGAGAGAAAGCAGAAGGAAAGGGCTTAATGCATTTTGTTATTGTTACTATTCCTCGGCCAGTAATAAGGGACCGAAAAGAATAATATTTAAATAGTATTTTCCAACGAGCACAGGGACAATTTCCTTAGTAAAATGAGGTTACAACACCAGTGTCTTTAAATTCAGATTCTTTGTAGGGAATTGCGTCAGAGAAAAGAAATTCTATCCTCGTAGTGTTAAAGTGCTATTTGTTATATATTTTCTTTTTTCTTAATGGAATTTCTTAGACTTGGAAAATCCCATTCATTTTAAACTTTTGAACTGACTTCAAAAGAATGCTTTAAAAACATGAACATCTTTCTATTTATAAAACGTGTTGTTCATTTGCGTTTTAAGAAGTTTTTTAAAACATATATTTTTTTCGTTTATTAATAAAAACATGCAGCTAAAAAACTTTCGAATTATTTTTGGAATACTTTTTTTATGTTCACATGATGTATTATAAAGTTCAGGCTTAACTAAGCGTGCATTAAAAATCTATTATGTTCCACACAGAAGAACACAATATAAAAACTTTTCGTTACTTTAAAACATTGGTTAAAGTAGAATTGTGTACCTTTTATGTGTGTTTTTTGCTTTGTTTGTTCCCAAGGCCTTAAAAATAATTATCTTTTAAATTATGAAAAGTAATTCACATTGACATCTTGATAATCTTCAAAAAATCTTTTTTAGTGCAAAGAATTGAAATGTTTCGATTGTTAGTATGAACAAAGAAAATTATTTAGAATATTTTGCTTATATCTTTATTAAAGGAAATACTTTTAAACTTAAAAAGAAATCTGTATAAATATATGCAAAGTTATGTATAATAAATTTAAAATTAATCAGAAAAAAATTAGTATATCTATTTACTGACTATTTTTATTCAGAAGTGTGATGGATGTAAATGAAAATTTAACTATTACTTAATGGAATTTTAAGTTACTGCAAACTCTATTTCAGTTGCAGTTCTACTCAAATGCCAAGATAGAACTAAGGAGTGAATAATAACGTCGCACTATCGAAGTACTCGAGGGCTTTAAGCGACACACCTCGTGATGTTGAACCATGGACAAGTGAAGAGGACGACACCTGAGCTGGCATTCCCACTCCTAATTTCCACATCACACTAACGGGTGATTGTTCGATCTCCGACAGATTTAACATGCATCGGGCCCATCTGCACGGCGAGTCTTCAGCGGTATCAGTCTCGAACTCATAACACGCCGGCTGCGAGACCGCTTCCTTGACCACTAGGCTACCGTGGCCACGTCAAAATAGAAGTTAACGAACTTTGATTTTTAAAATGGATTCAGCAAAGTTACTTTACACCACAATTTTTAAAAGAGAGCAATTGCTTCTTTCGATAAATAACAAACGGGGCTTATGTAACACTTTGAGATAAAAGTATTGTAACGATTTAGCAATATAAGTCAGACCAATTTTTATTTTTATTAACAGAGACTCATTTTTTGGTAATTGTAAATGCTGATTGTAGCTTTTAGAGAGAAATCAAAGTATTTTATAAGCAAAAACATATTTAAATTTTTAAATACCATTTTAAATGTTTAAAATTAAGGTGTTAGATATTTTTTATCATATATTTAGAAAACACTATAAGGGGAAATATTTTTAGCCTCCATATATAAATACTAATATCAAAAAGCAAATTATAAATACACCAAAACTTCTAGTGAACTATCTGAAGTTTGGATGAAATGTTTGTTATTTTCTCTCTCTTCTAAGTAAAGGGTGTTTTTTAGAGGTATAGAACTTTAAATTGCAAAAAAACAACGATGTATTATTCGATTGACATGAATTTTTTTATTCGAAAGATAATCTTGTAGCATTACATTTTAAATATGATTTCTGGCATAGGACTGCCACGGCTTGCTAGGATGTAGTCCAATCTGGACGTCCAATTTTCGATGACTTTTACCAACATTTGTGGTCGTATATCGGCAATAACACGGCGAATGTTGTCTTCCAAATAGTCAAGCGTTTGTGGCTTATCCGCATAGACCAATGACTTTACATATCCCCACAGAAAATAGTCTAGTGGTGTTAAATCACAAGATCTTGGAGGCCAATTCACAGGTCCAAAACGGGAAATTAGGCGGTCACCAAACAGGTCTTTCAATAAATCGATTGTGGCACGAGCTGTGTGACATGTTGCGCCGTCTTGTTGGAACCACAGCTCCTGGACATCATGATTGTTCAATTCAGGAATGAAAAAGTTAGTAATCATGGCTCTATACCGATCACCATTGACTGTAATGTTGCGGTCTTCATCGTTTTTGAAGAAGGATTCCACCAGCCCATAAAGCGCACCAAACAGTCAGTTTTTCTGGATGTAACGGTGTTTCGACATACACTTGTGGATTAGCTTCACTCCAAATGCGGCAGTTTTGTTTGTTGACGTAGCCATTCAACCAGAAATGCGCTTCATCGCTAAACAAAATTCGCTTATGAAAATCGGGAACAACAGCAATCTCGTTTTGGGCCCATTCCACGAATCTACGCCTTGCTTGATGATCGTTTTGATGAATTGCCAAACCAAACTAAGAATAAATCACTTGACAGCTGTTAAATTGGTCGCCATCTTGGAAAATAATGCCAACTTAAATTTCTATACCTGAAAAAAAACACTCTTTAGAACATATTTCCTTACTAGCTGGTATACCCGTTCTTCGCACGGGCGAACTGAAAAATTAAACAACACAGATTGAAGGAAAAAGAAGTTTTTAATAAGTTAATTTTATGTGAATTGCAAATTAAACAAAAAAAACTTTTTGAATATCTCAGCTAAACAAAAAAAAGAAAGAAAAAAACACCTTTGTTAAATTTTAAGTATGTAGATCGAATAGCTGATAAAAAGGATTTTTTTTTTTTTTTTTTACAATTCCTCGTAACACTCTTGAGGGTCGATTTTTCAAAATACCTCCCTAAGTTGATCTCTGCTCAGCAAAAGTAGCACATTGTTAAAAGTTTTGCGTAATGAACGCTTAAAGTGGTGTAAATAATTTATATCTGAAAGTGTATACATTAATATTACTTTCTGTTATATTTATTTTATTTTAAAATTGTAATATTCGCAAGCAACGCCATTTCTTAAATTATAACGGCGATTCAATGAAAATCATAGTGAAATGTTAACGATAAAGTCAAGTTGGCAAATGCCTAGCTACTTTCGTAGCTCGAGCTTTATTAGAGCTTTGTAAGATCCGCCGTGTAGGGGGGGGAATGCACTTTA
The DNA here is from genome assembly GCA_019973935.1 of Trichonephila clavipes. NCBI lineage: Eukaryota > Metazoa > Arthropoda > Arachnida > Araneae > Nephilidae > Trichonephila > Trichonephila clavipes. The sequence continues at coordinate 962,487 of BMAU01018507.1, forward strand.
ATACTTTATCCAACCGCATTATGATTTACTGCAGTTTTTTTCATACAATATTTTTTTGGATCACTGCATTTACAAATTAAGGGATATACATAAAAAAATACTCCACTTTGGAAAACTTAATCCGTTAGAGCTAATAAATTAATTAAAAATATTCCACTGTGTAAAATTAATTATATACACCGTTCAGTTAAAATAAGTAGTCAAATCATTTTCCAAGGTCTTCACTAACATACAAAAACATAAGATGCCTTAATTTTGACATAAACTATTTTTTCTGGACAAAAATAATAATCTTTGCAATCCGCTGAAAACGCCGTCAGCTGAAAACGCAATATCTGCTACAAAAATATTCGGCTTCCCCGTTAAAATACTGATCATAGAACCCGTGCTTCCATATATCTTGGAAGAGTGGATTTCAAAGAATATTCCTGCTAAGTATTGATAGAATATTCCTTCTAAGTCGGTGTGGTGTGGTAGTTAGGAGAAGGGGGTTCCAGCTCAGGTGTTGTCCACGTCACTTGACCATGGTTCAAAATTACGTGATACGTTGCCAAAAGCCCTCGTGTAGCTGAACAATGCGATGTTAATATTCACTCACTCACACACCAAAAATTACAGTACAGTAGTTATAATTATTTTTATACTTTAATATGCAATATCCACCAATTCAATTAAAATTATAGCGTTATAATTAACTACTAACCACAAACAAATTTTGAAAATTTGTCCAAATGATGCAGTGTGAAAGAGAAAGTTTATTTACTTTAAGTACCAGAACCGATAAAAGCATTTATTTTGAAAAAAGGTCAATTTCTTACTACCAAATGTGAACAATAAAATCATAAAAAGAACATTAAAATAAAGAGAGATTTATAACAACCTCTCCCTTCAAAACTTAGTTTTATTCTGAAATAAAAAAATAGGCATTATTCTGATCACAGGAATTAATTAGAAGCGAGCCCCTTGCGTAGCCAAAACAAAAAGAGTTTTTCACAAACAAAAGATAGATATATGCTGTGGTGGGCTTTTTTGTAGCGCAAGCCAGATTTGCTTGCAGATGGCAGAATTTTTTCCTACTTACTTGACAAATATCGTTTTATTTTGGACACTTTTTATAAATTTTTATAAATTATAGCTTGTGTGTTATTCTGATGTATAAGCTATATACCTGTAAAGTTTCATTAAAATCCATTCAGTTGTTTTTGCGTGAAAGACCCACAAACATCTCCTCACAAACTTTCACATTTATAATATATATTAGATTAGATTATTATACACGAATATGAATTGTACTAATCGTTGAAGTATCAACTATTATTTGTTATTAGAAAAATATATCTCTTTCCTTTATTTATTCTTTATATTGACACAATTTAGCTCTTTCTTCAGGATTATCCTCATGGCTTGTACGAGTGTGGTAAAAAAAAGTTATATACATAATTTTTTATTAAATAAAAGAGTTAAATAAAAGGTTAGCATGTAAATTTTTTGAAATGAAATATAAATCTCCTTTAAGAATCAAAAATTGTTGATGTTATTTTCTTACCCATGGAGTATAAATTTAATATCTTATATCTCTGATTTAAAAGTTTTCTGGGGTGGGGTGGGGAATGGAGAAAAATGATATGTGCTAGTTCAGGAATGTGCATTAGTTAATCCTATGAAAAAGTGTACATTGTTAATACCTTAACCACAGTTTTATTCAAACGATATCAAGTTGATATCTTTTTTTTTTATAGAAATATTATCTGATTTATTTCATAAGAATATTATATAATTTGTGATCATTAATACGTATAAATTAGGAATGTATATATTTGTATTATAAGATTATCAACAAATTTGCATATATATATATATATATATATATATATATATATATATATATATATATATATATATATATATATATATATATATATATAAAATTATACATGGATATTCTCTCTCATATATCTGTACTGCAAATAAACGTAGCTACATATGTTTTCTTCTTCTTGAACTAAATTTCATATCTGAGAAGCTTAAAGATGTCGTTCCGTTGCATCGGCTTGCAATCAAGTCATGTTTACATGCTAAATAAAGCTATAGAAGTACTCCGGATTCAATTTTTTTCTTTTTAAAATATTCTATCTCATTCCACTTCTTTCGATATCTGATTGCTTCTTAACTTCATCCCATCCAAAACAAACACAAAACATTCACCATTCCACTGAATATTTCTACACCCTCTAAGCCCCTAACGCTCTGCACCTATCCGAATATCAATACACCCACTACCCCTTCTTCAAATCCTTCGAAATAGGCTGTCACAATTAGTCCAACCTCCATTCGTTCTCCTCCAATCTCAATCTAAAAGCACTTAAATCCCAAATTCAATCTGAAATGTCTTTTCTTGCAATTTCTGGTTTTTTCGCTCTCATCAGCATTTCGTCGTCATCCCTCAACTACCCCTCCCCCACCACCACCCCTGCTCCACGAACGTTCCAAAGTGACTTTTCATACTACTCAGCAGAATTCCTTTTAGCATATCCGTCTTGTTCTCTGAGCAACCCCCTTTCTTTTCTCCCCCCTCCCCTTGCATCATTCCCCCAGCACAACCCCCCTTTCCTTACGCCTTATCCAGAAAGGCCCCTCTCACTCTCGCTTTCTCAATGTATGTATTCCTCCTTCTCTCAACGGGATAAAACTCTTTAGCAGTAAGAGAGGATGGTTACTGGGTATCTATTATGTATCGTCCCTTGTCTGGGAAAACTTGATGAGTCGCCAGTTTTCATGGCCCAAGATTTTTACATGTATTGTGAGAACACGTACGGACCCTTCTATCGCTTCCTCGGGAGGGTATATACCCTGGAGGATCTGCACTCTGGTGAGATACGGGGATTTGTATTGGAAAATTTATCTTTTTAATGTGCGATTGAAAACAAATTTGGAAATGAAAATGAAGCACGCTGTCTTCCGGTAATGAAGCGATAAGCTTGAGTTGTTTTCCAAATAAGATAGCTTGGAACAACTACTTGAGAAGGATTGCTACACAAGTAGGAACTGTTCGGAATTATCGGTATAGTGAGGTTAGTAGATGCTCATATTAGAGAAGAAAGTTATTATTATTATTTTGTGATTTAAGCAGTGCTATTAAAATCGATATTTGGCTTGATAATTAGCGTTACAAATTGACTTGCCCTTTTTCATGTAATCGTAAATTATCTGATTTAAATGGTAAGTAACTTAATAAAACAAGTAATATAAAAAAAATTCAGTCAATTCCTACTTAGGTCAACAAAGAAAATGTTTTGTTTTAGTTACTTTTTATTAAATAATTACAATTAATATATATATGTTACCGTTAAAGTGTATTATTCAGTTATAGACTAACAAGGTATTTCATGAAATAATTAGACAAGTCAGTTAAAGTATATAATAGATGAAATATTTCATACTTTACCTAGTTATATTTTATGAAATAACTAGTTATTCTATGAAATAATTAATGATGAACCGATAAAGTGAAAAATAAACAATTTAAAAGTTATTTTAATAATTATTTTTGATGTGTAACACATCTGGCCTGCCCCCCTTTCATAGTTCATTTACTAATGATAACCTGCTTGGGTCAGGCGAGGGCTTACACACTCAAATATCATTTCCCCATGTTAATCCTATGGTGCCACTTTTTTGATAGTATGGGGTTGATATTTGGAGGATCGACTAAATTAATGTTCACATCCCGCAACCCTGGGACGCGTCCCCCCAGGTGTATCTCCTCTCTTCGGGGCTACTTCCTTTATATCTCGAGAATCCTTGACCACCTTAGTTATGCATACTTGCCTGATTCCATAAATCCCTATGAGCTTTCTGCATATATAATTTCATTGTATATAATAATCCTATTTCCTCTCCCCATTTCAATCTATCCGAGGATTTTTGAGTCTCTGCTTTGAAACTTGAACCATAGGCCGTATTTCATACTTTAACGATCAAGTAATCGTTATTCTATAGAATACCTAGCTAATGCATATAATTCAATTATATTATATAATTTCACTGACTTGTCTAGTTATTTCATGAAATACCTAGTTATTATATGAAATAACGGATTTCACACTTTAACGTAACGTATACATATGACAGAACCACAATATTAAGTGACAAAATAGGGTGCGCCTTTTTCTTGTAATTTTCCATTTTCCTTTTCATATATGGTGTTGGGCTATTTTTTTGTTTTGGTTACTATTTATTCATTATTCTTATAAAATAGTATACTAAAGAAGAAATGACGTTCTCATAAATTAGGCCATTCCAGGTGGGATTTGAACCCATGGCCTTTGGATTAGAAGTCCATTGTGCTACAGGGACACAACGAACGATTTTCTTTTTTATATATGCTGTTGGACTATTTTTTATTTGTTACTATTTATTCAATTTTTAATTTAATGAATGAATTAATATTTGAAAAAAATGTATTAACATTAAGGGTCATCCACTACAAATTTAAAAAATGTATTTGGATGAATAAAAAGTATTTTATTAACCACTGGAAATTTCAATAAGATGTTAAAATATATATAGGGAGAGTGTGGACTAATAGTAGGAATTGAAAAATAATATGAAAAGTATCGCATTTACCTCCCTTCTTAAGCTTAATTATGTAATATTTTATTTACAAATAGAAAAAGTTTTGAAACAATTTGCGAGCAAAGCTCTGATCATTTAAATATTTTCAGTTTGATAAAAATTATCGTTAACATCAATCTGATTCTTAAGTGTTGAGTTCTGATTTCTTCGTTTTTTAATAAATGCTCAACTTATTTAATCTGTTTCTCTCTCTCAATATTCACTTCTTTCCTCTATTACGTAATTTTTAGCACTTAGTGTAGCTTATATAAATAAGGAAGAATCACTTCTATTCAAAGTTATCTTCTAAAAGTTCCGAACAATTAATAAATAAAAAAAACATTATAACTAAAAATTTCCTACTTTGAATGGATGAATAGAAAATATTTCATCAACAATTGAAAAAATTTGAACGATATATTTATATAAGTAAACATATATGCATATATGTATATATATATATATATATATATATATATATATATATATATATAAGAAGAGAGTGAACTAATAGTTGAAATTGAAAAAAGAGCATGATTTGTCTGCATTGTTGTTACAATGCACACCCGGTTTGGCTGAAAAATCGGGTTTCAATGTAAACTTTTGTCATTGTTTTAACAGTTACATTGTTACAACAATGGAGATGAATATAAGTTGGCGTCGAAAATTAATTTAACTTAATTAAATTAATGATTTAATATTTGTAAAACTGTATTAGCATCGAGTGTCATCCACAATAAGTTTAAAAAAATTTATTTGAACTTGATTGGATGAAAAAAAAGTATTTTATTAACCATTGAAAATTTGAACATGAAACATATATATATATATATATATATATAAAAAAGAGAGAGTGAGCCAATAGTAGGAATTGAAAAATAAATCGTATAATCCTGGTTCTGTGATTTTAATTGTAGTTTTTTTTAATATTCTATTTAAATTATGAATTTTTTTTATTTGTTTATAAAAATGTTATCTGTTTAATAAATTTTACTTATTTAAGTAATAAGGTAGTTAATCATTACTCAAAGCATTTGAGAATTTACATTTTATAAAAATAGTACAATCATTTTTTTCTACAACATTAATACTTTAAAATTTTATACAAAATTTAATGTACTTATAATCAATATATGAATTTAATTCTAGGCTCTTTAAAACAATTTATTCGGCTTTATAATTAATGAATCAAAAATTTTAAGGAACACTTAAAAGGTTTACTGTGCTCTTACAAAAAATAATAAAATATTCACTAAAACTCGTTTATCCTATTTAAACAAACTGTATCATTTGTCTTATTAATGAAGTCAAAACAATGAAAAATTGAGATAATCTATCATATATCTCGGAAGTTACATTTAATAATATCATTAAAAAAGCACACACCGTTAATTTAGCATTAAATCCACTTTTTCCAAAATCAAATATTTACTTAAAAGCTTTTACGCTCTTCATTTGTAGAATAAAAACGTTCTAAAACAATTTCATTACTTATTAAACTGTTGATTTATAACGTTAAAATAGAAACTCTATCAAGTCCTTTATAATTGAAAGATGAAGAAATAATTAAAATAAATTGTTTTCCAGAATGTATATTTAAGTGGAGAGTATAAAATATGAGATTTAAAGCTTTAACTTGATTTAATTTAAAATTCTCAACGTAAGCTCTAGAGAAAAGAAAAAGATTCTAACAAACGATATAGCTGAAGCGATTACCATTCTTTGAACTTTCCCCTCTCTTTAGTTTTTTCCCCTAATTCAACCGGAAGCTTTTCCCCAAACGCTATTAAAAATTCTAATACGCGAAGAAAAATATCTCTAATATAATATTATCGAATTTGTATGTAAATCGCTTGATTTTTCACAAAGTTGCTTTTCTTCAATTTGCATATCGGAGTGACGTATTGTTTTAATAAATGAGATTATACTCTCATGCATTAATGGAAGAATTATTCATGGCATAACAGTTCGGGGAAAACGGGGGAAACTAGTAAGAGGTCTGGAAGAGGGAAAAAACCCGAAATTAATTTTTAAAAGAATGAGACTTTGCAACACGCTTTGCTTGAAAAACTGTTCACTAACCGCGATTGAAAAAAGAAAGAAAAAAGTTTTTAAAAAAAAGCACATATCATCGTTAATCATGTTTGAATGACCTTTTTAGAAAAAAAGAAGAGTTTATTAAAATAAAAATTATCAAGAATGCGACGCTGGAATTGATTTCAATGTTACTGCACTTGACATCGCTTAGTTTTAATGTGATATAAAAATGGCGTCAGTTATGCAGATGTTCTTGGAGGCTGGTAACCCTAATGCGACAATTAAAAACCTTAATTTTTTAATTTTTTTCATCTTTCGCAATGATTAATGTTATTGCCGTCGGCAACAGATTCCAAAAAGAAAAATTATTTGAAGAAAAAAAAAATGAAAATTTCAATGTTTTGAAAGTTTACAGTGATAAGTATTTATTTCTTTAAAAATCAGATATTTATCCGATAAAAAAAAAATGTTGATGTTATGTCGAAACTTTTATTCATTTAACAAGTTAAATTGTGTAGATGGACCTTAAAAAAGTCATTTGAAATTCAATGGGTTACAAATGTGTTACATAAAAAGAGTGTTAAATCGTTTGAAATGTATTTTTCAGAAAATAAATATTAAAATGAGTTTTTGCAGATCTGTAGAAACCTTCCCTCATTTACATTTAACAAAAATTTTTTCGAAATTTTAAATCATAGTATTTGATTAAAATAGACATTTATCTCTTCCAGAATCCTGCTTTTATCGAGGAGTTAATCAAAAGATAAATGATCTCTAAAATTTTATTAATATTTTATTTAAATATAAAATATATTTCCGGTAAATGTTTCAGACAAAATGTGCAGCATAATATATCTATGAGTATAACTACAATTTTAATTAAAAAATATTAGAATAACGAAATATAAACTACAAGATAGTTTGGGATTTGAATATTTTTTGGAAGAAATGAATGGAAATTTTAAAATTTAATATTCCATTCTGCAAATTTGATAGATGATCGTAACACAAAAAATTAGTATGATATTGCAAAAGTTTTTACAGAGAATTTTCTTATTATAAAAATTAAAATATATATATATATATATATATATATATATATATATATATATATATATATATATATATATATATATATAATTATTAGAACGTTACACACACACAATATTAGAACAATATGAAAAAATAGTATAGTTCATTTGGAGAAAAGTCATTTATAAAATTGTTAATATTTAGGGGTGTACACTGTGTGGTATACTACAAACTAATTCCTTCCAGGCATCTTTGCTTATAGTTGAACATTCTCTCTTTGGGATGTCTGAATATATTTGATCATAAAGCGAGTTTCTGTTCCAGTGCAGGAAATATAGGTCGACGATCACACATGCCTATACAAATATCTCTTCTCCCTCAGAACTAGGTGGTAGTGGAGTACCAACTAACGAAACAACGTAAACAAGTGTTAGCTCCAGAGAGGGCTACCAGAGATAGTGAAAAGTGATATAATCTTTTTTAGAACATCCGTATTTTTTTCTGAATATTTTCTTTTAACCCGGGAGCGGTGGTGCGGGGCATCTGTGATCTCTATTGAAGGAAGTTGAAACTGATCAAGCAAAAGAATGCATATTATTCATGATTGAGAAATGCGCTGAACATGAAACAAAAGGAAAATTTTCAAATGCTTCCTAAAGAACTCCATCAAGTAAAATATGAAGCCATAAGTGTAGCACAAGGTTCAGTTTGCCTTGTCAAAAAGACGCAAGAAAGAAAAAGTTCGATTTGCTTTTTCTTGATCACAAAAGGTGTCACGAGTTCGAGCCCAGTACCACTAAAGACCCACCGTGTAGGGGAGAGATGCACGCTAAATCTGTCGAGAGCTAAACCGCCCTCTTGTTGGAGTGGTGTGGTAGTTAAAAGAGGCCAGTTCAAGTATCGTCCTCGTCATTTGACCATAGTTCAAAGTTACGAGGTCCGTCTCCAAACGTCCTCGTGTAGCTGAACAGTGCGACGTTAATATTCACTCACTCGATCATGAAAGCTCATTAAAACTACAATAACTTGAACAAAATATGACAGCTTTGTTAGCAAATAACATTTCTGTAATATTAGTGAAAAGTTTCTCTGATTTGCGTCCTTTATTAAGGTCTTGCACTTTTCAATCATTTTAGTTTATGTTTTATTGGGTTTTTTCTCAAATCATCAAAGAAAAATTGAATAGTCCTTGAAAAGCCGGTAAGTATACTTTCTCTTAATCAATTTATTTATTCACTGGAATTCCAATTTGTATCATATACAGTAAAAATAATTATAAACAAATGATCGGGGTGTCTGAGTCCCCCCGCACTACCATTAGCGTTAGTATCGAGTGCGCGCCTGCTCCCGGGTTAAAACATTTTGAAGTCTTCTCGATTTAAATATTATAAAGTAACACAATTATTCTTCATCGGAATTTTATATTCTTTTTCATTATTTAACATTAATTCTAAATGCTAATTCTGTGAGGTTTAAAATTACAGTTCTTTTAAACAGTTATTTACAATTATAGCATTTATCTAAAAAAAAGTCATTTGATAATTTTTGTATACAATGTCGTGCACTCTGCTTTACTCTCCTTCCAGTTCAGCTATTATATCAAGAATAATGTTTTATTTTTTTAAAAAATTAACTTGTCCGAAGAGCCGGTGTTTCAGCCAGTATACTTTTAATGTATCAATACTGAAGAACTTATTTCATAAATAATTTCTTAATACTAAATTAAGAACAAGTTTAATAATTATTAGTGACTTCCATGGGCTTGTTTTGCAGAGCAAAGTTCTTCAAAGGAAGGTTTAATATCAGAAATTGACACTCTGAGTTATTTTTCTATATTTAGCTGATATCTATATTTTGTCTTCAAAGCATCCACTGCAGAAAATCCGTTTTAACAAAGGTAGGAAGTTGAAAATGGTAATAGTATACGAAGTGGTTTTGTTTTCAGTGCAGAAAATTCATCATCCACCTCTACCCAAAATTCAAAGAGCGATTTAGTACAAAATTGCCTTTTAATTTTTCACTGGATGTTAAATCTATGAAGATTTCTTCTTCGAAGTTGAGAGCCCTTCTGGAGTATCTTGAAATAGATCCTTAATCCACTCGTAACTTGCTACCAAGTTGTTCTCATCAAGAAAATACTTTTTAAAATTTTTTGCCAACATGGCTAAATGATTTTACATGGTTTTAAAAACAACCTTCATGTGTTGTTCTTCAGATTTGTAAGCTTTAACACATAACGAGCTGGGGCTTTATTTCCCATCCTTTACTTCAGTAGTGGTAAATCCAAAATTTAAGTATTTTTGAGAATATTTTCTTGATTTAATTTTCGGAACCATGCTCGTCTGTGTACTTGTCAATCCTTTATTATCGTCGAATGTTCACTTACGACTTAAAAATATATGAATGATTTGGTTTTAATCTACTACCGTAAATACTTAATTACCGTGAATTACAATTAACGTGTAAATTTAAAAAAATGTACATTCAAGCTAGATTCGGTAGCTATAGAAGTATCGAGTCGACCAAAACTGACTGGAATTGTATGAGGAAAAACCTTTTTACATGTTTTGCGCAGACGTCCGATAGGTTGCCCAGACTCACGCAAACGTACCCGATAATACCAGATGTGATGGATATGATAGAGAACAACATAAACTTGACTATTTTTCTAATGACATTTGTACTTTGAGAAATGGATGCTGAAGGAAATAAATCTAATTAAATATATCATTTTGCGATCTGTTCCAATTTAAAAATTAGAGAAAGAAAAATAACATAATAATAAGTAAGTAATATATATTTTAAATAATTTTTTCTTAAAATTTATATTACTTAAAAGTAACATACACAAAATTTAACACTTATACAGTTTATAATTGAAATCGCATTGTAGCTTTAGCGTCAAAGTGCATTTTTATTGCAGTAAATACATTATTGTTGTACGGGGGCGACAAAAATTATGACTGAAAATTGGGTCGCCAGTATTGAACGTTTGAGAAAAACTGCTATAAGACTAAGATAACATTGGAAATTTAAAATGTGGAAAATTGATCAAAATATTATAACACCTCTTTTGCTTTTTTTAATTATTATTATTTTATATATTTTTTTATCACTAACAGTAAATTAGAACTATTTAAGAAACACTATTTCAATTTCTGCATCTCAGTAAACAGTTTCATATGATTATCAGTAATATAACAAACTTCATTGGATGTCTTTGTTATCGCTGTGATATTTCCACTGACAAAACACTTTGTTGCTGTTGCTTGCTTGATTGATTGATTGAATATTAACGTCGCACTGTTCAGCTACACGAGAGCTTTTGGCGACAGACCACGTAATTTTGAACCATGGTCAAGTGACGTGGATGATACCTGAGCTGGCACCCCCTCTCCTAACTACCACACCAACGTTTCAGCTCTCAACAGATTTAACGTGCATCGCTGCCCTACGCTGCCCTGGCGGGTCTTTAGTGGTACTGGGCTTGAACACGTGGCAAGGCAAGCCACGATCCGATACCTATACCACTCGGCTACCGCGGCCAATTGTTGCTGTTGCAAAGATTATTCAAGAAAGCCTATTTATAACCTCTTGAAAGAGATCTTCGAGAAAAGTGTCATTGAATGATTCCTGTTTATTGGTATTTTATAAATACAGCACTTTCGTGACAAATCAAACAACTACTGATTCATGTTGTTTTTTTTTCACTACAAATAGTTAACCTCGCAACGTCCTGAAACGATATATTTTCTTCGAATGTTTTTCGCTTGTAAAAAATGAAAGATAGTTAAAAATTAGTTCCACCCATAAAACTGTCGGTACTCTACTGTTGCCTGCTATCACTAACTGTAACCATTCCAAATAGAAGAAGAATATCAATTCGTACCCGCAAGACACTGACAGCAAAAAGCAAATTGTAAAATTTGATTTCTTGACAACGGAATTCCCAGGAAATTTTTCTTCTAAATTTCTTATGTAAGTGAATTTCTCAGAGCAATGAGCCATGACCGGGCCGCTTAAAAATGCCTTAACAGGTTTGCCCGTTCAATGTAAGAGCTACCGAAAGAAGGCCACAGAAAGTTTATCCAAACGCTGTGCGGCCACTGGTATTTTCTTTTTTTTTATCATTGACTTTCAAATATTTTTAATTCTTACAGTGAAATCAAATTATATGCGTATGTATATACAGTCGAACATCTTAATAACGAACCTCTATATTGAGGATTTTTCTATGTAGCTAACTTTTTTCTGGGACCTTGAACATTTCACGATTTTCTTCGTAAAATAACCTACCTTTCTTTTAAAGTATTTCTGGAAAAAATTCAAGTTATTCTCTCTTTAACACATTTTATGGTGGTCATAAATCTTAAACTGGTTTTGTTAGGTCCTAACTCGCGAAGAGCAGTAGAGTTCTGGAAGCTTCATCCAAGAAGTGCAACCTTTAACCCCATTGCCTAGTTCACTAGAAACATCTTCCATATTCTCTTTCACCCTCAGTGGAGTTGTCCCGTGTTCTAATTATAAAATAAAGTGTGTTTAATAATGCTTGTATGCTTTAAATTATAAAGTAACTTTCGAATTCATTAATTATAGTATAAAGTTATTTTCTTAATATTGAAAATACTGGGAATGCTTCGACAATTTTTCCTTTTTTTTAAAATTTTTTTTATGGGTAAGATGTGTAAAATAAACATATATTAATATTTAGAAAAATATGTGAATAATTACTCTTTTTAATATTTAGTGTTTATGAATTTAAAATTTGTTTTATGTGGTTTATAAAGTATATTAAAAGATGAACCACTATATAACAAATTTTTCATATAACGAACTTTTTCGGGGATTTAGCGACTTCGTTATATAAAAGTCCGACAGTATATGCACACGCAAAGTACTCATCCGTATGAAAAAGAGGTGGAAACATGACATTTTTTTACTTTTGAAAATTTTTACGAGAGAAATTCTTTTAAGATACATGAAACATTCTTCATAGCATGCAGAGTGTACTTATGAAAAACAAACATTTAGGGATTTTGAGTTCCACAATTACAAAATAAAAAATAGTGTGAAAATTTTAAAATTGAAAATTAAAATAGAATTCTTTTATTTTGGCTTTCTGTTAAGTATTATGTTTAGTAATGAGCAATAAAAAAATGTGCCATTTTTTGGAACATTTAGGGGAGGCGCAATTGACCACTTAAGGGGTTAAAAATTATTTCAAATGAATTTTTTTAATTACTCTTATTATAATTTTTCTAATTTTTGGTAAATATTTAAAGAAAAAATGACGTTTTGGTTTCATTCACGGATCGGCTTATTATATGGAAATATACAGTGTACCGAAAAAAAATTTCATTAAGGTATCCGAATACTTGCTACAACTTTTTCTTTAAAAGTGGGAGATATGGGGACTTTTTTATGGTTTTTAGATTTATTTAGTACATTTTAAGAAAAATATGATAAGTTGAGAAGAGAAAAATAAATTATTATTACTAAAATGGGAAAAAATTGTAAAAATTTACAAAAAATTACATGAATAGGGTCCATTCTGTACAATAAATTTTTGAACAACTTTGCAATTTTTCAGTTTTGATGTGTTGCTTTGCTATTCATTTTTGAAATGACCTTCAAGATAAGAGATATTTTAATTTTTACGAAAATTATAGCACTTTATCTTAGTTATTATATGAAATTGCTTAAAAAAGTGATTATATTCACCCAAGGGACTGTAAATTTTGCAATAAAACAGTGATTGATTGATAAATCTGAAGGTTAAAACACTTCTACTTTTATATAGAACATATACAAAAATTTCAGTTAATTATTTTCAGAATTTTTTGAACAATCGCTGCCCTCGTTTGAGCATTTTCAAAAAAAAATACATTTCGAGCAAAACGCATTTAAAGTATCCATGGCGACAACTTTTTTTTGAAAAAATTGAGATATATGGGTTGTTTTTTTTTGTGTGATTTTTAGATTTATTTAATATGTTTTAAGGAAAAGATTCAAGAATTGAAAACAGAAAAAAAAATTTATTATTAAAATGGGAAAAAACTGGTGATAATATACAAAAAAATTACACAAACAGGACCCGCTGTGTACAAAAATTTCATGAAGAAATTATCAATTTTTTAATTTTGATGTATTACTTTGTTATTCGTGTTTAAAATGACCTTCAGGATAAGAGATATTTGAATTTTTACAAAAACTAGAGTACTTTATCTTAGTGATTATATGAAATTGCTTAAAAAACAGCGTTTATATTTACATAATGATTGTAAATTTTGTAATAAAACAGTGATTGATAAATCTGAAAGTCAAAACACTTCCACTGTTATACAGAATATACACAAAAAATTTCATTAAATTATTTTCAAACCTTTTTGAGCAATCGCCGTCCCCGTTTGAGCTTTTCGAAATGCACATTTCGAGTAAAACGCGTTTTAAAGTTCGACATCTTGTGTAAAGTTATGGCATCTGTTTTTATCAAAACACATGTAGTTTTTGTTCTAGTGAATGGGAAATAAAAAACTTGGTATTTTTATAAAGCTAATAATATGACCTATAAAATAAAAGCATAATTTGTCAATTTTTCAAAATAATCATGATTTTAGGGTAGTCGGATATCTTAAAGTATGACATGTTGCTTAAAGTAATGGCATCTGCTTTTACTAAAACACTTATAGTTTTTGTTCAAGTGAATGGAAAATAATAAACTTGGTATTTTTATAAAGCTAATAAGATGAATTATAAAATAAAATCACAAAAAAGAAAATGTCAATTTTTGACACCTTATCTTATACTTTAAAATATTTTATTTTTAATCTTTATAAATGTTCAAAATTATAGACCAGAAAGCTTATTCTGAAACTCGAAAAACCAACACCTTCTTCCATTTATTCGATTACTATTCAACAAAACAAATAGCAATTAAACATATTAAACAAAAGTTTCTCACTCCCCAAGCACAACAAAACAGAGCATAACAACAATGAAAAAAAAATTCAAACATTCATCACCAGCCACCACAGGCACGGTGACAGTTTAATAAAAGCCAAATAAACAGACGAGAAAAAGCAGGTTAAATTCCCGCCAAACAAGTAATCGAAAGTCATCAAATATTTATAAAAGATTAGGAGAAAAGTGCATTTTTTCCTCGTCCCAACCGTTGTCAAACACATTCTCTGACCATGTAAATTGAATGCGCCGCGGACGAAAGCAACGACAATGACATGTGAAATGCTTGGACGAGCATTTATTTTAATGGAACTTATTGTTTTGCATCCGACAGTGATGAGAAATTCGATAAAGAACCGACGCTGGCTTGGAGCAGGAATGGTTTAAATACGTTGTGAAAGTGGGGAAACTTTTTTTTTTCTGTGGATATATCGAGGGAAGATTCGATAAAGTTTTTTTGATCAAGCCCTTAAGGTCTCCATAAACATTTCATCATTCTAGAAGAAAGAATGTAAGGTAATAGAACACACAAAAAAAGTTGGTTTGTAACGTAGCAGAACACACCAAAATTTGTTACAGGCTTTTTGGAGCCTCTAAAACAGCGATCACCAAACTTTTTGACCTCACGGACCAGTAAATTCATAATTTAAATCCCGTGGACCACTAATAGGATTTTTTAAATGTTAAATGTATTTATAAAAAAAATTGTGATCTAAGAACACATAAAAATGTACTTAGTTAATAAAATAAAACTATTATAATTGTGTAACCAAATTATATGAAAGCTTTATTAATAAAACATAACAAAATAAACAAAAACTGTAAAAACAATTAAAAAATGGTTTAAGTGTATCAAACTTTTAGCATTATACATTCCTAATGTGATGGATGTTCCTGCTTACCTGAAATAAGATTATGGATATTTGGATCAAATGTTGTTACTGTAAGATGGAGAACTGCATTTATTTCAATTGAGATCAGTACCGTGTTTTGATGGTTGTGACAGATGAAAAGGCCTTTTCATGTAAATAAGTTGTGGAAGAATTGAATCAAAACTTTCATCGTCTGTTCACTAAGAAAAGGGTATTCACTTTTTATGGAAATCTAAACTGATATCTTTATAAGGATGAATGAAATTTAATGTTTTAGAGTTTCGTCGGACGATAGGTTGATGAGGCTTTCTTTTAGATGCATGCTTAAATAATTATCCTGAATTTTCGCTGCAAACGGATCTGTTACCCACACATATTGTCCGTGATCTTCATTTTTTGGGTAATAACGAGCAAAAGATTCTGTAAGTGATTCCGAGTGCTTTTTAATTAGGGTTAAAAAGGAAGGATAATAAAAAGGAAGATAACTTTTTTTAAAAAAAATGCAAACACGTATACATATAAAAGACAATGCATACATTCTTTACATATAACATCATCATTAATAGTGTATTCTTATACATTGAACAAAGGGGATGAAGTTTCATCCTAGATATATTGTACAGAGCTTTTCCACTTTCCGGTACTAATTCAAGTCCTAATCAATGTCAAACCAATAGTTAATATAATCCAAACTTCATAAACAAGTACAATCACTTACACATTTCGGCGGTTCTCAACAATAGTTAACTTAGTTCAGAGCAGTTCAGCCATCTTAATAACTTGGCTGTAGCTTATTAAATGAAATTATAACCTTCGCACGTATCTTCTTTACTTAAATTATATTCCATTCTTGTCATAATCTTGGCTTATCGATATGTTTATTAAATGAGGATATTCTCAGATTTTATAGAATGGTTCTAGGTTCATCAAAATGTTCGTGTTATAAAATATACTGTTAAATATATTGAGCTTCTAAAATATGAACTATGTTCTATCCATCAAAAAAAGTATTTTAATAGAAATTTAATTTTAAAAGAGCACACACACACATACATACATATATATATATACATACAGAGAGAGAGTGCAAATTATATCTACTAATGAGAGATGAACATTAATCAAACAAAACCGAAAACAATTGAGATTGTAAGAAACCAGACATAGAAGGATGTATCAGAAATTAATATAAAAAATAGACGCTACAGTATTATAAACAATACTGACTTAGGACAGTTTATATATAAAATAATTTATATAAAAGTGGGGTTGAACATGTTTTGTGGCCAGCCATTGCAATATATATATATCGTAATCCCGGCAAGTATCGATTAGGCTTTTAATGATGAATATTTGTGACTGTTGATGTTTTCATATTTGTTGATATTGACCATATTGTCCTTTGCAATGTTAATTCTTCTTTATTCTCACATTAAATATCAATAGAGTTACGATATCACCACACATAAAACACAAAAGAAAAGAACTGCAACTATTTACACACATTTTAGACGAAAACACGGATTCAAAAAAGAGTGAGTAGAAATAACTCTTGCTTTTTATACTGGCTGAGAAGGTCGCTGCCTCCTTTCTAACAAAAGCCACGTTTGGTCAGAAATTGGCGAGAGCGAGTTTCTGATGTAATCCTAATATTCGAATAATGTTAAAATCAGCGTTTTAGTCCTGAAGGACTGGACCAAAGAATTGATATTACTGAAAAAGGACATTAGAGGGCATTATTACACACACACACACACACACATATATATATATAAACATATGTGTGGGTGGGTGTATATGGGTGTAGATAAATACATTTCTTATTACATGACCCACCAAATCTGACCCATTGACGTGTTAAAATCCTGAAAAACATAAGAATAAAGAACGTTCCAGAAGTTTCCGGTAATATATGTATATAAGCTGAAAACTTCGGTAAGAATAAAAGGAAACATTATCTTCATGTTAAATTTCAAGGAATTTAATACATTTTAAAATAAAAAACACACACACATGTATCCTTCTTAATCAGGCACACAAACATCAATATTACGACAAATAACATAGTCCTACCCCAGGTTCATAATCCTACCCATAATCCTACCCTCTACCCAAAAAGTTTCCTTGTGAAAAGAAAGTTCAGTGGCAGAAATATTTAATCGCCAATCTAAAATTTATTATATGCTTATTTTTAATGATATGGTTGTTTAAATGGAAGCACCTAGTGGGATATAGCAATGCGTAATACGAATAATTTGTTTCAATTATACATTAAATTAAGTTAGGCAAGTTATGTGTTTTACTTTGTAATGGTCGCTCCGCGATGTCCATTAGTATGGGAGAGTAGAAAGGAAGATTAGCTATATTCAAAATAACTTCTATTTATTTAATATTATGAGCATTAACACAAATTTCATTTACTAAGCTACACAAATTTCATTTACTAAGCTAACAGATGCACCCAAATACTAAACATAGAAAGCAATAGCGTGGTAGACGAGATACAAAAAGCCTTAATAAATCGGATCACTTACGTCCAGGCAATATACCTTAGTCCAATAGTCCAAGCGACCTAATTCAATATAATTTATAGTTGACAAATCGACTATCTTTAATATCACACTAATCAGCTTCGAAGTATTCACGCCTCACATCACGTTTTATCAATCACCGTATTTCGTTAGCAGTCTAACCTCTCTCTCTCTCTCTAACCTGAAAGTTTAATCTTTATATACAAGTCTTAATTTACATACTCACATCTTCTTCGGGGGAAAGTTTATAATAGAATTATTTTTAAGGATTCAATATTCCCCAAGAGGATTAGTATTTGAAAGAACTTCTTTGGAAAAAAATTAGTCAAAGAATAGCCGGAAGAAAATGTTTGTAATTTGAAAAATCTCAACTATTTTAAAACGTTAAATTATTTCCTTATCACTTAAAAGCCTTCATATTTTAGTTAAGGTAGATAAAATTAAATGAGATTTATCGGAACACACCTTGGAAGTCTAAATAAATTGAAGCTAAAAATTAAATCTGATACATTATTCGCTTCTTTTTAAACTAGAATAAATTGCTGCATAATAAATAAAAAAATCCATTACCAAATAACCATCGAAATTTCTAAGCGTCGCAAATGTCAAAATGCTTTTTAATAAAAAGAGGGAACGCGGACGGAAACTCATCTTGTATGAAAAAAAAGCAGCATAAAAATATTATTATTTACCCAGATGCAAATACCGAGATTTATATCCGTCCACACTGCTATTTATTAGGATAATAAAACAACTTACACTCGAATAAATCACTCTCAAACTGCATCAGTTTTTTTTCACTGAATAAATATATAACGAAATAAATCCAGAATCGGATTCAAGGCACGACTTCGGCGAGTTTTCTCTCTTCAGATGCAAATATGACATGTAAAAAATTTCTTTGCAAATCCAACATTAGATCATTTTCCTGCAAAACCACATGTCGCAGACCCATCAAAAAGAAAAAAAATGAAAAAATGATACCATACAAAGAAATGACAGTTCCTCGATTCCTTACTGCAGTTGCTATGGTTACCAGAGACAGTAGCTGTGTGTATAATGTTGGGTCAATTCACGATCCATATATTGGGCATAAATAGGGGTACTTTTCTGACTTAGAGCTTCCGTTAGCCAAGTGGATAAACATTATATTGATAGCTGTAACGGCAGGAGCTGAGATGATAGAAAAAAAAATTGTCGCTATACATTTGTATGATGAAGATTCGATGAAAATAAAGAATGGGTCAGGATGTATTATCAAAATGGTTCGGAGATATAATGGAGAAATGTTGATGTGTTATTATTCTCTTCTCTTTTGTGTGCATTGTGAGTTCAATGTTTTTTTTATTAGAGGAATAAGTGATGTTCGACTGATTTTTTGTATTAAGTATCATTTCATGCTTGTTATGATTTTTATCTGCGAAGGAAAAAATAGATTATGCCTTCGAAGGAAACTAATTTGTTAATAATGGATAAAGCGAAAATATTTTTTTGAATTAAATATATTTGCAAAAGTCTTTGTGTTTAAGTTTTTATCGGGCAGTGATAAAAATAGATGTGTTGAATTAATTTTATTTCAATTATACCTTCTGAACATTTCTAAAATATACTCCTAAATTTTACTATCTATCTTTGAATATAATATATTTATCTATCTATATTCTATCTCTATCTCTATCTACCTATCTCTATCTCTATCTATCTCTATTTCTATCTATCTCTACCTATCTCTATTTCTATCTATCTCTACCTATCTTTATCTCCTATCCATCTATTTATCTATCTATATCTATATCGATCAATTTGTCTATCTATATCTATATATATATCTATTTTTCTATATATATCTTGTCATATTTAATACAAAGAATTTTAACTCTATGCTAGTAAGCAGCTTATTAAATTTTCCGGTTATATTTTTTCAATTAGCATTAATGTACTTTATATTTCGTAATAATTACATATTTATAATATTTCTTCCTTTTCCTATGGCACAATAGCATAGACAAATTACAGTTGAAGGTTGGCTGGCCAAGAAATATGTTTAAACCCGCTTTCTTTGTTTCTAAGGCCAAGAGTTTGCTATTGCACTACTCTATGGCTAATATTATTTTTTTACTCTGTTTTGACTAGTTATATTTAGGTTTATAACTATTTGTATATATTATTGTGGATTATATATATATACATAACTGAATCTTCATTTATAGGTTGATTTATTTTTTAAGTTATTCGTTTAGCATTGTAGCGATGTTGTGACCAAAGAGCTCTAATCTATCAGTGACTGCGGCAGCCTAGTGGTTAGGGTCACGAACTTATGGTCGACGTGTCATGGCTTCTAGTCCTAGCATTATTAAAGACTTGCCTTGTAGAGGGGACTTATGCAACTTAGCCTAGATCAAAGTCCTCCCGTTGGCGTAGTTTGGTAGTTTGAAGAGAGGGATGTCAGCTCAGGTGTCGTCCTCATCACTTGACTGAGGTTCAGAATTATGAAATCTGTCGCCAATACTCCTTACGGTGCGTTACAGTGTGACGTTAATAAAAACACCGATTTACTAAACGTCAGTATTTAGTCTCTTAGTGAACTACGATATAATAAGAAGCTCTTCAAACACTCAGGATTAATCCAGGGATGAAATGTAATCACTAATTCAGATTCAACCAAGAAAATGTGCCTGAGTACAGGCTTACAGTGAGTACAGTGTGATTTCCGACTCTGCTAACGGAGACTGTATTGTAATGCAATGACTGTGGGCCTAGTTTAAGGTTTAAAAAGGGTGGTTAAAAATCTAACAAAATATATATCACTTCTATGTATAAACTTTTGGATTGTTTTAAAGCAAATTTTAATATAACCAGTATTTTACTTTGCTCATAAAAATTAAATCAATTATCTATAAATATAACGGAAAACTCGCGTGTCTTCTTCAGATATGAAATTTAGACAACTGGATTATTAATCATTATTTTGAATGAGTAGATCCAATACCTAGCATATATGTTATACAAAGTCAGAATATTAGAATAGATACAGTATTTGTACTATTTAAAGGGTACATTGATCAAAAACATAACTGATTTTTATATTATAAGACAAATTACAATACCACAGGGAAAAAAATGAAATTTAAGAGATGTTGCCTGACACTAGGAATACTTATTGTAAAATTAGTCATGTTATTCAAAATCAGAGGCGTAACGTACACCCCCGCATTGCGGAAGGAGGGGGGCAGGACTCTAAAGGGCTCAATGCTTGACTGACGCAAAATACGTACCCTTTGTAAGATGCAGCTTATAAGCCAAAACCTGACTTTGTAGGGGAAGCCCTAATATTCTCCGTTACGCGATTGATCAAAATCCATACCTCTATATGTAGAAACCATATTCATTGCATCATAAAAGAAAATAAAAGAAGAAATAAAGTTGAGAATGTTTAACTCTAAGATAGTACTTGGTATTTTAAAATACAGAAATGTATAAGAATATAGCACAATTCCACGTAGATCATGTTATTATCTAAGTTAGACAATAATACAATAATTTACGGAATAATAAATAATGAAAATAGTTCGAGACTTTATAGAAAATAAATTTCAATACATCGCAAGAGAATAAATGGTTTGTGGAAGGGGATTGAAAAATTTTCAGCAAATCTTGATGAAAAAAATTGTTTCTTTACATAAGTACATTTATACTTCATTGTACATGTAAATAACCGATAAAGTTTAATGGAAAGTAATTTAAAAAAACATGTATATTTCGTAGAATTTTCAACTTATAGACTTAAAATACGTACATAATAATTTATGTTTTTATTGCATTTTTTAAAAGAAAATATAAGGCAAATTTATATTTTAAAATTTCTTACAATTATTGAAGTTTATTTAGTGTTTACATTTGTTTAATTATGAAAAAGCAAATTTTTTCTCATAAAAAAATAGCAGAACAATTTTCGATACATTTTGAATGAAAATCAAACTTAAAAAATAAATTTAAAAATACCAGCTATATAAATAATTATTTTCATCCTTAACGTGGCAAACAGCTAATATTATATTAAATTTTTAACCCGTTACTATACAATTATCGATACTATATCGATATGATATAATCAGCATAATTTTATGCTGGTAAAGGGTGTTTTTTTTCCAGGTATAGAAGTTTAAGTTGGCATTACTTTCCAAGATGGCGACCGATTTAACAGCTGTCAAGTGATTTATTCTCAGTTTGTGGTTTGGCAATTCATCAAAACGATCATCAAGCAAGGCGTAGATTCATCGAATGGGCCCAAAACGAGATTGCCGTTGTTCCCGATTTTCATAAGCGAATTTTGTTTAGCGATGAAGCGCACTTCTGGTTGAATGGCTACGTCAACAAACAAAACTGCCGCATTTGGAGTGAAGCTAATCCACAAGTGTATGTCGAAACTCCATTACATCCAGAAAAACTAACTGTTTGGTGCACTTTATGGGCTGGTGGAATCCTTCTTCAAAAACGATGAAGGCCACAACGTTACAGTCAATGGTGATCGGTATAGAGCCATGATTAATAACTTTTTCATTCCTGAATTGAACAATCATGA
This sequence comes from Trichonephila clavipes, assembly GCA_019973935.1. NCBI lineage: Eukaryota > Metazoa > Arthropoda > Arachnida > Araneae > Nephilidae > Trichonephila > Trichonephila clavipes. The sequence continues at coordinate 985,115 of BMAU01018507.1, forward strand.
TGTCCAGGAGCTGTGGTTCCAACAAGACGGCGCAACATGTCACACAGCTCGTGCCACAATGGATTTATTGAAAGAAACGTTTGGTGACCGCCTAATTTCACGTTTTGGACCTGTGAATTGACCTCCAAGATCTTGTGATTTAACACCGCTAGACTATTTTCTGTGGGGCTATGTAAAGTCATTGGTCTATGCGGATAAGCCACAAACGCTTGACCATTTGGAAGACAACATTCGCCGTGTTATTGCCGATATACGGCCTCAAATGTTGGAAAAAGTCATCGAAAATTGGACGTCCAGATTGGACTACAGCCGTGGTAGTCATATGCCAGAAATCATATTTAAAATGTAATGCCACAAGATTATCTTTCGAATAAAAACAGTTCATGTCAATCGAATAATACATCGTTGTTTTATTGCAATTTAAAGTTCTATACCTCTAAAAAAACACCCTTTACTTACGTATAATAATTATTATATAGCTTTACTTTAATACATAATCGACTTCCAAGTTCTTTCCTTAGTCATACTGCTAAATGCAAATAAACAAACTTATATTTTATTACCATCATAATATACATTTAAAGCTTTATAAACATTTTAACTTTAAAAAAAAAAAATTTCCAAAAATGATAAATTTTATAGAATTTAAAAGTTTAAATTTAGTTGCACAGACAATTTACACTCTGTCGTTAAGTTCAAACCAGTGACAAAAATAAAAGTCTTCAACATCATTGAGAAGTTAGAAAGGCGAAAATGATTCTTAGAAACTTTTCAGGCGAAAGATAATTAATCACGGGTAATTAATTGTTCAGTAAATTAGAAGCTCAAGAACACAGATATTTTTACAGGAAATACCAGGTTGCAGTCGAAGGTTAACAACATATATCTGATAATGGGGAATAGTATTTCATGTCGATGGTGTAAATCATAAACTAGGACATTAAAATGTGAAAAATAATAAAGTTATGCGTCAATGTTAATTTGTATTAAATAATATCTTGTAAAATTTTCTCATGTAAAATATGTATCGATATAATATTCATAAATAGCTTATGACTTTTAAATTAATGTTTCAGATAATTATGAACAAGTAATATATATAAAAAAATTTAAGTCAATTCCCACTTAAGTCAACAAAGGAAAATTTTATTTTAGTTACTTTTTATAAAATAATTACAATTTTTATGAATATGTATATGCATATGACAGAATCGAAATATTAAGTGACAATTTTTATTAATTATCATTAAAGTATCGCATTCTCAACCAAAACAATTGTGTATATAAAATATCAGTTCAGCTGAGTGCTTTAAACTGAGAAAAAAAATCTGAAAGTTTTGACCCATGTCGCTAAAAATGAAGCCAACGTGACCGTATCGGTAATTCTTTAAATAATTAGTTTCAGTCAATGAATTTTAATTAATTATAATTAAATTATCGTATTGTCACCCAAAATAATCGTGTATAGAAAATTTCAGCTCAAACGAGCGCTTTAAAACGCGAAAAAAAAACCCTTTTAAAGTTTTGACACGTCGCCAAAAAATGATGCCAACGTGGCTATATCTGAATAGTTAGTTTTAATCAATTAATTTTATTGATTATAATTAAATTACCGTATTGTCATCCAAAGTGATCGTATACATAAAATTTCAGTTCAATTGAGCGCTTTAAAATGAGTCTTATTAACGATTGAAAATTTGAACAAGATATAGGGAAATAATGAGCTAATAGTAGGAATTGAAAAATTAGCTAGATTGTGTGATTGATTGATTAGTTGTTAATTATCATCGAACTAAAAATCCACACTGGAATTTTTGTCGATATGCTTCGTAATTTTGAACCAAGGTCAAATGAGGCGGTTTTAGAGCTGAGGTATTTTTTTTATTCCTGATTGCTGATACAAAAGACAATGACATAAAAAAATGAATAAAGAAAAAAAAGGACCAATAAAATGATAGAAAGAAAATTATATGGACCCATTCTCTCTCTCTCAGGTCTCTAGCTTCTCAGTAGTGTTTGCACTAACTCTTGGAGCAAAGAGAAGGGTAGCGCAAAAAGTGAGTACAGTGCATTAGTTCCCGAAAATTACAGAGTATGCAGCATCGTTCAATAACAACTTTTATAAGATGTAACTGCCTAGAAAGGCAATTTTATTCAAGGCGGAATTCTATTACAGCTTTCTTTCTAGGCCGGGCGGAAATATATTGTGTATTATCCCCCACCCCCGCAGGATTTCTGGGAATTCTTATTTGATAATATTTTTTTTTAAATTCCCAGTATTAGCTCACACTCTGTATATATTTATCTTGTTCAAATTTTCAATCGTTTACAAAATATATTTTGAAGCTCTCAATTGAGCTGAAATTTTATATACACGATTATTTTGAATGTCTCAATACGGTAATTAAATTTTAGTTAAAAAAATTAAATGATTAAAGTAATTATTCAAAGAATTACAAATACAGCCACATCGGCATCATTTTTGGCGACTTTGTGACCATTTTGGCGACTTGTATCAACACTTTAAAAGTTTTTTTTTCTCATATTTCAAAGCACTCATTTGAACTGAAATTTTCTATACACAACTGTTTTGGATAACAATGCGATAAGTTAATTATAATTAATCAAAGTTAATTGACTGAAACTAATTTTCTTAAGAATTACACTTAAAGGGTCACGTTGGCTTCATCTTTAATGGTTTGGGTTAAAATTTTAAAAGTTTTTTTCTCACGTTTTATGGCATTCAGTTGAACTGAAATTTTATATACACGAATGTTTTGGACGACAAAACGATACTTTAATGATAATTAATAAAAATTAATTGTCACTTAATATTGTGATTCATCCAAATGTACACTCATGGACAAAAAATTAGCGCACCAAGAAATAATTGTGGGATCGCAACGAAACTTGGCATGAAGGTACATGTCGGGGAGATATGCAAATGATTAGAAATGCAGCGTGATTGCGTATTACGTATAGCCAGTAGAGGGCGTTTAACGTCGTTCTCCATGGAATGCAAAACAGGTAACCAAAGCTTGTTTGAGTGTGCTGAATCGTTTACAAAGAGCTGAGGTACACATGCCATTACACCGTTTTCTAATACAATATGGGCAGCTGTCTCAGTTGGAGAGGAGGAGAATCATCGGCATGATGGAAGCTGGGTAGTCAGCTAGGCGAGTACCTCGTCAATTGGGCCACTCTGATTGTGGTCTGAGGAGGTGTTCAGACCAGTGGATCCGAGAGATTTCATTTACACGAAGACCAGACTCAGGACACCCTCGACAGAGCAGTCATCGAGAAGATTGCCTATTCATCAAAACTTCCCGCGTACAGTCAACTGCTTCATCGGCTGCCATCCAGGAACAGGTAGCACCTTCACTAGGGACACCTGTGTCTTTTCGAACCATACGAAGGCGCCTGGCTAAAGGACATTTGGGATCACTGCGCCCATTACGTGAGCTGCCCTTGACGCCCACCCATCGATGCCTCCGTTTGAAGTGGTGCCATGCACGAGAAAACTGGACTGTATTGGAATGGAACCAGATTGTTTTTAGCGACGAATCCAGATTCAATCTCAGCAGTGATGACAATCGTGTTCATGTGTGGAGACCCCGTGGTGAACGCCTCAATCCTGCCTTTGCTTAACAGCGACACACCGCTCTCACAGTCGGTGTAATGGTGTGGGGTGTCATTGCCTACAATACACGGTCACCCTTAGTATTGATCCGTGGCACCAAGACAGTCCAGTGGTATGTCCCTGACATCCTGCAACTACATGTGTTGCCACTCATGCAATGGCTCTCAGGAGCCATTTTTCAACAAGACAATACTTGGTCTCACACAGCACTGTTACTATCTTTCCTTGGCATGCCCGATCCCCAGATTTGTCTCGAATCGAGCATATCTGGGATCATTTGGGACGGCAAGTTGGGCATCTTCCAAGTTTGAACGAACTTGAGGCAAGGTTACAGCAAATATGGAATGAAATGTCTCATGACATCATACAGAACTTGTATGCCTCAATGCCAGATCGTATCACATCGTGCAGGTTCGACAGGGTATTAAATCATCCGTTCTTTTGCCTTTTTCTCTGAAATAAATGATACTTGTTCGTTGATTTTCTAATCATTTACTTATATCAAAGTAGTCATTACGTACGTAAAATTTCGTTTCATTTTGACAACTCCTTGGTGCGTTAATTTTTTTGTCCAGAAGTGTATATATATATATATATATATATATATATATATATATATATATATATATATATATATATATATATATATATATATATATATATATATTTGTATTAATTGTAATAATTTAATAAAAATAACTAAAATAAAGTTTTTCTTTGTTGATCTAAGTAGGAATTGACTTATTTTTTTATATTACTTGTTTGTGTGTGTGTGTGTGTTAAAAATGAGTGCTATACGCCGGATTTTACGGTAATTGCTTTCAAGGCAGCCTTCGAATCTAAGAAATAGATTAATCTTGAAAAGAGTCCCAAGGGACATAGAATTTGAAAGAGTGCAATTTGTACGACCTCATCTCATTATCGAAAGCTGATCTAAATCGTCCCATTGAAGAAAAAGGGAAAACAATTGCAGTAGACAACTGTTCCAGAATTTATGTAGCCCTCCATCTGAGAGCCATCGGTTTTCACACAGAGTCGAACAACTTGTTAACAATATGATGCTAAAAAGACAATGCAAAGATAAATATCACATTATTTTCCCAAAACTTAGTAAATATTTTATTTCTCAAAAGTCTTGAAAATTTTGTAATAAATTCCATTAAGTTCTTGTAAATGTTTTTGTTTCATGGAATTTCATTAAATACATGTTTTTTACATATCTATGTAAATAAAATGTATTCTAAGAATTTTAATTTTGTTGAAAGTATGTTTTCCTTTTTGCAATATCCTTCAACACAAAATTCTTTTAACCCGAAAAAATATTTCTCAGTCCCCTCAATTCCGCTTTAAATGGTTTTCACTGTATCATTAATTTTAATATCAGAAAAACATTTGCTGCTCAACTAAAAATCTGTCACACAGACAAGTTTTCTTTCTTACTTTTAACAATTGCTCGTGGGCACAATTTATGCTGCAAATATTTTAAAACTACATCAATGTTTTGCTATTTTTTTACCGCTTCACAACTTTATACATTATTTTTTATGATATAAATATATCATACGTAAAACGGCAGCAATAAGTTTACTATTTCCCAAATATGTTCACAAGAAGAAAAAAATAAATGAATGTGCTGAAAAAAATTACAAAAAAGAAACTGATTAAAATTGTTTGACGAAAAGAAAAAAAGTACATTAATCATCATTATTCTCTACTACAATGAAATATAATCGCAGCATTCTCACAGGTATAAAGAAATAGTTTTCACAGCAAACACTAATCTTATAACTGTGGTCCCCTCGCCTGCTAATTTAAAAGAATAGTAAACTTCCTGGGGAAAAATTGCTGCAGTGGTTTTCCTCCTTTGTTTCGTCAGCATCATCTCTTACCTATTTTTAGATCGGCCTATAGAATTCCTTTTTAGCAGCACAACGCGGTAAGGAAGAATTGTAACGAAAAAATGTTTCTTTTCGAAAAGAGTGAGAGAGAGAGAGAGAAATAATCCGTTTCTTTTTGGGAACACCTCGGCGCTAGACGAACGAACACACATAAAGAAAGATAGAAAAGAAAAAGGAGGGGAAAAAAAGAATAAAAACCTCCCAAAGCACCTAGGTGCCGAATCCAATCGGAAAATTTAATTTCTACCCTAACTCTCAGGAGAGTTATTTCTAATAGAGAAAAAAATACACAAAGAGGGGCGTAGGAAAAAGTCGAATTTAAGGGACAACTGAGTGTTCGCGCCGTAAAAGTATCGCGTCGAACCATAAGATTGCGCCTAGGGATTTTTGCACTAAAGATATAAGTTGGAATCTCATCAGGGCTCAGATTGAAGAGGTTGCCAGTTTGGCGTCGTTAGTAATTTCTTGGCGCGGTTCGTGACAATTTTTATATTAAAATAATCGGGGAAGAGCATATATATATATATATATATAAGGTACCATTTTTCTAGCTGGAATTAATTTTTAAGAGACAAATAGTAAAAATTAAATATACAACAAAAAATTCTCGCTAAATGATTATTTAAAAAACATATACAGAGTGAGTACAAATGATGAACCCGATTTAAAAAAAATCATATGTTTGGGAACTACCTCATGTATTACAATGATTTATAAATATAAAGAGAAGCATACGTTTTTTTCCACCGATGATAAATAGCACATTCAAGATCGCTGTGATTAAAACCCATTGGTGACGATGACAGAGTAGAGATTGTGCGTATTAGAATGGGGAACACAGTAGAACGATCATTTAAAATTTTGAAAACTCCATCATCCCATCATCCAAAGCAATCCAAATTTATATCCATTGTCTCAGTATGGGCCACATATTTTTAGGAACAGCATCAGCAACTTCAAGAAGTATATCGGCTGTGATCAGAGATAAAGGTAGACCAACTCGTTATAATAAGGTGTCGGTAATTTTTAGCTACTCCGTATGTGTGCATAAAAATTTACTTAGAACTATCTCTGATCCTTTTATTATTTATTAACTATGCATGGTATGTTATATATATATATAACATGTAATGCTCATATCATACTTATACTCATATATCCTTTTAAAAAATATAAAAAAATATTTTTAAAGGGGTATCTCCGACACTGTATGGTCACGATTGTGTTTTAAAGCATTCTTTTAAAGTTCTCTATTCACCTGATAAATTACCTACTTAAAACTATTTCCATACACTGAAAATTGCTCTAAAAGATATATTCGATATTAAATATAAATATAAATATAAATATAAATGTAAATATAAAATCGATATCACTTTGTTTCAGTGATTATTTCTAGTAAACTTTTTTCTCTTCTACTAAAATTCCGGATAAATACTAAATGAGAATAAGGATTACGTTTGGATTACAGAGAAGACAATCACATTGGCCAAAGCACAGCAGCATAAAACATTGATTATCACTAAGTTTAAGTTCGGATGGAAAGTACAGAAATAAACTAGCAATGATGAAGTGCTTTTACAAACAACCTCCCCAGAAAAGCTATTAAAAATACGTAAAAATACCTCACATGCTGCTTAAAAACCTAGATTGCATATATTTATATATTTATATGCTAATAAATCTTTTTTTTTTTTTTGTAAAATCAATAAAGGGATTCCCTTCTGCGTTTATAGAAAGTAATGAATGTGAAAGAATCAGTTCATATATTTTATATGATAAACATTTCTAAGCATTAATTCTCTATCTATAAAGTCTCTTAAATTACAGAATTTTTACTGTTTTCAATTAAACTTCATCAGATAAAGACAAAATAGCGTTCCAATATACTGAGCAAAAAATTAATATGTGTGAATTTCTTTTCCTGTATCAGAATAAATTTTACGTAAACCTTAAGGAAAATACTTGATTTTTTATATGCAAACTTTCAACTGTGTAAAAAAGAGTCTAAGCTCAAAACATTATTCCCTTTTTCATAATCCACACACAATCTTATACTCATAACATCTCCTCATGAATTACTCAAGACACACAAGAAAACCTTATCTAAATGCTTGCAATATGGTATGAGGTGATTTATTTAATGGTACTAGATACCAGATTTACCAACAACATACCAAACATGAATGTCATAGAAAGCATAACTCGCTCAATCTGGATGCCGTGATCTAGCAACCCTAAAAATTCTCATTGGATACTTAGCTTAATACTCTAGAACTAAGAAGGGATATAGAACTTCTGGAATTAAAGGAGAATGCAAGTTTTCATGCCAGTCATGTATTATGTAAAAGTTCTAATATTTTTTATTTGAATTAAGGTATCCGACTACGTTCGGAAGCGTGATTTTGCAAAAACGTATAAATGGATAATATTTATGATACTTAGTATCACTTAGATTAGAATACAAGTATAAAATTGTTTTAATTACATTTTGACAAAAAATATTGATTAGCGGACAATTTTGGTTAGCGGATTCAGACTTAAAATTATTTTTGTTCAATAAAAATAACCAAAAATGATGATTATTGAGGAATGAGTAGTGAATAATGCAATGTACATTGCAACATCTCTCTCTCTCTCTCTGTATTTCAACTCTCTCTTCTCACACCATTGAATTAATCGGATCCAAGCTTCTTTTTTTTGTTTTCCGTTTAAATGTACACTGTAATTTTGACAACAGATTTTCTAAAAATTTAATACCAAAAAGGCTAAACCTGATGGGGTTTCTTTGTTACTATACAGCATGCTTCCTCTTCTCGCAATAAATGTTAAAAAGTACTAAAAAATCTATTCTTTAATACAAATTACTTCGACTTTTTACCATAAAAAAAGAGCACAAATACCAAAGCTTAAATCTTCTTGTGGCAGTACCTAACAAAAAGTTAAATTTCTTACTTTATTTCCCCCTTCATCTATATTCCGGAAAACATTAGCAGGTTTTGAAATTCTGAAAAAAAAAATTTTTTTTCGATCTACCCTAATTCTTAATCAACACAGCTTTTCATTACTGAAACTTTTGCCTGGCAATTTTAAATTTTTCTCAGTTTTGTTTTATAACGTTGTAAATGGCTGACTATGTAATGTCGATATGATATAAATGATACGTTAGAAATTTTAATAGTTTCATACCATCTTTCTCGAAATATAAAAACCCTCCATAGCTTTATCGTAAAAAAATGCAAATATTTAAAAATATTGTATTACTAACGAGGTAAACTAATAAATCATTCATACAAATTCATAATTTCAATAGTACAAAAGAGTAATTCCTCTAATTAAAAATTTAAATTTACAATTATTTTTCCCCGAAAAATACACACAAAGACAGCAAATTTAAGCTATTTTTCAAAGAAAACCCAAACTTTTCTTCTTAATTTTATGATTATGCTATAATAAACATGAGTATATGTTATGTTAACATGAACACATCTAAAATTTGATGAAGTGCAAAAAAATTGAAATTTATTCTGTACTTTTTATTAAATATCATACTCTCGATATATCATGATTTTTATAAAAGAAAACCAGATGAATTTGAAAAATAAATAAATATTTACTAAAATATATTTATTCCATACCACCAAAATTAAGAGAATTGTTTTCCATATTAAGTTTATATATCATGTACGTTTTAGTATATTTTATATTTATAAACCATGAAAAGTTTAATGCATCTCAATGCTAAAATTATTCGCGTAATAAAAGAGCATACACACAAGAAGTTCAATCGAATTCAGAACGGACCAAATTTAGAAATAGAATTTGCTTTCCACACCCATGGCTCTTTCATGAATAAAAACGTCTGGAATCCTCGCCATTTATCACCAAAAGAATAAGCACATTCCCGGAAAAGTATGATTTCATATGCTCAAGTGATCCAATCAGACACTATTTCCGGATAAAGGCTAAACTGAAAATATTCTTATCAGACGTAACACTCAGCACGAACTGCGTTGCAGATTGTCGCGAAATCTTTTACTTCACCCACTCACGTAGATACCATACGGAAAAAAAATTACAAAGTCATCTACATAAGAAAATGAACGGAGCGGAAAATGGTATATCTGTGACATAATACAGTCGTGCACATTTGCTCGTGGAACGAACTTTTGGAAGAAAACTCAACTGAATACGACGAGAAAAAAAAAGTTTTTTAAAAGCTTTTCCTAATCCATAGCAATCTTTTCTCTCACTTTAAAATATTGCTTCTTTGAAATGACTGAATAAAGCAAAAAGAATAAAAGTAAAAGAATAAAATTATCCATGCTCTTTCTCTCTCTCTCTCTCTTTCTAACGCATCACTTCAGAACCAACCCCTCACACCCCCTCCCTTTTCGTTTTTACGCTTGTATAAGCCCCTCTATAGTCTCCTATGTTTATCTGGATTCTCGCTTTTGCTGTTCAGTCCCCCAAAATTTTCAGTCTTTGGCTTTCTTGTTGAATCTGGAGATTGCTAGAATGAGATATAGCTTTAACTTCCTTAAATTTCTTATTCCTTCTTCTTTTTACTTTCTTATTACTACATTTTTTGCCTTTTATTTTGTTCTCTAAAGTAAAGAAAAAAATAGAAAAGATTAAAAAGGGGTTAGGGTGGAGGAAAGAACAGAGATAGAGAAAAGTTAAGGCGTTTCTACCTTCCTAAGAGATTCTTTTTTTTTTATTCTTTTAACAAAGAATCTCTGAGGTGGAAAAAAAGTTATTTATAGTCAAAAACGATCCTTAACGTTTGCATTGAGTACAATGCCCGGACGAGACAGGGAAAGCGAAGAGTTTAAAAGCAGTAAATGTTAAGAAGGTGTGTTTTTTTCCCTCCCTCTGTTAGTCGAAAAATGGAGTTGGTGGCAGTCTTTTATCTCACTGCTGAATCCAGCTCTTTAACAATAATTGTTTACGTTTTCTGAAATACATTCGAAGAAACGTATTTTAACATTTGAAATGTAAATGATGACCGAAATGTTAGAGAAAAGAAAATGTTTATCTTGGTAACGGGAGAAGAATGGAGTTAAAAATAACTTTGAATTTTTTACAGCGTTAGCAGTTAATGAAATATTTTTATTTAAATGAAAATTGGAAAATAACTCAGCTGAGATGATAACATTGACACTGTGTATAGCAAAGTAATTCATATCTTAGTGGGAGCAAAAAGTTGTTTTATAAAAAAAAACAGAAAAAAACCCCTCGAAAGTGATGTCACTAAATATAAGGTTGGGGAAAAAGAAATCCATTATATTTTCGGTAGATGGCTGTAATGTCGATGTCTCTTGAAGTATCGATCAAACAATTTCAAATTTATGCTCCTTGTCAAGATGACATTTCACATTAAAACAATTATTTTGCTTTTTTTGTTTGATCCATTCAGTTGTGAGTCCAGGGTGTTAAAACTGGAAGTCAGCACAGTGAAAAATCGGTTCTTTTTAGTTTTTCTTTGATAAAGGCGAAAATGCAAGACAGGTGGCTGAAATTGCGAATGATGTTTATGGTCCCGATACTGTAACAGCTAATTACGTGCAATTTCGGTTTCATCGATTCCGTTTAGGTATTTTTGATGTTAAAGATGCACCTCACACAGGCAGGTTCGTCGTCGAAAATGTCTATAAAATCACAGAAAAAATAGAAGTTGACCGGCATGTTAGTAGTCGTAGCATCGCGCAGGAGCTAAAGATCGACTATAAAACAGTTTTAAGCCATTTGCGCAAAGTTGGATTCAAAACAAAGCTCCATGTTTGGGAGTTAATTTTCCACACTAATTAACACCAAAAAACATGATGGATTGAATTTCCATCTAAGAAGTCTTGGCCAAACGGAATGAAATCGACCCATTTCTTAAACGGATGGTGATTGGGCATGAGAAATGGGTCACATACTACAATATTGTGCAAAAACGATCATGGTCAAAGTGCAGTGAAGCAGCTCAAACGGTGGCCAAACCAGGACTAACGGCCATGAAGGTACTGTGTATTTGGTGGGACTGGAAAGGAAGCATTTATTATGAGTTGCTTTTGTATGATTAAACACTAAATTCAGATATCTACTATCAACGACTGCACTGATTGAAGCTAGCGATTGATCAAAAATGGCCAGAATTGGCGCAACAGAGGAGGTGTTGTGTTCCATCAGGACAACGCCAGGCCCACACTTCTATAGTGACTCGCCAGAACCTCTGGGAGCTTGGTTGGGAAGTTTTAATGCATCCACTATATAGTCCGGACCTGGCACCAGAGATTACCACCCTTTTCTCACATTGCAAAACTTTTTGAGTGAAAATAAATTGGGACCAAGAGAAGATTGTGAAAATCGATTACTAGATGTTTTCGCCAATAAAGGCGAATACTTCTATGAGAGAGGCTTTATGAAGCTACCTTAAATATGGCAATAAATTATACAACAAAACGGTGCATATTTGACCCAAATCGGACAATCGGAAGCATGTTAAATAAAGCCTTGATTTTCATGCAAAAATAAGGGATTTCTTTTCCCCCAACCTAATATTTATATTTAGTTGACTGCAAATTGAAGTAAAATCTGCGCGCGTTTGAAAATATTAGCACGCATATAAATGTGTGTTTAGCGCATATTAGAAATAAATATCTAAAGAAAAATCTTTTAATACAAAACTATTGGAGACGATTTATCGAAAATGGTTTTACTCGAAAGGAAATATTTCTTAGAAATAGATAAAAGGCAAAAAAAAATATATATATTGCGGACGTTTTTCCAACATAAGCGATTAATTAAATATTTTTGTTTCATATCATTTAGTTTTATCCATTTCTCTCAAAATTCATAAAAGTACGTTAAAATAAACGAAAAGATATGCGTTAAAAAAAAAACCTTTAATTTCAGTGTTATTTAAGAATTTAGTAGAATAATGAAATGTGTGCATTCTCAAAATGACTTTTTAAAGTAGAATGTATTAAGCTTTAATTCGAGCTAATTAATCAGTACATGAACACAGAAAACGTAAAATTGTTACCCATCCTTTTCATAAAATACTAAAGAGTAGCCTTGAACGCCTTGCGTACCATATTGCGCTTGCTAGTGTTCCCAGGAATTCCAGATTTCTCGGGATACTGACTTGACGTAACAACGCACATATTCCATTTGACACTGACTAATGCATACGTTTCTCGCTCGTGTTTGCTTTCGCTTTCAAAAATTTCTATAACTGTTTTTGTTGTCTATTTTTACTTTATATATCCAATTGTCGTTGAATTCCAACGAAAATGATACTGAATGAAAATATTTGACGGAAACCAATGAATACGACAGTGATTCTGATACGAATTTATCTATTTGTGATGAAGAAGATGAAAAAATGGAACAAAAATTACAATTCACTTATGTAACGCATGTAGAAAGGTTTTTGTTCCAAGCAGCATTTTGATCTTCTCAAATTTGTAATTTTAACTTTAATTTCCCTATTTTTTTCAAAATTTTGTAATTCAGACATTTTGTAACAACTTTTGTAACTTTATATAATCCCAATGAAAGAAAATCTACCTTATAATGTTTCCTGCGCTAGTTAGACTAGTTGTGCACCTAAATAAGCCATTTATCTACTTGAGGTTACAATAGGATTGGGCCCTATACATAACATGTAACTGCTTATGTTTACATGGTACGCAAAGGGTTAAGATTCGCATTAAATTAAAAAATTTTTTACAATTTTCGCACTTTATTCTCAAAACCCTTTGCAACTTCCTACACTAAAAATGCATCTAAATATTTATGTATTTTTTTTCTAGAAAGAAAAAAGAATTGGTTGGGGTAGCCGGATGGTAAAGTTTACGAACTCATTATCCGTCGAGTTGAGTGCTAAAGACTCGCCGTTTATAAAGACTGTTTTAAATTTGAAGAGTAGAAGGCGTGCTCATGTGTCGTACTCATTATTCGATAAGGTTCAAAACTGTTAGGTCTGTTTCCAGTAACTCTAACATAGCACTAAATTGCGACTTAAATAATCAATTTGAAGAAAAAAAAGTTTTTTTTTTCAAGTAACCAACCAAAATATTTTTCAAGATCTAAAGTTTTAAATGTTGAACAAGCATTTTTTTAAATAAAAAAAAGAGTTTTAAAGCATGTAAAAATGACACATAATAATTCCAATAATTAACATATACATCAGCTTTCTTTAGTGTAATTACGTATGCTGCCCTCTTCCGTTTTTATTTGAAACGTACTAATAATTTCATCGAAAAGATTTATTACACAAGTTATACTTAAATTTTATTAACTAATATAATATTTATTGATTAAAAAAACTAATTATCAACCATAACTGGTTATCATTAAATAATTTTCAGACTGTTTTTACATTAAGAATGAGAAAAACTTAATTTTTCAATTATTACTGAAATTTTAAGTCTTTATTAAAACTTATTAAAATTAAAAGAAAATAAAAAAAAATATTTTTTTAAACATATTTTACTAGGTAATCATGTAACTTATACAGAGCTTACAAATATATAGCTTTGGAAAAAACTTACCAAACACTTCTCAATTAGATCCAGAAATTTAAATTCTTGTTTCAGTAATCTGAAAAGAGAGAACAACTAACGTAAATATTCGTAATTATCAGTTTCATTAATTACCTAAATTGATAATTGAATAACAGAATCAAAAATTAAGTATATAAAGAACATATTAAAGCTAAATACTTTAAAATGTAAAAGACAGATGGAAAAAGAGTATTTATTTCAATTAAATTTCTATCCAGGAATTTTAATAAAGAGTTTCCAAGCAAAAAAAAAACCATTTCTATATAATAATAAAACTCAAACGCAGTAGCGTAACAGGTCAGGTCTCACTGTGCCCATCCCTGTATACCTGATCATTGGGCGCTAAAGTGCATGAGCAGATGTTCCTATCAAGTGGTCAGTCTGAAGCGAGACCCCAGGGTTTAAGTCCTCAAGCAAGATTGGTACGCATTTATCGGCCTATAGGGATAAAAGGCTGAGTAGACCTTGCCTAGCCTGTGAATAGAACCCAGACCTGTAGTGTGGAAGCGCGATATGCTACCACTCGACCACTGGGCCTGTATACAATAATAAAAAATGATAATATATTAAACAGGGAATAATATTATAGTACAATTGAGTTCCGAAAACTTGGCATTCGATAACCCGGAAGTCCGGATAACACGGCCATACTCTTGCAGGTCGAATAAACCCCAAGAGCACAGTTAATGAAAATTGCAGGAAATGATGAAGACGTTAAAGTTGAAGTCGCTCAGGAGAATAGCTACCACCATATTAGCCATATCATTCATACGGGGTCCCTCAGCTACAGGGCCACAACATGTGTATGCAAAAAAACTGTGAAATTTTATCAATAGTCCCATTAATAAAACTCCCATTTTTCTGGCCCCGAGGAATTCTGATTCAGGGCAAGGCTACGCCAGGGAAGACACCGTATAAAACCAGATGCTGTCGAAACCACACTTCAGTATTTTAAGCGCCAAGGAGCATCTCGATAAACTATGCATTCATTAAATTTTCATTTTTATTTAGTAAATGCTTCATGCGCCTTCATAAGGAACGTGCGTTTCCTTTGCTTTAAGGTATCCGACTACGTTCGGAACCGTGATTTTGCAAAAGTGTATAAATGGATAATATTTAAGATATTTAGTGTCACTTATAGATTAGAAAATGTATATACAATTGTTTTAAGAATATTATTACAATAAAAAATTATTTAAGTACAATATTTTGACAAAAAAAGAACATAGAATGAACCATTTTCAAAATATTCTCCTTTTGTGACAAATGCTTCCATTATAATATTGAAAATCCTGTAGCACTATGTTTTTCAACCTTTTTTCTTATTATTTCCCCAGAAACCTTTTAAAAATTCTTATGTTCTCCTCTCTCTCTCTCTCACACACACACACACACACACACACACACATATATATATATATATATATATATATATATATATATATATATTCGCCATTGATATTTTGAAATGTTTTAGTATTATAAGATTTATATGTTTAAATTTTTCAATTGATAATTGTGATTGTTTTTATATATTTAAATATATATATATATATATTTAAATATATAAAAACAATCACAATTATCAATTGAAAAATTGAAATATATGAATCCTATAATACCAAAACACTTCAGAATATCAATGGCGAATATAAAGGTAATATTCCATCGTTTTCAAACAAAATTAAAAAATTATAAAATAAAATAAAGATTTATAAAATATCCAAGTGCAATCTTGGACTTAGGACCGATAAGTGGGGTTAAACTAGTTTGATGGCGCCAACCTTCCCCCTATTGCAACTTGGTAAGTTAATTGGAAAATATCCAAATTTCAAAAAATTTTAAAAATTAAAAATTAAAAAGTTAAAATTAAACCATTATACTTTAAATTAAAAAGTTAAAATTAAATCATTATACTTGAAAAATAAAACTATTCGCCATCGCATTCTGAAAGATATTACAATATTAAAATTTAAAAACAATTTTAAAATTTAAAAACAATTTAGTGCATAATATAAGTGAACCATCAAACGCCCAAGATGATGCACCCATCTTTAAAATAGTTGTATAGGTAGAAAAAAATATTTGAGATCCGAAAGTTCAAATCAAAAAATATTTGAGATCCGAAAGTTCAAATTAAAAAATATCTAAAATCAAAAAGTTCAAACTAAAAATCCGAAAGTTCAAGCTAAAAAATCTCAAAGTTCAAGCTAAAAAATCTGATAGTTCAATCTAAAAAATCTGAAAGTTCAAGCCAAAAAATCTGAAAGTTCAAACCAAAAAATCTGAAAGTTCAAGCTAAAAAATCTGAAAGTTCAAGCTAAAACAATCTGAAAGTTCAAGTTAAAAAATCTGAAAGTTCAAGCTAAAAAATCCGAAAGTTCAAACTAAAAAATCCGAAAGTTCAATCTAAAAATTTCTAAAAACCGAATGTTCACATTAAAAACACAGTATATTCACAAATGAATAGAGTAAATCATTAATATATATATATATATATTACAGTTAGTAAATTTTCAAGACTTACAACGACAATCTAAAATAAAACTAAAACATTTAGGGCACCTTGGACTTGATTTTTATTGCAAAGAGATATTAAATACTTTTTTTACATACTTTTATGTATGAAAAATGCTTCGTGAAAATGAAGCTTCTAAAAATGAAATTAATAAAAGTTACCTACTGAATATATCCATAACATTTATATATCTCACTTATATTTATTCAATTCATGTATTTATTTTAAGCAACGGGATTTTGATAACAATTTTACGGACATTTATTTTGAATGAACTCTAGCGATTAATAAATAAATAGTTCTGAAAAACACTGCAGAAACTTAAACCCCAATATTAATTATTTCGTACCATTGAAAACAAATAGCACGATTTGTTTTGAATCACCATAGAGCATTCTTTACAAAAATATTCTTTACAAAACAAATAGCGTGATTTGTTTTGTAAAGAATATTTTACCGTGATGCGCTGACAGGTATTTCATACTTTTATTACATTTTGTCTCAATTGCACAACAAAGTTGCGAAAATTATTTTTTATATTTCCCTAATTACACTCTAAGTGCGATCTTTTTCGAATTGCCCCCCTTAAGAATCAAGTTGGCTCCTTGTGGGGCGTGGGAAAAATGTTGTGAAACATGACTAAAGAAGATCTTTTCCGCATAGGTTGGTTTAGAAATTTCAAAAAAAAAAAAATATCCACACTAGTATACAAATTTATATCAATTTCCGTGTACTATATACATAATATTTTAGCTATAAGCTATATTTAGTCATAAACCTATTTATCTAAATTCTATTGGGTTAACAATTTTATTTTAACATATATAATTAAGTGAAAAATAGTGGGTCAAATAGTCGCGCAAAACCGGACAAAAACATAACGAGAGTACAACATGATAAGCGAGCCACACAATGGAAAGGATTCAAGTTCTATTCTTAGAAACCGGACACACATCTAGGTAAATGATTACTGGCGGTTGGCAGAATGGATGAGGAGACGCTGGTCTCTGGTTGACCACACCCTGCATCCAGGAACAAAATGATGGTAAAAGGACGGATTGTTATAAATGTGAGTGCTCCGCGGGTGAAGGGCGGATCCAATCCACGGACACGCAAAGAAGGGATGAAAAAAAAGTTTGGAGTACAACAACATGCTGGGTCATTGGGTAATATGATTGGCTGTATTTGTGTGCAATGTTAATACTGAGTTCCGACTGAAGAAAATTACAGGACATGAGATAAATGAGATGAGTAAATGCTGTTTGAGAAAGAAGATCTGTTTTTGGACTGTGTGGGCATTGAAACATGAGTGATTTATTAAGAAGAATGCATTGAAAGGAAACGAGGTAATTGTGCTTTTGTTTGTAATGAAAAAGATGTAGAGGTAGGCATATTTCATTTTGAAACTTGTATTGTTTTTACGTTTATCATTTTCAATACAATGTCACAAAAATTAGACTGATGAATATAGGTGGACATAAAAAAAGAAGCCTTCTTCATGCCCTCTAGTGTGGATCCAATTTTTTTTCGGAATTATAAAACCTTCCTATGCGGATAAAATATTTCCTGGTATATAGATGAATTTAAAAATAAAATTAAAAAATAATATTTATGTTAAGTATTGGCCCAAGGGAAATGGAGCTTAGGGTTTTGAGCTTTTTATGGTAAAGAGTCAAAACAATTTTTATAAAAGAAAAATAGAGGCATTTTACTCTTTTTTTTAACATTTATTGCGATAAGAGAACACATGTTAAAAATAATTACGAGCAAAAACAAGGTACATATAACAGTTTCTTTAGTATTAATTTTTTAAAAAAACTTATAGTGTTGAAGTTGTAGCGTACGAGAAAAAAACGAAGACGGAGAAAAGATTGGATCGGACAGATTCGATGGTGCGTGACAGAGAGTTAGGAATAAGAAATGTGTTGCTAGGTGCATTGTGTACTACTAATACTCAGTACTCCTTTATCAATAACCTTCATTTCGAGTTATTTGTACTGTAGAATAATAAATTTATCTTTTAGTCTATAAATCGCCTACCAAAATTAAGTCTTTTTACATTTCTTTCTTCTTTTTTGGAAAATTTAACAATATTAAATTGACAATCCTAATCTCCGTACAAGCGATACTCAAACTGCGCGGGCCACATGCGGCCCAGTGAGCCTTTTTAAGTGGCCCGGTCATGACCAATTGCTCTGAGAAATTTATTTATTTAATACCATCGTATAAAAAATTCGGTGGGAAATTCTTTGTCAAGAAATCAAATCTATCAATTTTGCTTTTTGTTGTCGGTGTCGCACGGATACGAATTGATAATCTGTTTTCTATTTGGAGCGGTTACGGTTTGTGATAGCAAACAACAGTGGAGTAGCGACCATTTTATGGGTGGAACTAATTTTTAACTATCTTTCATATCTTACAAGAAAAAATATTCGAAGAAAATATATCGTTTCAAGACGATTGTGAGGTTGACTATTTTGTCGTGAAAAACTAACATGTATCAGTAATTGTTTGGTTTGTCACGAAAGTTCTGTATTTAAAAAATACCAATAAACAGGAATCACTCAGTGACATTTTTACTCGAAGATCTCTTTCAAGAGGTGATAAGTAGGCTTTCTTGAACAGTCTCTGCAACAGCAACAAAGCCTTTTGTCAGTTTTAATATCACGACGGCAACAAAGCCATCCTATGAAGTTTGTTATATTACTGGTAATCATATAAAACCGTTTACTGATGCAGAATTTGTGAAGGAGGGTTTCTTAAATATTTCTAATTTAGTATTAGTGTCAAAAATAAAAAAAAAATATAAAAAATAATAATTAAAAAAAGTAAAACAGAGGTTATAATATTTTGATCAATTTTCGGCATTTTAAATTACCAAAATTCTCTCTTAAAGCATTTCTCTCCTCCCATTTATGCTCATGTTGTGGCTTGCGTGAAATAACTAGCATACGTATGCGGCCCGAGTAAAATAGCTGACATATGTATGCGGCCCATCAGAAAAAAAGGTTGAATATCCCTGCTCCATAGTATAGAAAAAATATAGGAGAAAATAAGATTGCCCTCTCGGTGTACGAGCAAACCAGTTAAAAAAGGTTAATAAATCAATGAAAATTATTTTTAAGTTTTCATTACCATTTCCTTTGTTTGTGCTGATAAATCAATACGAGAGAAAGTGTGTGAGAGATAAAGCTTCGTTAATAAGTACTCAATACGTAATTTTTCAAGACACTTTTGTATGCCATTAAACTTTTTCCAAAAAAGGACCTAACTATCAAAACTACAATTTTTATGCTGGAATTTACATAAAACTGCAGAATAAAGAACAATTTTTGCTTTCATTTAAAAAATAATTTTTCCCTTTCATTTACAAACGGAGTTTTTTTTTTAAATTTTAAATTTCTTTAAAAAGAAGAAAAACCCAGCGTTTTTTACTACATTTAACACGCAAACCCTTTGCTACTAGAAAAATAGATAGAATTGAATTTATCAAGGAATAAAAAAAAATTAAACGAAAATAAACTCCATAAAGCAACACAGAAAGCATGCATTATTTTTCTCGCAACACAAGAATTACAAAAATAACACATTTTAATGTACGAAATATAGTTCTATCGACTAACTAAAATATTATAACACTTACACTAATTTATTGCGGATATATATATATATATATGAGGTTCTTTCTTACTGTTTTTTTTACGTTTTCGATAAATTACAAATCAATATTAACTACTAATTAGGTATGATTCTGTGACCAATGAAAAAGTTATCTTCTAAAGAAACTACGTATTGATGGTGATAATAGGAAGGTTTATATGCAAAAAGTGAAAAAAATGGATCAATTTTAATTTTAATAACAGTTTAATAAAAAATACAATGAATTCTATAAGCTTTGTTATAACCAATTTACTAATTTCTAATGATTTTTAATTAAATTTGTACCATTTCCATAACTCTTTTGTGGTTAGAAATTAAACTGAAACTACATATAGAATTATTTCCAAGCCATATGCATTTTGCAATGATGCATCTCAATATACTTTTTGCTGAATTTTTATTCTATAGCATCCTATTTTTCATTTGCGTAATGGATTGATCAGTTACATATATATATTCCCGACCAGTGCGTGCGGCGTAAAAAAAAAGACTGGAAACTTAACATTTTACCATTTCATATAATCTTAATTTAAACCCTTCGAGGAAACGGAACAAACTTATCAATTCTATCACGCACTCTCAAATTTAGCCATTTCATCACTTGACGATGAAATGGTTCTTTTCTTTTTTTTCCAACTTTCGTTTGTGTTCTAAGTCTGGGTGGTGCAGACAGAAACGGAGTTGGATTGACGCCAGTTCGCTAAAAGGAAAGTTGGAAAAATGTGGCCTTAATTTTGGATGAGAGAGATGTGGAGAATGAAGATTGTAAGGCTCTGCAGTTTTCAGAAGTAAACACCTTCGATGATGGATATTAATGGGATCTTCTTGAAGAAAAGCATTTTCTGTCTCGCCTCCAGCAATTTCTCTCGCTTCATCAAATAACTAAATCTCTTTCCCTATGAGTTACACTCAATTATTTATAATTAATTTCAGACGAGCACATGTAAATGAGTTTAAAATTTTTCCGTGTTTATCTGCAATGACGGTATTTGGGTCTGCCGAAGTGTTAGCTGTTCAGTTGCTCCATTGGAAGATAATTGTAAATACGGGTTACCCGGTAGATCGTGCAACTGATTGTGCCAAGAGTGTGCATAATTTACACGCAAGAACCATCTGTCAAATAATATAAGACTCAAACTGTTATTGAAAATGCATCAATTTGGAATTTTATAGTTCAATTTTTTTAATAAAAATAATTTTGCATATTTCACAAATTTAAAAAAATTCATTCCAAGAAATTTTAAACACGTAGTATGATTGTAAAGCATAATTTTACTAATTTCATTCAAACAGATAAGTCAGTAGAACGTAATTATATCTTTTCTGTTAGATGCTGCTGAGTTCTTACATTGGTGTGGTACGAAAGTTTTGTGTAAAGGGTACCATCCTCCTCATTACTTGGCAGTTGTCCAAACTTATGTGGTTAAATCATCTATAGTTCTCGTGTAGCTTTAAGGTATCCGACTACGTTCGGAACCGTGATTTTCAAAAGCGCATAAATGGATAATTTTCATGATATTTAGCGTCACTCAGATTAAAATACATGCATAAAATTGGTTTAAGGACATTTTGACAACAAAATTTATTTAAATACAATATGTTGGCAAAAAATTAACTTAGAATAATCCTTTTTTCCAAATGTTCTCCTTTTGTGAAAAATGCTTCTATTAAAGTAATATTTTGCCTGTATATAAGCTCAGACCTCTCTACAGAGGCTCTACTAGAATTTTTGAAATATATAACTTAGAAGTGGGTTTATTCATATTTTACGACAACAGAGGGGAGCAATTTTAAGAAAAAAACGCCAATAATTATTTCAATTGGTGGTAACTCTGAAAATAATGTGAATTTTTCAAAAATTCTAATTGAGCCTCTGTAGAGAGGTCTGAGCTATATACAGGCAAAATATTATTCTAATCGAAGCATTTTTTACAAAAAAAGAATATTTGGAACAAAGATTATTCTAAGTTAATTTTTTGCCAAAATATTGTATTTAAATAATTTTTTTGTCAAAATGTCGTTAAACGTAGTCGTATACCTTAAAGTGCAAAGGTAATAAAATATAATTAGTGGCGTAACGTACATCCCCGCAACTCTCGTATTGCGGAGGGGCAGAGATTCTATGGGGCCCAAAACCTGACTGACCCCAAGGCTTGGGGCCAAACAACCTTACTTTGCTAGGGGGCCCTAATATTCTACATTACGTCCTTGAATATCATTCAATAATATTCATGTCTCTTCAATTACAATAGTGGTAATTTCTTGAATAATAATAATGGTCATGTTTTATATTAATGATTCGAATGGATCTTTTAATATAATGTTGAAAATTATCTTTTTTTTCCAAAAGATAATAATGTTTGCTCAATTATTTAATTAAAGCATTTAAAGTTCCAACTTATTTTAAAGCTCATTTTGCTTTTAACGCCAACATTAATAAAAAATACATTGTAAGGATTTATAACTATATAACACGCATGAACAAACATAGGTGTGCGTGAAATTTAAATTATTTTTCTATGAACCTATATTTTTGTTTTAAAAAATCACACTATGGATAAAAAAAAAACTCATGATTCATCTTAAAAATAATTTTCAAAATTTGGTGTAACTGACTAAGATTGTTTTTGAGGGTTTTCGGTTAAAGGTTCTTTAACTTTAAAAAGATAGATAAGATAAGAAGAATTTACAGAAAATTTACACAATTTTGAAGCTAACGTGAGCTATAAATTTTAATAAAAATGCACTACTACCAATTTCAGTTTCAATATATTTTAATCAAAATAATCAGATTCCAAAATCGAAGGTTAATAATAATAATTTTCATAATTTATAAATAATTTTCATAAAAACCTTTATCTTTAATTAAAAAATTAAAACGTACTAATTATTAATCTTTTTTGATATATTAAATTGCTATTTTTAAAAGCAAATTTTAAAAATAATTCTTAATCAAAATCTTAGTAAATATGAAGAAGAGATAATGAATTCTCATAGAAAATCTCCTTCGAATGTTAACTGGGTAACTTAAATAACGATTCCTACCTTTCTAGCTTAATTTCAAATTAATGCAATTTTGCAATTTTTTTAAAAAATTTTGTATTTGATATGAGAGAACAAGAAACTTTTTACTGTAATACTACAAGTATCAGTGAATATAAGAAAAAAATTAAGCTATATTATAGTCTAATATTTCAGCACCGAAAAATTAAAGAGATTAGCTAATAATTTATTTTGAAATAATTATTTTCAATATACGTGCCTTCATATAATCATATTATAAAGATTTTAAAAAATTAAAAATGTACAATTTTTATTTTCAAAATTTTAGCTGAACATTACAAAACAGGAAACAGAGTATTTGTAGAGGGATATTTTATGGCATAGGCCAACTGGGCTTTCTTAACTCGACTTCAATACGATCATGATCAAATAATTTTAATTGCCAAATTTTATTTCCGGGCCTATTCTACGAAAAACTGGGCATTTCAAACTGCATGGCAACTAGCAAAAGTGGCAAAACTGCATTGTTATGTGATGACTATCGTCCGAGTCTTAACATAGGCTTACTATCGTACATCATAATTTCTCATTTAGTCGGAAGGCAGTAGTCGGTGAAGAAGGTTTGTCCCTAAATATGTGAGATTGTGAATAATGCTCATTCATTTGATTCAGATTATAGTTTGTACCAGTAATTGACATTGCACACTATAAACTGCTGTTTTAAGGATCACAGGGGGGTCCTACTTTTTCATTGGGGCCCAGGATCTCAACAAGTTTTAAGACGTACCAGAATTTATATTTATGTTTATAAAGACATTGTTGTTTTACAAATGTTCGCAGTCAAATGCTAGTGCGTGTGTTAACGAAAACGATGAGATTTTTGGACTGTTATTTGTTTTATTACGAGACGGTGCTATTTGCACGCTGTTCCAAGATGGAAGCTACAACAACAACTGAAGCGGAGGGTTACATCAAAACATTGGCGGAGGTGCTCAGTTGGTGGACGGTATTCGCGATAAAAAAAAATATATACAATTACGGACTGAACAGGCAAATATATACATTTTATACAGAAAAATAAATTATTGTTTGGAGTAGCTTGGTTGGTATAGTAACTAACTTAAAGCTAATGGATAGCAGACTAGGGCATCGTAATCAAAAGTGATTGTTATCAGGAATCAAAATGCTTTTGATATACATCAAATCTGTCGGGATTAAAAATGTTCTCGATAGACAAAGAGAGTGAGGTGCCAACTTATATGCTGATCTTGTCATCTAACCGCTGTTCAAAATATCAAGGGATATTGAGTATGCCAAGCAAACCATTCAGTTGAACAAAAAATAAGCAGCCAGAAACGTTCTCATTAATTGATATAATAGTAATTTTCTATAAACTTTTGTGAAGTAAAAACGTTAGTTAATATGTCGAGTAAAATAACTTTATCCCTCTTGAGAAACATTCCAAGTCTACTTCCTACTCATTAACTTTTAGACAAATCAACTTTCAGGTATCCGACTGCATTCGGAACTGTGATTTTTCAAAAGAGTATAAATAGATAATATTTATGATATTTAGTGTCACTTAGATTAGAAGATGTATATGAAATTGTTTTAAGAATAGTATTACAATAAAAACTTATTTAAGTACAGTATTTTGACAAAAAATGAACATAGAATGACCAATTTTCAAAATCTTCTCCTTTTGTGAAAAATGCTTCGTTTATAATAACATTTTGCCTGTACATAGCTCAGATCTCTGTACAGAGGCTCAACTAGAATTTTTGAAATACATATATTAGAAGTGGATTTATCCATGTTTTACGACAACAGAGGGGAGAAATTTTGAGAAAAAAACGCCTATAATTATTTTAATTGGTTGTAACTCTGAAAATAATGTGAATGTTTCAAAAATCATAGTTGGGCCTTAGTACAGATGTCTGAGCTATACACAGGCAAAATATTATTATAATAGAAGCATTTTTGACAAAAGGAGAACATTTTGAAAAAAAGGTTATTCTAAGTTAATTTTTTGCAGAAATATTGTATGCAAGTAATTTTTTTGTACAAATGTCCTTAAAACGATTTTATACATGTATTCTAATCTAAGTGACACTAAATAGCATGAAAATTATTCATTTATTCGCTTTTTTTAAAAAAAAAATCACGGTTCCGAACGTAGTCGGATACCTTAAGAGAGAAGGAGTGAGTGAATGTTAGCGTCACACTGTTTAGCTACACGAGGACTTTTGGCGACGGACCACGTAATTTTGAACCATCGTCAAGTGACGAGGACGACATCTGAGCTGGTCCCCTCTCTCCTAACTACCACACCACTCCAACGGGAGGACGCTTGAGCTCGACAGATTTAACGTGTATCGCTGCCGTACACGGCGGGTCTTTAGTGGAACTGGGCTCGAACTTGTGACAAAGCAAGCCACGATCTGATACCTTGACCACTGGGCTACCGCAGCACCTACCCTAAGAGAGAAAGACTCGGACAAGAAAGTAACATAATAGATACATACACATATAGGTGAAGATATACTAAGCTCTATCACAATTCAAAGCCAAATATTACTACCTTGTAATCGAAATCTCCGGTTCATCAAATTTGTAGTAGGTTCGTTGGTAATTTAACAGGAACCTCAAAATCAATCATTTAATTTTACGTGTGTACAACAATTTTATGTTCGGGTAAATCTTAAGTTGTTTAACAATGCCGGCCGATTGGAACATTCCAAATTATATGATAAAGATCAGTACAGTTTCTTACATAAAAATTTTTCATTTGCCTCATAAAAGTAAAAAAGAATATTACACATAAATAACAATTGAGCAGAAGTAAAAATGACTAAATTGTTAATATTAATTAAGTACATTTTAGTATCTAACTTTTAGCAATCGAATTCGAAATATTAATGAACAGAACAATATTCAAGAAAATACTCATCTCTCATTCGAACAATGCTAAAACTTCACATACTTTTCCCATTTGTACAACAATTTTCATCTTATGAAATTATAATTTCAGGATGATGTCAGAGGAAATATTTAATTAAATTTTTAAGGAAAAGACAAATCGTCACTAAATTTTTATTGAAAATTTTTCTCTAATGCATTCTGTTACTGCTTATCTGCATCTTTTTCAGCGTATCAAATAGAAGTTGTTTTTGCAGATAAAAGCTCAATTATACGCAATCTTATCTGCGTCGGTTTTCTAATAATTCTTTTAAACTACAGGGAATAAAATTTTGTAGATAAATAAACATTTTTTAAGAAATTTTCATCAGTTTTAAATAAATATGTATTTACGATGAGTATGAAAAAAGAAATACGTTACTTTCATTTACAATAAATAGATATATAAATGATTATAAGCAATATATAATTTTACTTGTTAATTTAGTTTAAAATACGTTTCACTTTTGAACTATCATTGTTATTTTTTAAGCCCATTTTAAAAATGCTTCACGTACATATCCATTTAAGTGAATTTTGAAACTAATTTTTTAATGAAACATGGAAATTAATCTTCAATTTATTCTCAAAACAACTTCATTAGCACACAATTTAATTTACGAAAACACATTTAATATTTACTTTTTTAATCTCATTCTGACAGAAAAACATTTAGATTATATAAGTGAACTATTAAAAGAGAAATTTGTCTTTTTTTATTATTATCTAAGTAAAAAAAATATACAAAAGAAATAAAACAATAAAAATTCATAAGGATCTCGATATGTAAATCGTTTAAATATCTTCTTAATATATATACACGTTTATTAGGAGCTGTAAACAAAATTACTTTTCTGACATTTAATACATTTGGATATTAAAAAAGAAAAGAATTTCAGTACATAATATGCTTTGTGCAACTAATAGCTTATAAATTCTGTTCAAATAAAATTGAAATCATGGTTACTATAGCAACAGCACGCGAGGCAGTAAAGCTCATGCTCATAAATTCTTAATTCTACTAAATCTTCATTTTATGACACCCCCTTACCCCTAAAAAAATTACAGATGTAAAACAACGACACAATATTTATAGTTCCAAGAATCTCATCAAATCTATACCAGTTTAAAACTGAATATGAAGTTTTAACTGATTTGGCGTCAAATTTGTCTGCCAATGTCGATGAAACATCAAATTTGGCGTCAAATTTGTCTGCCAATGTCGATGAAACATCAAATTTGGCGAGAAAAATAGATCTATCCAGAAAAATATAGAAATCACTTAAGATGGTTATTTCCGGTAAAAATTGCAGAATTTGCTACAAGAATCTTTCCGTCCTTTTCAAAAGAACCAAAGTCAGTCACTTAAGTGCAATTGTGAACTTCATTTGTCTTTAACAAAATTATGCTTACTAGGATCAATATTTGTATTATGCTATTGAGGATTGATAAGGTATCCGAACACGTTGAAAATGACTAAATTCGGTCAAGACAGATATTTTTGTTTTTTATCTTATTTAAAGGAACTATCTTTTGGTTTTATAAAACATACTTTGTTTCGTTTCTCCGCTACCTGGAGACCAAGTTACAACCACTTTTATAAAGTTAGAAAAACTGGAAGTAGGTCTTTGATCTACCAGATATGGGTCTTTAAATTGCTCAAAATCTAACATGTCCAGTCTGATAACTCAAAATGTTACAAAAGTATTAATCTGAAACCTTTTTAAACCTGATATGTATGCTTTTTCTAGAGAATATACTAAAATATTTCTTACTGTATAAATACTTTTTGACTTATGGTTCGTTATTTAAATAATGGTCTTATAAAAAATGTCACGTTTCTTATAATGTTTACTCGATCAGCTCTAAAATTTTCAAATTTCAATAAAATATTAAAATTTTATTACATTTTCTAGATAAATGCATTTAATTTGTTTTAATAATACTTGTTTGCATAAGTTTCTTACTTTGTTCTCTAATTTCTTTGAAGTTTTTCAAATATATAGCTAAAATTTCAATTATAATTGTAACTATAGTAAAATTTAGGTAATTAATTTTAAATATGGTTAATTAAATATTTGTATTTATTGGTATCGGTGGCGCACACAAGGAGGGGTCATGGGGGTCCGGACCCCTCCCAAAGCCCTTGATTTTTTTCCCGATTGATTATAATTCTAAGTATATAGTACGTAAAATTAAATTTATTACTTGCTATTAATGATTAATTTTATTAATTAATGCTTATTATTTATTCAATAATTAGTTTTTTACTGTGTTTTGTTCCCAAAAATCGACAGAATCAAAAGGAGCATGATACAAGAATGGTGAACTTTCGACCCCGGACCCCTCCCTTGAAAAATTCCTGTGTGCGCCAATGATTGGTATTAAGTCTTAAAAACATTTATACTGTTTAAATATGTTATTTTGTTTTGTACTAGGAACGTGTTCGGATACTTACTTCCACTAAAATAAAATTTACTGAACCCAAAAAATATTTGAATTTATTGAATCTGAATGAGTAATTAAGTACTGTTACATTGTTACGGAAACCATGAACATATATATATGTATTTAAATGGTAATTTCTGGAAATTATAATTCGAGGACGTACGGCATGAAGCTTCATTGTTACGAAAATAGGAAAAGTGTTTAGGAAAAATGTATATTATAATTTAGGAAAGGTGAGAGTTTTTAAGTTAGTAACAACATTTAACTGTGCCCTTTCTTTTCCTCTGTTTTTTCTCTTACACACACAAACAATTAAGTAAATATGATGAAAAAACTTATTATTGTATACTTATAAAAATAATTTTAAACGATTGTGCTAAACAATTCAGAGTAACTTTTGATGGTACTTGTGCTATCAAATTGGAAAAGTAGGGATCCCTTGATTGACAAGTATTTATTGTCAACATAGTGTCTGCCTCAAAAGTTAATATTAAATATTATTAAATTAATTATAAATCTTTACTTTTAAGTAAAAAAATACTTGTAATATCAATAAGACAAAATATATTTGTGATAAATAGCTGTTTTGGTGAGCCTTCAATAAAATACAGGAATGCAAGGTAATTATACTTAAGGTCACATGCCCCTTAACCGATATCAGTGCACTCGAAAAGAAACATTTTTCTTCAAACCAATGTAACTTAGCAATAAAACAAAACAATAATTTAAAATTTTTACTACATGATAATCATATATATTTACGTTACCTCTCAAATTTTCCGAGAATTTGTGAGAAATAATTAAAAAAGTTATAAAGAAATATAAATTGGACAATTTTTCAAAAATATGAAAATCAGTATTTTACAACGCGGAGGATTCTGAAGTACAAAATTGATAAAAATTTACAAAATTAGTTTTACTTAGTATAAAAATGTTCACTTTTGAAGTTTACTTACTTTTAAGAAATTTAGAGAAAAAAAATATTTTTTAAATACAATTATAACGAAAATTTTAAAATTTTAAGAAAAAAAATTGATTAAAATTCAAATAAAAAAATTTTAATAATTTTTTTTTGAAAATTGATTTATAAATTATGAAGAGTCCTATTTTGAATACGTGTATGAAATTTCAAATTAATATTATAAATAGTTTCTAAGAAATCCTGCGCGGAAGCTAAAATGTTTTGTTTTGAGAAAAAGGAAGTTAAAAAGTTAAGACAGAGATAGCGTTTTTTGTTTAAGTTTCAATAGTTATTTCTCAATAGCTTAGGAAGTTTTTACATTATCAACACAATTTTGGTATCAAAATGCTCAGAAATGTTGAGGCTTCAACATATATGTTTTCCAAAAAACTGAAAATTTTGCAATTTAAGAGTCCTGTGAGCACCTAAAGTTCCATCACTTTCAAGATGCTGCAAAAATAAACTCTCTGATCTGAATGACTTTAACTTTGAACTGAATATACTTGAAAAAAAGGGAAAACAGTATAGAATTAAAAAAAAGTTCCAAAGTGTATCAATATATACCGTTGTAAGCGTTGTAACGAAAATGAAATCGGCTACAAATGACTTTTTAATTGAATTCCGGCAGCTTCGACGTGAGTTGCACATTAAACCAACAGTAATATACAATGTGCATGATTGCTTCGGTTTTTTGAGGGGAAAATAACTTCCAAGTCATTCAACAGTTGTTGCACTGTTAGTAAAAAAGCCCATCCACACTACGACAGAGATGGCGAACCAATGGTACGCGTGCCATTGATGGCACTCGAAGCAATATTTTGAGCACGTCGTTAATCAAAACGGTTTGCATTTCAGTTCAAAATAACTTAATTCACTTTGAAGTAAAACAAATAAACGCGCGTGCTCAGTCGCGTTTTTACAGACATATGCCAAAATTTCAAAGAATTGAACGTTAAGTCTCAAGACACAAATGATATTATTACAAGATCTAATCTGTAATCTAATCGGCAGCAACAGAAGTCACACTAATGTTACTTTAATTTGTATTACACGTATATCTAAAACATTTACTGCTATACAGTATAAAATGAATTTTTAATAGTAAAATAAGAGTTTTTAATAATTAGTTTTATTATTTTACCAAAAACCACAAGTCAAAATTATTGGACGGCACGTCTTTACCTCATTAAGCATTTTTTTTAAAAAAAATGGTACGTTGATCCAAAAAGGTTCACCACCCCTACACTACCGCAAGTTCGTACCACATTGGATGGGAAAAATTGGTTTCTAATTATCCTAATTTTTCACAATGAATATTTTTCCTTAAGTCATAACATTTCCGCTACGTTCAATTAAAATTTGAAGTCATTCTGAGTAGTGGTTACTTTTTTACAGCATTTAACTATAATCACCCTGTATATATAGTACTCAGCCATAACACGTTGTGTATAATCCTATATCTACACACAAAAAATCTAGAAAAAAATACTTCAAAATTCATTTATCTCTAGTTAAAAAACACACGGACGTTCTCTGCTTCCAATGGTTACAAATCATCCCCTTTCCCAAAATATTCCGGTTACATCAACCTTTCTGCACCATTTATCTTTCCCCTCCCATCTTGACTGATAGCAAGACATGGCAAGAGGCATAAATATGGAGACAGCGAACTGATACCAAACGGAAAAGCATCGACATCTTAGATGAGTGGGAGGTTTTCAATCACCCCCGGTTTATGAGGAAGAGAGAAAAACGGAACAGTCTCTCAAATCGGCGTCCGGGTAGTTAGGACGTGATTCATTCCTTATTGGATAACTTGCCAATCATGGGAAGACGACAGCATGATACCATTCTAGGATAGTTGATGTCTTTCGCTATTTGTCAGATTGTGTTCGAGAAAAGGGACGGAACAGATGTTTATTGATTGCGTTGGTGACTTCTTTCGTAAAGAATGCTTTATGATGCCCACTGTGACAGGATATCTTGATATCACCTCCTCCTTCCGTTCTTTTTACTGAGCAGAACATTTTTACAATTTTGTTCTTATGTTACTGTTATGCCAAAGCAATCGAAACGTATATACTGCTAAATCACACGAGAACGTATCATGCTTATTCTGAAACTAAAGTCATTAATTGGTGATTTTGTATTCTGTATATCTATTTTGCGATATGTAATTAGCTTTTTTAATGTATTAAGAAGGTGAAATATTTGCTCAAAACCGTTTTGTGTGTGTGTGAATGTAAGTTATTCGTCAATCTTTATTTTTTTAATACAGGAAAAATGAGAAGTTTTTTTTAATAATTTATTCAAAATTATTTGGATTTTCATTATAATTTAATTAAATTTATTAAAAAAATCCAATGGAAAGGAATGAAAATAATAAAAGAAATCCAATTTTTTGTTGACTCTTTAATACTTCTTTTACGGATAATCATACACAAATACCAGTATTTCGCATGTTTTACAAGAAATTTGTTAAGATCAACGTTATGCGACGAGTGTCATTAAATCTAAACTAAATGTTGGCAAATAGCTGCCCGCCAAAGAGGTTCAGAAAAATTTACCTGTATGAAGAAATTTGCTTGAAAAATATTCTCTATATTTGAGTCAAGATATATTTATGAGCAAATTTTTCTTGCATGAAGAACAGCCAGAGTCAATTTAGGTGCAAGATGGCTGACATTAATTGCTCATGTACAAATAAAAAAGGTAGAGGCTTTGCAACTGTTTCCCAGGTTTAAAATGTCATTGTTTACACTTTTATTTGTCAAAGTTGGTGTGGCTGATTATTTTTTAAAAGTCTCATTTTGACATACTTCTAATTCATAAAAACAGCAAGTAAGTAATATCCCAAGAAATGTCATGAATTAGAGATTTTAAAAGTATCAAAAACTCAAAATCGATTTTTCGAAGATATTTAAGCTACTGAATCCTCTTAATTTGTAGGTTGTAATGATAATTTCAAAGAGAACAATTCAACGAGCTTTATTTCAAAAATATAGTAGAAAAGTGTGATAGGGTACATTTTTCTTATTATACTGATTCTGAAATTAAATGTGCTTGCAGCTTTGAGATGATATGAAATTTACACAATAAATGCATCGAATAAAACGGTCACTATTTTATTTAAACTATATTTATTGATTTTTTGTCGGCTTGGTGGCGTGATTGGTTTGTCGCTAGCTTTCTGCACTTAACGTTGCGGGTTCGTCCCCGGCCCAAGTCGATGGATTTTCATGATGCTGAAAATCGTCAGCGGCCATTTTGTATGATTATACGGCATGTAAAAGATCTCTAGAGTGTCTATTTGGCTTGGGTACTCGAGGCATAATTAAATCCTCGTACAGGAAATTAAAGAGCTCAGGTGTCTCCCTCTGGGAAGGAAACTGGGCGTCAAAATTATTTGCGGCGATTGGTATCCGCCTATATGGTGCCGCATAAAAAGAGATACCAGCTCTGGGGTGTACTAGGTCTGCAATGGTAAAACACCCATCGGCAGCCCATTAGAAATAAAAAAATATATTAATTGATTTTTATATCGTACATTTTATACCTTTTCTCAGATGCAAATTTAAATAATGAACGCATTCATTTTTAAATGATCCGAGCTTCTGGTATCATTTGCTTCCACAATGTGATTCTCTATTCAAAACAATGGCCACCACTGGCCTAGACTCTCATAAAGTTCATTAAGTTATTCGCGTCAGAACAACACTTATAACAATAATAATTGAAGAAAGAAATTCAAAAAGTAGAAATAATTTTAAATATTAATTGAAAAAAACATTAATCCGTGGCGAATGCTATCACGTGTATTTATCAATAAGTTTAAACGTAATGAAGTGTATTTAAAAATTAACTTTATGTCCTTTATGTTTACAACAACAGTTTGCTTATCAATCCGAAAATTTTCACTTTTTTATAATCATTATATCAAATTTAAATTCCAAATAATCCATCTTCTTCAATTCTTGCTTTTTCAGCCATATGAAACAAATCCAAATAACTTTAATGCGATGATCTGTCTTGCCTAAAGAGTGAAAATGCCATTTTTGTATCGTTATAAAGAAATTACTAGTAATAGAGAACTAATTACGGGAATTTTTTCGTTTCCTATTTCTTTCAATATGCTGGTTTTATGCACACTCAAAAATTTAAAAATTAAAATGAAACTGTCACTAATTATTTTGCCTCATCCGATTACTTTCAGCATATTTTTTAACTATGCTGAACGTTTTTATATTTTCTTCTTTCTTTCTTTTCTTAACTTTTATATTTTCATTTCACACAATTTTTTTTCCTTGAAGTAAAATAAAGAACAAAAAATAAACTATGGAAATTAATATTGTAAACCTTCTTTTTACTATAGTAAATCATACTTAACTGTTATAATTAAAACACTACAGACAATTTGAATTAATTTTACAGTTTAATATATATGTATACACACACACACACACATATATATATATATATATATATATATATATATATATATATATATATGTATATACATACATATATATATATATGCATATATATATATGTATATACATATATATGTATATACATACATATATATATACATATATATATGTATATACATATATATATATATGTATATATATATATATATATATATATATATATATATATATATATATAAATATATATATATTTAGACACCTATATTTTCAAATACACAATACCTATATTTGTATTTACGTATCATCCACTGAAGTCGTGTGCTCCAGTTTCATCACGATGAGTGGAATTAGAGAAAATTTTACCTGTAGAATATAATGATCTTTTATTGGTAGTTTATTCCATGAAAACTTCCTCTCTTTTTGTTTCATGCAAACGAAGTAAACATCTACAATTTAATAACAAGTTTTAAAATAAAATTCATCTGTTTGTTTTAATAACATGCATTACACACGAAAATTTAATTTACCACAAGCATGCTAATAAAATGCATGCGCATGGAAAAAATATCCCAAATTTTAGGAAATGCCCAATAAGACTCTATGAGATAAAAAAAAAGAATACATAGAATGTAATTTTTTTTTATTTGGTATCAATTATTCTCACACACGCACATAGAAAAGTTTGTTAGTGTTCATATTACTTTTAATAATCCAATATAATGAGCAGTTATTTATCAAATGTATTTAATACTTGATAAATATCGAACTTTTTATTTTTGTACAGTTGTTTTTTTATTCAGGTTGCATACGGTGAATTTTGAAAAGTAATTCAAAAGATTTTATCAGAGTCTCGTTATTAAGTCTTGAAACTTATTTTTCAATTTTGAGATCAGTTAAGTAATTTTTGCTCTTTATTACAGTATATAAAGTATGTAATTATTTTTATTTTATATACATGACAATTACAGTATATATCATATATTATTATTTCAAAAATAATAATTCCGCATCAAGGTAAGGAAATTATTTTTAAATGAATACAAAAAAATAATAAAATAAAAAATAAATAAATAAATTATATTTAACAGGAAATTTATTTTTAAACAATATTTGAATTTAAATACAAGATTCTAATAGCCTAAAATTATCAGGATCGAATTAAATACATATTGATGCAAAAATAAATAAATAGATTAAAATAAATAAAAATAAAAATTAAAAAAAAACCTAATATATGATATTTACTCTCTTTAAACACTGTGGACTTGAAATAAAGAATCACATCTTCTAAATTAAAGATGTAATTGTAATAAATTAAAATTACTTAAGAAGTAGAGCTCCAGAAAAACAGTAATTTTAGTGGTCAAAGTTTTGCATCAGCATTAGAAATATTCATATATAATAACTAAAACATGACTCGCTACATAAATTTTTTGAAAGTTAAAATGTCTCTTTCTAACGTTTTGCTATTCATTTTACTTGATAACGCGAGTGCATTAAAGTATATAAACATTTACTCGTATTTTTTAATCTGCACATATAACGTTAAATAATTGGACTATACATATATTTTAAAAAATAATGTTTTTCATGTGTTTTAATCACTTTTTTAATATGTTACAAACATTTTCTTCCAATGTATTTTTTAAATTTAATCGCTGAGATTTTTAGTAGCGCGTATTAACGTATTATTAACGTATAAAAAAAATTTAATGAAATGAAATAATTTGTAATTACAAAAAAGCC
Organism: Trichonephila clavipes; assembly: GCA_019973935.1. Taxonomy (NCBI): domain Eukaryota; kingdom Metazoa; phylum Arthropoda; class Arachnida; order Araneae; family Nephilidae; genus Trichonephila; species Trichonephila clavipes. Next base: position 1,020,935 of record BMAU01018507.1, read on the forward strand.
TTTAATTAAAATTTCAATACAAATGGACATGAAAAATATTGATATTCATTTAACTTATGAATTCAAAAATAACGACATTTTAAAAATTATGAGGACTTTTTAGACAAAAATACTGCATTAATTAATTCTGAATGCATACATACACTGCTGGACAATTGCTAAGGACGGATCACAAATTGCTATGTAGCATAACATTAAGCGAGACATGAGGCCTAGTAGGATAAAATATAGTTGCCACACTGTTCAGACATTAGAATAAAGAATATTTATTGTTCTGGAAAGTACAAAAGCTGTGAAACATCTGAAAGTAAAAAAAATGTTCATTTGATCTGCGTACGGAGAAATGGAACAATGCATCTATAAAAGTCAGCAGGCACCTTAAAGAAAGGTATCAGTACGGGATATGTCCACCGTGGAGTGTGATGCAACATTCCACACGTCGTACCATACTTTGCACAACATTATCCAGCAGCTGTTGAGGCAATTTATCCCATTCCTCTGTGAGTGCACGGATGAGGGTGTTCTTGTTTGTCGGAGGATAGTTTCGACCAGCAACTTGCCTCCCCAAAGCATCCCACACATTTTCAATGGGGTTTAGATCTGGAGAACGCGCTGGCCATACGAGACGTTGAATACCCTCGCTGTCTAGACAATCCTGAACAGCGAGTGTTCGATGACATCTTGCGTTGTCGTCCATAAAAACAAATTTATCACCGACAGCACCACGGAAAAGACGAACATGAGGAAGTAGAACTTCATCAATTTATCGTTGGCCCGTCATAGTCCCTTTCGCAACCACATGTAGGCGCGTGCGGCCATTGATCATGATACCGATCCACACCATGATACTGCATGTCGGATATCGGTCCTTTTCCTGGATATTTTCTGGACGATAAGCAGTACCACTCTCGCGCCAGATCAGTTGGTGGCTACAATCCGATGACAGACTGAACCTACACTCATCTGAGAATAGTACGCATGCCCCGTCCTGTTCAGTCCAATTGTGATGCTCACGACACCATTGCAATCGGGCAGTACGGTGCTGTCTGGTCAATGGGACACACACAACATGTCTGCGCAAGAGTCGCACACAACAAGCGTCGTTCTTCTAACACGACCTCCCCGTGCCTTCTACTACACATTCCAGTAGTTTTAAATGACATCCACAGCCGTGAAATAACGCTGTGAGCGATGTCGAACCCCCTGGCAACATCTGTTATTTTTCGCCCTTCTTCGATCTTTCCAATAATTCGGCCACGCATCATCTATGTGATGTCGGGAAGACATGCCAAAAATTTTAAGTTCGTCTATTAAATCTTTCCTGTAAAACTTTGACTTGAAACAACAACTGTCCGCACGCGTCAAAACCTTTAAAGCTCTTATGAACGCTATCACGTGATGAACAGACGTGGAAAAAAATTTGCATACTCATACTTCTTACTAATATCCCACACTTATTCTAATTTTCCACATTTTGCTTCCTTTCATTTTGTGGTTGCTATGGATGATAGTGTTATCCGTCCTTAGCAATTGTCCAGCAGTGTATAAACATTTTGCTTCTCAATTTTGAAAAAATTCTTGAAATAATGTTTTAAGTAATTATTTATTCAGTTCTTTTAATTTTATTTCGCAATATAGCTGGACTTCTAGTCCACAGTCAATAATTTGAAATGGGAAAAAAATTAAAAAGAAAAAAAATTGTATTAATATTTGTATTAGAGGTACATAATAGAGCAACTGAATGTGTGTGTGCGTAATTTTTTACCTAAATCTTATGAGAAAGATGACACCTCTGGGATATACACAATAATGAAATTTATGTATGAAGAATTTTCAAAAGAACAAAGTAGAAATCCTCTATTGAAAACAAATTCAAACGTCGAAAACCTTGCAGAATAGATTTAATTTTTTTCTTTCTCAATTTATAAAAACAATGTATGATAACTTCATTGTGTAAATAAATCTACAATCGGTAAAAATATACGACACTTAGAATTTATACAATTTTTATGCTGAAATGATTATTGTTACATTTTTGAGTTTTCCAGTATAAAAGTAAGAGTCACAATTAAGGTAAACTGTTAAAGAAAACAAAAAACTAAATTTCGGAAAACGTTTCGAAATATATATATATATATATATATATATATATATATATATATATATATATATATATATATATATATATATATATATATATATATATTTATATATGTCCGACAATTAATCATACAATTTTCATTTAATAAAATTTAAAAAATATTTAAAAGTTTTTTCAAATTCAAATTTTAATAGTTTTTTTAATACAACTGATTAACTTTTAGAGCGGCAAGAATTAGTATATTTTTAGTTTTGGGAGCAGAGTTACCAGAAACTTATGCAGCAAAGTAGCACGAAGAAGGGGGGGGAGTAGCGAACTGATTTTCACTTGCAATTCATCCATATAATTTTTTTTAATTTTGACAATTTTGAACTTTTAAAAACACATTAAAATGCTTTAATTATATTTAAAATACATTCAGATTCTTAGTGCTCAATATCGTGATCTTCTGTATCTTTTTTACAAATTCCTGAATTATATTGAAGCATTTATGGTGATTAAATAAAATCAACAATCCCTCGTTCTTTTAAAGTCATTTTGGTTGCGGTAGCCGAGTGGTAAGGGTATCGGATCGTGGCTGGCCTTGTCACGAGTGCGAGTCCGATACCACAAAAGACCCGCCGTGTAGGGGTGAGATGCACGTTAAATCTGTCGAGAGCTCAAACGTCCTCCCGTTGGTGTTGTAGTTAGGAGAGGAGGGAGTGCCAGATCAGATGTCATCCACTTCACTTGACCATGGTTCAAAATTACGCGGTCCGTCACCAAAAGCCCTCGTGTAGCTGAACAGTGCGACGTTAATATTCACTCACTCACTCAAAGTCATTTTGATTCTGAGAATTGAATCCACCAGTTCAAGGCACATTCGATTCCTTAGTTTTGTCTTTGTTGACATCGCTCTCGAAAATACCCTTTCCACAGGGGCATTACTTACGAGTAGGCTGTAAAGCTCTAAAGCAAATGTAGCTAAATCTCTTGAGTGAGTGAATATTAACGTCACACTAATCAGCTACACGAGGGCTTTTTTCGATGGACCACGTAATTTTGAACCATGGTCAAGTGACGTTAACGACACCTAAGCTGGCACCCTCCTCTCCTAACTACCACACCGTTTGAGCTCTAGACAGATTTAACGTTCATCTCTCCCCTACACGGTGGGTCTTTAGTGGTACTGGGCTCGAACTCGTGACAAGGTCAGCCACGATCCGATACCTTGACCACTCGGCTACCGCGGCCACTGCTAAATCTCTTAAAAACAGACTTCCCACTGCGTCTTTTATATTAAAAATGTGACACCAAAATAATGCTCCCTCATTTAAAAGTTCAGATTCTGAAAGAAAATCATCTTTCACACAACTGTATGTTAAAAATATGTCTCAATTGATTCTCCAGAACATCCTATTTAGATTTTGGTCTGATAAATCTAAAGGCAGATCATAAAATGAGGGACGATTTGAATTTTAAAAAAAAATTCAGGTGAAAATATTTATATTTTTTTAAAGTTGCATAATTTGAAGGGGTTCGGTATAAAATTACTCACATTAAGTCTTAAGAAAATTATGACATCTTTCATGGATTTCTTTTGTAGATTCTGTGGAAATTATTTTACTTTTGCTTGTCAGTTTATTCAAAAAGACATACATATCCAAAATCAACTTCCGTACAGCGTTCCATGTCGCTTTGGAGTTTCCCCATGATTTCATTGTCGACCAAATTCACCAATTTTTTTTAAGGGTAATTTTTCCCAAATAATTGATTTTTCGAACTTGATTCAATACTTTTATGTGTGGTTGAAAGTAGCAAAAAGTGGCGGGATCATCAAGTGAAGTAGCGTAAAATTTGCGAAGTAGCAATAGAATAAAAAAAAGTAGCGGAAAGTTTTTTAAAGTAGCAAAATTCGCGAAAACTCATGCGATCTGACAACACTGTTTGGGTGTACAGCATTAATTTTGTTCACGCATGCAGTTTTTCATTCGGTAAGATAAAGTATAATCAAAAATTCAAATCACAAAATCATACACCTGTTGGTATTAATATAGTCCGCTTATAACTAACTCATTTAAAGATATTTATCCCTGGATATAACAAAATGCTGTATATTCTAAACACTATGTAACTTGCAAAATTTTTTTAAAAAATTGATAAACAAAATATATATTTTGAAAAAAAGCAATAAGTACCAGTAAAATACTAAAATAAGTTTGAATTGAATCTTTTTATTTTGCTTCTTATCACAAGAAGTAAATTATATTCATCAAGAAAAAATGGGGTTTTTTCCCTTCAAATATATTCTATACTAGCTGGTATACCCGTTCTTCGCACGGGCGAACTGAAAAATTAAACAACACAGATTGAAAGAAAAAGAAATTTTTAATGAGTTAATTTTATGTGAATTGCAAATTAAACAAAACAGCTTTTTGCATATCTCAGTTAAACAAAAAAAAAGAAAGAAAGAAAACACTTTTGTTAAATTTTAAGTATGTAAATCTAATAGCTGATAAAAAGGATTTTTTTTATTTATAATTCCTCGTAACACTCTTGTGGGTCGATTTTTCAAAATACCTCCCTAAGTTGATCTCTGCTCAGCAAAAGTAGCACATTGTTAAAAGTTTTGCGTAATGAGCGCCTAAAGTAGTGTAAATAATTTATATCTGAAAGTGTAATACATTAATATTACTTTCTGTTGTATTTATTTTATTTTAAAATTGTAATATTCGCAAGCAACGCCGTTTCTTAAATTATAATGGCGATTCAATGATAAACATAGCGAAATGTTAACGATAGAGTCAAGTTGGCAATTTCCTAGCTACTTTCGTAGCTCGAGCTTTATTAGAACTTTGTAAGACCCGCCGTGTAGGGGCGCGATGCACTTTAATGCTTTATCTACCACATTATGATTTACTGCAGTTTTTTTCATACAATATTTTTTTTGGATCACTAAATTTACAAATTAAGGGATATACATAAACAAAATGCTCCACTTTGGAAAATTTAATCCGTTAGAGCTAATAAATTAATTAAAGATATTCCACTGTAAAATTAATTATATACACCGTTCACTTAAAATAAATAGTCAAACCGTTTTCTAAGGTTTTCACTAACATACAAAAACATAAGACACTTAAATTTTGACATAAACTATTATTTCGGGACAAAAATAATAATCTTTGGAATCCGCTGAAAATGCCGTCAGCTGAAAACGCAATATCTGCTACAAAACTATTCGACTTCCCCGCTAAAACACTCATCATAGAACCCGTGCGGCCACACATATATCTTGGAAGAGTGGATTTCAAAGAATATTTCTGCTAAGTATTGGTAGAATATTCCTTCTATAAGTCGGTGTGGTGTGGTAATTAGGAGAAGGGGGTGCCAGCTCAGGTGTCGTCCACGTCACTTGTCCATGGTTCAAAATTACGTGATACGTTGCCAAAAGGCCTCGTGTAGCTGAACAGTGCGATGTTAATATTCACTCACTCCAAAAAATGCAGTACAGTAGTTATAATTATTTTTATACTTAAAAACGCAATATCTGCCTATTCAATTAAAATTATAGCGTTATAATTAACTACTAACCACAAACAAATTTTGAAAATTTGTCCAATGATGCAGAGCTAAAGAGAAAGTTTATTTACTTTAAGTACCAGAACCGATAAAAGCATTTATTTTGAAAAAAGATCAATTTCTTACTACCAAATGTGCATAATAAAATAAAAAAAAACATTAAAATAAAGAGATTTATAACAACCTCTCCCTTCAAAACTTAGTTTTATTCTGAAATAAAAAAAATAGGCATTATTCTGATCACAGGAATTAATTAGAAGCGAGCCCCTTGCGTATGCAAAACAAAAAGAGTTTTTCACAAACAAAAAATAGATATATACTGTGGTGGGCTTTTTTGCAGTGCAAGCCAGATTTGCTTGCAGATGCCAGAATTGTTTCCTACTTACTTGACAAATATCGTTATATTTTGGACACTTTTTACAAATTTTTATAAATTATAGTCTATGTGTTATTCTGATGCATAAGCTATATTTCTGTAAAGCTTCATTAAAATCCATTCAGTTGTTTTTGCATGAAAGACCCACAAACCTCCTCACAAAATTTCACATTTATAATATATATATTAGATTTTTACGTCATTTTAACTAAATTTACCAATTAACATTTTGTTTTAACACTGTAAGGATCAAAAACAACAGAATTAACTTACATAATTTTTGTTACAATTTTATTATTGTTTCCATTATATTCAAAATTTGATTTGTCTCTGTTTTTTTATACATTAATATATTTTTAAAGTACTATGTATAATAATATCATTTTTCTTTTAATGATGCAATTTGCAGGTGCACTCTGAATCATCAATGCCATATTAGGAAAAAGCAGTCACATTGAGCTATTCTTAAAATTGTATCAGTTTTCTCGGAAAATTAAAAAAGTAAATTTTTTATAAGAAATTCAAAAATTTTAAGTTTCAAATGTATTTCTAATTTGTTAGAATTCTCCGATTTAAGTCTCTGAGAATAAAACTGATTGAAAAAAAATACTTCATTCTTAGTTTGGAAAACATAAAAAAGAAAAGAAATATCGAACCTCAAAAAATTAATTTTTTTATCTGTTCTCTCAATCAAATAATTTAAAATCTATTTCTTTCATTTGGCATCGGTATTTTTCAATTACGGTTTCGATTTAGAGACGCCATGTCGAAAGAATGCAATAAAATCGACTTTCTTTGGAACTATAAAAGTAAATAAAATCCCACACTTACCAGGAAAGCCAAAAACATATATCCTGGCACTAAAAATAAAACTGAAAACTTTTCTCAACCACGTGGTAGAAGTGTTCGGAGGGAAAAACCCAATATCACATCATCATTTTCTTCCGAACTGCAACGTCTGTCTATCTGCAGTTACACGACATCTGCTCTCTCTGACGTCACACAAACATTTATTGGTTGGCTGTCATTCAGATGGGCGTGGCCGGAAAAGACCATGAGGTTTCCCAGAAGGCATGTGCGTTCTTTATACATACAGCTTCTTTTATTTTTTATCATTTATTGGCTGCGATGAGATGTGTAGCAGGTGAAACAAATGGCGGACAGATGATCGGTTTTCGGTCCATTTTGGGCTACTTTTTTTTCATTATTGTTTCCTGGCGAGTTTTTATCAGTACTCTTTCGGGTCTTTTTTTATTGCTGTGTCAGCAGCGGGTAGAGTAAATATAAGTAAGTGAATACATGTGGGTGATAAAGAATGAGCAAAAGATCCATACGGTTGTGGATGGCATAAATTTAGTAAAGAAAAATGACAAAATTTAAGTACCTAGATTTTTTTTATACTCTAAGGAATATTTAGTCTGGATGCATGCAAATAAATGATTGCTTTGCAAAAATAGAATGATTTTATATCAGATGTTTGAATGCTCTTTTCTTTACTTATTCATATCACCCAATTACCCACAATATTGGCAAAATTTAAGAATAAACTAACCAAGTTCCAGGAAAAGTCTTCGTTCAACCAAATGAATGCGCCATGTGTGTGTGTGACAAAGTTTATATAAAGTTATATAAACTCAGAGGCGTAGCTACCACCGTATCAATGATACGGAGCCCCCACGCTACAGAGGTCCCAACACGTGTAAGTAAAAAATCGTTATTTACTAAAAGGGCCTAAAAGAAGACCAACAAGGAATCTTCTATACAGGGCCCACTCAAAACCAGCTACGCCAGTGTATAAACTACACAAAAACGTATACTTTATATAACTTTATATAGTATACGAGTCTGTATCTCGTATTACTAAATAATTTATATAGTAATACGAACACTTTATAAGTCCAAATTACGAGAATTCAAATAGTACTTATTAACATAATAGAAAATATTATAAATGAACAAATAAATCAGTTTTAATTAACATTAAACCTCCGAAACTTTTTTCTTCAATAAACTATTTCAATAGTTTGACAAAATTGTTTCTCTGTCTGTAAATCTCCAATTTTTAGATTTTTTTTAATCTAATGGAAAATAATATCAAATCCTTTGCGACTTGTGTTGCGGTTGTGAGACTACTGGAAAAAAATTATGAATTCTTAATCATAGTTACATAAAAGTCATCTGCGTTATACATATTATTATGTATCAAAATTTATACAAAATTAAGATTAAAAATTTAATTGCAATGTTTGTGTGCAAGAATCAGGTTGATGATGAGATTTGTATAAATATGGAAGAGAGATATCTGAGGGTAAATAAAATATAATTAAAAAATGTACCTAATGAGAAAATATGTCTGTAATTAAAAGAGTACATAATTTAAGGTATCCAACTAAGTTCGGCACCGTGATTTTGCAAAATACACACGTGTGATTGTGCGTAACACTCATTGAAGTCTCAAAAATTACTCTTATGTTGGCTGAAGAGTAGCCAAGTTTATCAAAATGCCGGATTATCGAGAATGTGGTAAAAATAGAATACGTACGAGATGTTCCTACTGAAAACATTGTACTGCACTTGCATGTATTGTTTCCTTGAGAATACAACAGAAAATAAACTGCTCAAATACCTTAAGATATCCGACTACGTTCGGAACAGTGATTTTAAAAAAAGTGCATAAATGGATAATATTTAAGATATTTAGTGTCACTTAGATTAGAAAATGTATATACAATTGTTTTAAGAATATTATTACAATAAAAAATTATTTAAGTACAATATTTTGACAAAAATGAACATAGAATGACCCATTTCCAAAATATTCTCCTTTTGTGAAAAATGCTTCTGTTATAATATTTTGCCTGTATATATAGCTCAGATCTTTGTACAGAGGTTCAACTAGAATTTTTGAAATATATAATTTAGAATTGGGTTTACCCATGTGTTTTACAACAACAGAGGGGAGAAATTTTAAGAAAAAAACACCGATAATTGTTTCAATTTTTTGCAACTCTGAAAATGATGTGAATTTGTAAAAAATAGTTCAGACTCTCTGGAGAAATCTTTACTTTATGTAAGCAAAATATTATTATTTTAGAAGCATTTTTTATAAAAGAAGAACAATTTGAAAAAAGGTAATTGTAAGTTAATTTTTTGCCAAAATATTGTATTTAAATAATTTTTTTTTTGTCAAAATGTCCTTAAAATAATTTCATACATGTATTCTAATCTAAGTGACACTAAATATCACGGAAATTATCCATTTATACGCTTTTTTATAATCACGGTTCCGAACGTAGTAGGATACCTTAAGTGAACCAGTTTTTCTTATTCTACATAATTTGATGCATTAACGATACTTGTAAAAAATAAAAGTGGAGTAGAGATTATATTAGTACATTTGCATTGCAGACTTACATTTACATTGTATTACAGAGACTATATTAGTACATTTAGTAGTAACACCAGGGGCGTAGCTACCGCTGTATCAATGATACGGGGCCCCCAAGATACAGGGGATCCAACATGTGCAACTACAGTCCCACTAACAAGATTCTCATATCAGAAAAGGGGCCCCGAAGGCATTTCAATACAAGGCCCGCACAAAACTAGCTAAGCCAGTGAGTAACACGTACATTTAGTACACGTTAGTATTTTTAGTTACGTACATTTAGTAAACGAGCACATTTAGTAGTAACACTTTTTTATAAGAAATAGTTCCACTAATAGAGATAATAACTTAATATAGCGAGTTCCCTGAAAAGCTTTTTCTACGTAGAATAAATCATGCTACATCATAAGCATTCAGTGTGAGAAATCCAGTGACACGCGAACAGTTTGTTATTTATGTCACGCTATCCAATGTCACAATCCAAGTGTCACTTCTATTCGGAAGTGTCACCTTAAATTCAGGTTTAGTGCACTCACGCAATTAATTTACTAATATATTAAAAAATGGAATTAAGTGAATAGAACGTATGTCTTAGGAATACATAGTAAGTAATTTTACTATGTGACATCTATTATATATATATGGCTCTTTTCTAATTAGAAGAATAATTTATTCTGACTAGTTCTTTTTAACCTAGTTAGTGACCGTAGAACAACATGTTGGCAAGTTTAACTTCGTTAATAACCTATATTCTTAACAAAGAAAACTTACCAACACTAGGGTATACTGACCTTCTGGGAATACTATGACCTTGGCTTTACAACGCACATTTCATTTTTCCTTTTGACACTAAGACGCACGTTCGTTCGTGTTTCGTTTCGTTTTCTAAAGTTTATATAACTGTTTTGCCACACAATTAAATAAAATATCTATTCTTCGTTCTAAAAATAAACATTTTAATTTCTTTGCGTGTGACTGAGAGAGAATTAACAATAATAGGAGGTTTTCAAAAAAAAAAAGTGTTAAAATTCCTTCCCTCCCCTCTTAGAATTGTCTAGAAAAAAATTGCTTTTAGTTTTCAAGAAGTTTAGGATTCATTACAAACTTACCATCTGAAAGCAGTAATGCATTAACACATGATTCTTCAGATGAAGAAGTATCAGAAAATAATCTACAGGAAATTTCGTTAGATTCTTATGAAGACCCAGAGTGCAGTAATTCATGTTCAGAAAATACAGTATTTCATACTGCAGGTCGCAGTACGTTAAAAAATATTCAGTCGAAACCTCACTCAAAATGCACAACTTGTAATGGATTTTTGTACATTAATGAACAGAAAAAAACTATCTCTTTAAATATCATCTAATTAAGTTTATGTGTAAAACCTGTTTTTATGCGTTAAAAAAGTAAATAAACTATAATTTTAAAATTTTATAATTTTCAAAAATAAATATTTTGCATTGTAATATATTAGCTCTCTCTGATTTTTTAGCCTTTTTGAGAGTTAAAAACTTCATTAAAAAAGCCATATACGTTCATTTTTTGTTATAAAAATATTTGAAACTTCCATCTAGTGATGGTACTTTAAAGCAGTGATCCGCAACCTCCGGTCCACTGATCAAATGGTGCCGGGCTGCCTAAAGTACATTAAACTATTGCCATTTTATTTAAAGTGGTGCTTTTCTCTCGGATTTGTGCAACTTTCCACGGAAATCACTTTATATTCCACGTTAAATCGTTTTTATTCATTTTTGGTGTAACTATACTTTATTCTGAAGGCATATTAAAATGTAACTAAGTTAAAATTTTTAAATCAAAACAATCTAAAATATTAACAATCAACGTGATATAACTTTATATAATTATGTGAATGACCGAATTCAGTAACTTAAAAACTCCTAATGATTATCTCGTAAATGAACAAAATATATCATAGATTTTTATACGAAGATTTTAATAAAAAATGAGATATAAGATTAATACTGAAGATCTTTGAACTAATGAGAATTTCATGTGATAAACTTAGAACAGCAGAATAAGAAACAATTTCTCGTTCCTTTTTTTATAATTAAATGAAGCTTCTATATCTACATAACTTATCATTTAATACTTACCGAACCTCCATCATTTACTAAAGTGCTTCAACCAACTGTTCCATCATTTAAATTTTTCCATTTCCCCATCATAAAAAGACGAAAATTACGAACCCGAATAAATTAATCCTCCAAAAATTTCCACAAAAGTGAAAAAGATCAACTCAACTCCATTCCACTTCCTCGTCAATTCAATTGCAGCAATCGTAACCAGTTGAGCTAATGCCAACGAGTAAGGATAAAAACTAAATCAAGCACTCAGCTTTACAATTTTATTTATACATGCGCTAACTTCATTATTATTGTCATTGCTATCACCACCTAAGTCCCTCTCCCCCTTAATCGCTAGGGAGCCATTTTTACGGCCTCCAACAAGAAAGTCCTGGAAGGGGTAGGGCGAGTTAACAGCGCAGGCCCATTAGCGCGTTAATGATATTACTGGCCGCGTTAACCTCCATTAAGGAGCAATAAATATCCTTTCCTTTTTATGGCGTCGTAAGAATATTCCGTCGACCTCTTTTCTGATTATCCGTGCGCTGGAGTTGGAGAAAAATACACATTACGAGATGGATGGGGAATTTTGTTTGGTTAGAAAACTCTAAGATTTGAGCACTCCCCCTCTTGCTAACGATATATTGATGGTCCATTAATGGCATTCGTTATCCATGTACTCGGATGGGATATGTTTTGGGTTTTGTATGGGTATCAAAGTTCTCCACAATGTTGCGGCTACTGTGAAAAAAAATGCTCGCGCTCGGAGGTATTGTTCAATTATTTCACAATGTGAAGTGTGTTTGTTGTCTTCTAAACTGAATGAATGTTTCACAATGCCATTGAATACTTTGTGGGGCTTCATATATTTCATATTATACGGTGCATTACTTTGTAATACTAAACAAGTATATTTCATAGCACAGTAATCATTTCACTTTATTGCGTGTTAAAATAATGTTAAGGATAATTGAATCTTCCGTCCTGAAGGGGGAAGAATGAAAATGCAAGTCAAAATTGTCAAATTCAAGGATTATTATCAGATGACAAAGGAAACATGAAATTAACAAAATTTGGATCACATACATTGAAGAAAGATGCTGGTTAATTTTTAGAACCTAGTGTCGGTTTAAACTTATTTCGGGCCCTGGCCGCATAAGATCTGCAAGCCCCCTTGACACTGGAGGATTCAAAGAAAATCCGGTTATGCTCAGCTTATCCGGGCCCCTGGGCACCCAATATATAAACCTGGACTGGAAGGACCAGCATAAAGATGATAGCAATTAAGTCGTGTGGCTTAAAATTAATACATATGTATATAACTCAAAACTATTAAAGTTTACCCTGAAACTTTTATTAAAATTATTATTATTATTTGCTTATTGTAAATGTTACACTGAAAAACATCCAATAATTAAAAGGTACATCCATTAACTCTACGTGATTAATACAGAGTGTATTTTTTCCAGGTATAGAAGTTTAAGTTGGTATTACTTTCCAAGATGGCGACCGATTTAACAGCTGTCAAGTGATTTATTCTCAGTTTGGTTTGGCAATTCATCATGAATAGACTCACGCCTGAACAACGCTTTCAAATTGTGCAATTTTATTTCGAAAATAATGGTCGATTTTCATAAGCGAATTTTGTTTAACGATGAAGCGCACTTCTGGTTGAATAGCTACGTCAACAAACAAAACTGCCGCATTTGGAGTGAAGCTAATCCACAAGTGTATGTCGAAACACCGTTACATCCAGAAAAACTGACTGTTTGGTGCGCTTTATGGGCTGGTGGAATCCTTCTTCAAAAACGATGAAGACCACAACATTACAGTCAATGGTGATCGGTATAGAGCCATGATTACTAACTTTTTCATTCCTGAATTGAACAATCATGATGTCCAGGAGCAGTGGTTCCAACAAGACGGCGCAACATGTCACACAGCTCGTGCCACAATCGATTTATTGAAAGACATGTTTGGTGACCGCCTAATTTCCCGTTTTGGACCTGTGAATTGGCCTCCAAGATCTTGTGATTTAACACCACTAGACTATTTTCTGTGGGGATATGTAAAGTCATTGGTCTATGTGGATAAGCCACAAACGCTTGACCATTTGGAAGACAACATTCGCCGTGTTATTGCCGATATACGACCACAAATGTTGGTAAAAGTCATCGAAAATTGGACGTCCAGATTGGACTACATCCTAGCAAGCCGTGGCAGTCCTATGCCAGAAATCATATTTAAAATGTAATGCTACAAGATTATCTTTCGAATAAAAAAAATTCATGTCAATCGAATAATACATCGTTGTTTTTTTTGCAATTTAAAATTCTATACCTCTCAAAAAAACACCCTTTACATATTATTAAGACATTTAATGATGTGGCACTGCTGGCAGCTATGTAAATGGACTACATATAATTTGTGCATTATATCAGGACACTATCAGAAACATTTGGATGCTGTATGAGATTAAAGATTAATAAGACTAAGGATTCTATTGTATTTGAATGTTAACAAATTTTCAAAGCCCGATGAATGAATTTCTTGATCTCGGAAATGGGGAACGTACTAAAAGTTTCACGAGCTTCTAGATCGCGGTTGTGGCTTGAATATGTCGATTCTGGTGAGACCATACCAACAAAGTCTAATTGCCATGGGTAGATCATAGATTCAAAAAAACACCATCATAGATTCGCTCTAGTGGCGTAACAGAGAATATAAGCCCCCCTCTGCAAAGATAGGTTTGGGGCCTCAAGCACGGATTTTACATAGGATAAGTATTTGGCGTCAGTCAGGCTTTGGGCCCCCTAGATCCCTGGATCCCCCCTCGTGATTCGGGGTCACGGGGGTGTACTTTACGCCACTGGTTAGCTCATCCTATTACAGAGTGTATAGACAGGTGTAATGCATAATAGACAGAGCACTGAATGGGTGTTGAGATATTCTAGACAATTCGTTAAAATTGGATGCTAAGTATGGCTATGAGTTAATGTTTAGTACATAATTTTCAACGATAGCCTAATTGGACCCTGGGGATTGTGAGGGCTCGTTGATTGGAGCACGATCCTTGTAGTGTGTGTAAGACGTAAAATCCTATTTTATTGAAAACCTCTCCGTGATATCATTTTCGAAAACGGACAGTGACAACATGATGGCGTAAGAAATCAGCAGTATCTTTAGGTGACATCCCAGAATCAAATAATTGGATATGGTAGTTACGTACCCACATCTTAATTGATCCAAATGAACTTTTTCTCTAAGGATGCATGAAACACAACAGGTGTATGCGAATTATCCACCAGCACTGTAGGACCGTAATCGAAGCGTTTTCTGTAGCTTGTGAATGCGTATCACTTGATTTTCTACAAAATATGTCACCTAAAGTAAAATAAAAAAAACTGCGCCCAGATATGTATTGTAATAGATGGAAAGCATAATGAGCACCGAAAATAAAGTTATTTTTTCTTTCTAGTACTTTTCGTATTGTATTAGTGCAAAAAACTAGCCACTTACGCTTTCTGTTTTTTAAATTGTTGAGCATATTATGTTTTTTTATACAAAAAAATCGAAGAAGTCCTAGAACTTTGTACATAACTTTTTATCCATTCTTTTTACCGTTTTTAATATAGAAACACTAGTTGTGCGGTTTGCCGCTAGATCTGGCAGTAGCTGATCTTGTTTGTTTGGCAGCGCAATAAACATTTCAGTATAACTAGACATCACGTTTAAGTCATCGTTTATTTTATCATGTCTTAGGCAGTGGCGTAATGGAGAATATTAAGCCCCCCTTCAAAGTCAGATTTAGGACCCTAAGACGTATCTTGCAAAGGATTGAGAAACCCTAACTTAAAGTACTCCTTAGGCACCCTAGAACCTTACCCCCCCCCGGGGTTACACGTTACGCTACTGATTTTAGGAGTAAATATTTATTTTTATTAAAAACTGCTTATAACCATCATCTATAAAATTGAACTATCAACTCTTAAACAAAATAATAGTTATTGGATTTCATATTGGTACCAAGATATCCAGGTTCAGTTTTTATCTGAAGAGAGAAAAATGTTTATAGAAAAGTTAAAGTCTCCCATGTGGTAAGCACAGGACTAAAAGAGTCTAATTTTTCAATTCTTCCTACAGTAAGTCAAATTTAACGGAGTTAAATCGCCTAGAAAGCGAAACAATTCCCTCATAATATTGCTGAATAGTTCACAATATAGTAGTACTTTACAGAATGAAATACTTCTCCCTCAGAATATTTCATTCATAATGTTATATACTCATCAAAATTATTCAAGCATGAGGATTTTACTTCAAATTCGTATCAAATCATGACGGGTTGCCAAGTATTGCTTGACTAGTTAACGTTCCTCTAACATCAGGCCATATCGCAGAATATTTCGAGATAATATTTGTTCGGTTAAATGCTCAAAGTGATGTTTGATTAATATTGTTTTAAGAACAAACGATATATCAAGTAATTAGTTTAACTATGTCTGATGTATCAAATGGAGAAGCAAAGTCTGTTAGTATAATATCACGGAAGAGGAAGATTATCATAAATTATATATCAATCAATGCGTGAGAATAAGGATTGAATAGGACTATTACACATATTAAATAATTAGTTAAAGGTATATTGATGGATCTAGATCTCTTATCAGAGTGAGATATATAAGGGATAATTTATCCTTACCGAAATGGTACCATATATCTGTAAATAGGATATCAAGTCGGTTGTATAGATAGGACAATCGTTATTTCCTAAATTATTATTTTTTATAGATTTAATATTAAACCTTTGATTGAAAGTAATTAAAATTAAATATAATCGAAAAATAACAAACTTTTAATTTTATTGGGAGTTAATTTGGAGGAAGTTGAAAACACATTAGTTATAGAGTAAAACTAAAAATATTTTAGATTCATTATGAAAAAAACAAAACATATTTATTTTCACTTGCTTTTTAAAATGTAGCTTAGATACAATAAATCTCCTAGTAAAGTCTGACTATTTAAATTAAAATATATGCAGCTCAAAAGCTTGCAAGTAGATGTGATATGACACTAATTTCATTTTAATTGCCTTATGAATGTACTTAATTATACAACATTGTACCCGCTATTGTTTTATAAGTGTAAATCATTGTTCCAAATAGCAGAAGCGCCCTCTAGCGCCCATCAACTTCAGTAGAAGCAAGGTAAGGGAGAAAAATGTAATCACAATGAAAAACCCCCATATATATTTTATTTTTGTGCATTGTTTTTGTTGTTAATTATATGTTTTTTTCTTTAGGCAACCCAACTTAAATTAAAAAATAACCATTACATTAAAGATAGATTTTATTGAACTCAATCCCGAATGAAGCACCTTTAGTTCAATCTTTCACGTCCAACTCTATATCATGCTAGTCTGCGGTAACTTAGTGGTCAAGGTAACGGATTCGTGGCTGGCGTGTCTTGAGTTCGAGCCCAGTACCACTTAAGACCCGCCGTGTAGGGGAGCGATGCACGTTAATTCTCTCGAGAGCTCAAACGTTCTCCCGTTGGTGTGATAGTTAGGAGAAGGGGATGCCAGCTCAGGTGTCGTCCTCCTCACTTAACCATGGTTCAAAATTATGAGATCCGTTGCCAAAAGCCCTCGTGTAGCTGATCAATGCGACATTAATATTCACTCACTCACTTTATCATACTAATATTTTATGAGAAGCTAATTAAATAATAATAAGCCATAAAAATAAAAAAGAGCTTGTATTTATAACGTATAGCAATTTATTTTTAGCTAGCTGCATGACCCGTCGTTGCACGGGCTTTCTCTGCTTTTATGCAATTTTCCTTTCCTTCACAAAATCACCACTTCCATTATTAATTTTCGAAATCGTCCTCGCGTCACTTGACAATGGTTCAAAATTTCGAGGTGCGTCGCCGAAAGCTCTTCAGTAGGTGAACAGTGCGACTTTAAAATTCACTCACCCACTTTGCAATGTTTTCGTTGAAGCTTTTTAACCCTCGGAAACGAAAATGTACCTTTTTTAAAAATACAGTCGGACCTCTGTATAACGAAGTCGCTAAATCCCGGAAAAAAGTTCGTTATATGGAAAATTCGTTATATAGAGGTTCATCTTTTGAGATACTTTATAAACCACATAAAACAAATATATTTTAAATTCATAAACACAATATATTAATGAAAGTAATTACTCACACCTTTTTTAAAATTAATATATATTTATTTTATGTATATTACCCATAAAAAAAAAAGAAAAACTCCAAGGAAAATAAGAAAACAGAATGTTGAAGAATTCATTGTATTTTCAATATTAAGAAAATAATTTTAACTAAAATTAATGAATTTTAAGGACATTTTAAAAATTAAGCATAAAAGTAATATTAAACATACATTATTTTATAATTAGAGTATGGGGACACAGGACAACTCCCCTGAGGATGAAAGAGAATATTGAAGATGTTTCCAGTGAACTGGGCAATGGGGGTTAAAGGAGGCCCATCCTACAAGAAATGTCCAGAACTCTATTGTTCTCGGCAAGTTAGAATCTAATAAAACCACTTCCAAGATTTATGACCCCCATAAAATGTGTTAAAGAGAGAATAGCTTGAAATTTTTTCAGAAATACTTTAAAAAAAGGGAGAACAAAAATTAAGTCACAAAAGAAAAAGTTCGTTACACAGAAAATGCACTTCTATAGAGAGGTTATTTTACGAAGAAAATCATGAAATGTTCAAAGTTCCAGGAAAAAGTTCGCTATATAGAAAAAATCACAATGTAGAGGTTCGTTATATAGAGGTTCGACTGTAATTTTATGTTGAAGAAAGACAAAAAAGTAGATATTTTTAAATTAACAAAAAATTCCACACCTATATTACATATTGAATTAAAATTGTGAGCGTTTTTTGAAATGTTCAACACACAGGAAAAAGTTCCACGCAATTATTTTTATAAATGAAGAATTTATTAAATGTTGGATTTAAATTTTGAGTACTTTTTAAAAATTGGTAAAAAAAAAAAGGTTTCGGCCTTTTATTTTTTAAATCACTGATTCTAAAAGATCAAAGTATGCATTTTTAAAAAATCATTTTCATTTAAATGCATCGATTTGGATTCAGGATTTAGCTTATATGTGTGAAAAAGAAAACAATATTAGTGCAGTACAACCCAAACTTTAGTGCTGACCTCTGACAGCCTTGCGTGTATGAGTGGGCGCGGGAGGAAGTATCCAATCGATGTAGGGAAGTTGATTCGCGGGAGGGTGTTAAGGACACCATAAAAGTCACTCAGGCGGTGACTTCACTCAAAATTGGGTGGGACTCTTTCGTCACGGCTCTTAATTCACATGTTGTGAGAAAGATCGTTTATGTTACTGGGTTGCATCTGTACTTATGCCCAATGATGGTCTTTTTTAACATTTAAAACCATACAGCAAAGTGCATGCATTAGTGATGCAAAGAATATTTTGAATTTTTAATAATGAAAATAATATTACTTATAATTAATTAATAATGAAAATAATAATACTAATAATGAAAATAATTTTAACTTAAAATGGAAACGCCCACAAAACTAGTAAAATATGTACTAGTATATAGTACTAGTAAAATTTAAGGAGACGCATGTTGTACTGTGTGTTAAGAATTTCTAGTTATAAAATAGCATATGTTTAAAATTGCTTGTATGTTTTAAATTAGAAAATGCCCTAAAAATTGATTAATTTTAATAGAAAACTATTTTCTTAATGTTGAAAATACAGTATATTCCTATACATTCTTTTTTCTTGTTTTCTTTGCAGTTTATCTTTTTTTTAATGATATATACAAGGGTAAGATATATAAAATAAATAGATAATAATTTATAAAAAAGTGTGAATAATTCTTAATATATAGTGTTAATGAATTTAAAATATGTTTTATATGGTTTATAAAGTATATTGCAAGATGAATCTCTATATAACGAATTTTCCATATAACGAACTTTTTCTAGAGGTCCGACTGCATATATATATATACAATATATAGCGTAATCAGAGTGGTTTAAAATTATACTTGCTGAATTTAGTTTCCACTATGAATTTGTGAATCTAAATCTCGTTGACAGGATGGAATAGATTAGTTGATTTTGATGCACCTTTATTTGATATACAAAGGCATTTCTAACAGTAAACACAAATATGGACAGCACAACGCGAAAACAAAATACGAACTTCAGCAGGTTACATTATAAAGATAAGAGACGGTCTGAATTTTCCAGAAAATCTCGGCATTTTATATGATGCTTACTACCAAATGGTAATTACGAACGGTAATTAGCAGTCTCAACGAACTAATGATCCAACTATATTTTTATTTTAAAGATAAAACAGAAGGGTTCAAAAATTCAAAGGGTAAAAATCTGGGGTGGGTTAAAAGAAGATCTGATTAATCTGGTCATTTTAACACTTTATGACTCTGAAGCTATCGAACTTCCATGTAATATGGTTGATCAGTGTATTTGCATTCTATGTGTTTCAGAAATGAGGCAATCTGACGATGATTAATTTTATGTGCTCAAATAAAATTTACAATGTTGGGGACTATTTCTAAACTATGTCCGAGAGAGATATTTTAAACTTTTGATCCTGGCAAACACAAAGAAAATATTCAAAATTATTATAACTATGCTGTTTGCATGTTTCTTTTAATCTTGCAACAACTCCTTTGTAATTAATACCTGTCATGATAGGGGCACCACTTTAGTCGCAAGACAAAAACAACTTTTCCAAAACTTCCATAAGTGCATCAAAAATATCAGTTCCAGTTATTGTATAATGTAGAACTGGTGTCTAAAAGTTCTACATTTATTTCTAAATTAACATGGTATCCGCGAATAAAAACGTTGTGTGTGAGCTGAATGATAGTTCGAATATCTGTACTTTCATCAATTACAATAGAGCGGGTTTGAAATTGCTTATATTGTTGAATTTTGCTGATTTCTCAAATTCTCGGCTATTTCATCAACTCTGATAGCTACAGTATTTCAACTTAAACAAACACTGTAAAATTTTTGTTTGTTTGTGCTGGATATAATACATCTGCCGCTTTAATTAAGCAATCACTAATAAATTCCTCTACAGTAATGTTTCCGATCTCTGTGTGTTTGCGATTAATAGTGAAGTGAATTTAAGAATTTAATGAATTGCATTTGTTTTGCTAAAATTAAGCGAAAATTTTTAATAAAATATAAAAAGTAATTTTTAATCTAAATACTATTTTTATAATCAAATGGAATTTCTTTTAAAACAAGAATAAGCAGCTAGTAAACATGCTCTAAATTTATAAAAAGTTCACCACAAATGCATTGTTGTAAAATGAAAAAAAAAGCTAAAAAGCTTCATATTTACAAATTTTGAAAAATTCTAGGTAGGGCGCGTGCTGGACATGACTGCTGAAAAGTAAAACGACAATAATTTTATTTTTTAGTACAACACTTATATGTTGTTATATAAAACTCTTCCGTCCCCCATTCTTTTGTTTCTTCTATTTGTGCTACTCATACTTTCTGTGCTATTTTTTTTGTTTGAAAAATGAGAGTGAAGGCAAAGAATGCGTAAGACCCGTGATCGTTCACCTCTGAAAGAAAACTCGCTGTATGATGACCATATGCTGCATGATGATCACATGCATGTTAGAATAAAGTCTCTTGAAGGTCATTTCCCTGATGAAAGTAAGTGATTTTAAGTGTGTTAGCCCTCCCCTGCCCAAAAGCAGGTCATCACTAATAAAGAACACCGCTAAAACTAATATTAATATCCTAGATACTCTACAAAATTCAACAATCCGAATGATCGTTAAAGCCTCAAGGTACATGAGAAATGACGACATTCGGAAAGCTATTAAAATCAACAGTTTTAAATCCTACATCCAGAAAATAGCTAAAAAGTTCTTTAACTCTCTGCAATTCACTAATAATATAGCAATATGTTAAACTTAAATACCTATATAATCCTCATGATTCAACTAAAAGACCGCGAAGAATTCTTCTCGACTCTTACAATCCACCATAAATTTTTTAATCTGTGCAATTTTTATTGCACAACTATTGCAAAATTTTTAATCCTTTATTTATTTTTATTTAATTTCTTAAAATTTGTCGTATCCCCACCATCTGGGCTTGCCCATCCCCCTCTCTCTGAGAGACTTGAGCAGCCTATGAGAGTCGATTTCATCACCCGCCATGCACCAATAAGAGATCTTCTTTTCAGCTCTCCGCCATGAACTCAGAAATCCGCACAACCCAGGAAATAACTCTAACAATTGGCTCGACCAATCAGCTGCTTCCTACATGCTAGCAGGATACAACCCACAGTCGTTCCACATATATTTTTCGGATATGGGATGGAGGCTCGCTTCGCGAGCCATATGCCTAGAATTGTCACCGTAGTCACTAATAAAGAAACTATGAAGGGGGGAGGGGCAGACCAAATCGATTGACAGCACCACGCGCGCTTCCCCGGTTTCCTGTTACACATTTCCATCCCTTTTCACGAAATCACTCACCGAGAGGAAAGATGTCACACATAAAAAAATACCAGCCTAATTTTCTAATTATTTGTTAATTAGTTTCGAATAAAAAATTTGTATTTCTTTGACTATTGTTATATTACTAACTTCTATGTTTAATAATGCACCACATATGTTAAATAACCACTTTTAAACTCTTGACAATATTATTTTATCATTTCACTGAAACAGATCAGACATTTGTTCAATCCCATATTTTCATCAGGGAAATGACCTGGAAGAAACGTTTTTTTAACTTATCCCGTCAATTTATCATATCCCTTAGGGATTTGATCAAATTCCTAATTTCATCGTTTCCTGTGACAGATACATAAATTAGCCGATCCCTTAACTTTCGCTTTAAAACAGCTCCACAAGTTCTCAAAATGTACGATACTCTTTAATTTTTTAGAAAATAGTTCTTAAACAAAAAAAAAATCTCGTAATTCTTACATTAAATACTTAACGAAGATTATTTCCTTGTAAAAAGAATCTGCTGTGTGGAAACATAAAATGGAGATTTGATACGTTTTCTTTTTTGTCCTATTGAAAAAGTGTTGCGTATTCTCTTTGCACAGGGTGATCGAAATATTTCTTTCAGAAGCGATCTGTTTTACCTCTCAGTAGAGATAAATTTGTAGAAGTAAACTATGTAAGTCATAGGAACAAACTTTCTTTCTTGGGAGGACAGACGAAAATAAAAAAAAAAAAATATATGCGAAGTGACAAAGTCGAATAAAAGATCTGAAAATATATGGTTTCCGAAGGTATTGCATCATAACTTGCCTTCTCTCTTGGCGACAAAAATCTAAATATTCCGATTCCTTTCTCAAGTAACTTTAGACTCTATGTTTGACATTCCAAAGAACATATTTTTATACTATTTTTTAAAAAAATTGCTGTAGTTATATATGTTTGAGTATACTTACTTAAATCTAAATATCTAAATTATTTTTTTTTTAAAAAGAATTAATGCTCGTGGTTGCAAATATTTCATATTATAAGCTTGTTTTAAACTTATATTATGTGAATTAGATTAGAATTTGATTTAATCTTATAAAGATGACTTAATATCATGCCAGTTTAAAAGAAAATATCGTTTTTCAGTATTCGTTTTCTTGTATAAAAGTTACTATTGTTTCAGTAAGAGAGAGGATACTTTTTCCCAGCATGCAGTTATCGACTTTAAAACGCCATTTTATGCAAAATGCGTTTCTTTATCGAAAAAAATTGAACCGTGGTTAGGGATATTGCTGAAAAAGTTATGAGAATAATTAACTAAAATTTTCGTGAATATTTTGTGTAGCAAAAAATTTTTTCAACCTTTTTTTTATTTAAAAATTTATGCATTATTATAAAATGTTTACCATTTATAAACAAAACAAGTATTGTATTCTCTTAAGCGAATTTGCATGTTGACCAAGGTAGCATGTTCTTTAACATTTTAATATTTTTATCTTTTAAGTCATTTAAAAAATGGATTATAATGTTACCAATAAATGTCCAAAAATTGAACATTTGTTCTTAAACATATTGCTCAGATTGAATCATGTTTATGTAAATGTTCAGCAGTTTTTTCCCTTTATGATATTAATTTTTCCTTTACAATTTTAGCTCTTTCCACCAATAATTTACTAAAAGGTTTTGTGAACGACTCACGCAACTTCAAAACTATTTGATATATTTTCTTAATAGGAAATAGGATAGAATAATATGACTAGAATGCTATAGATGTATTTAACCAAAAACGTAGGAAAACACACATCTGTTGATCTCTCTCCGAATTATTTCAAATATCAATTATTTATTTCTATTTTTTGGAGTATTATGTAATTGTATAAATGTAAAAAGAAAGCACACGCCCACACACATATTTAAATAGATTGAGAAATTTAAAATTTTAAAAACATATATTTCCTTTAAAATCTGCTTGAGCTCATAGATGATAAGCTTTAATGAATTTCAATTATTATAACTGTATTTCAGAAAAGGTCACCACTTCGTTAATGTTTTATTGTTTAATTTGTGTGTTAAAAACAGAAAAAGTTTCAGAAACGACAACTTTAAATAGTGTTTTAATGGTTTCAGTCAAAATTAAAAAAATGACAAGAAAAAAAGGAGGGTGGGGAACGTTATCAACCAATAAAAAGAAAAAGAAGAAAAATGACACCTGGTTCATATTTTTTTTTACTAAACATCGCTTTCCGCCATTAGTTTTAAGTAATATTTGAATGTTCTGCTTTCCTGTTAACTAAACTAAATTCAGACCTTAATGCTTTTAAATACTAAATAAAGAATTTCCAAAAGAGATGGTTGATCTTTTTACAATGATAAAATGATAGTCATACACAAGACAGCTCTCAACAAGATCTATTTTATACCCCTACCTGCCTCCAGCCCTGTTATCTTTTCCAAGTAGCCTTCTCAAAGCATTTGCCCATCCATTTAAGCCTTGACGTCGTGTCTTCCTAATAATTGGACATCGCAATTCTAGAACCTCAGCAGCTCTTCGCGAAAGATGAGCGAGCCATATTCACGATTACATGCTTCCAGATTGTTCATCGCCCAACAGTCTGATACAGCCTTAATGCATTAATGTGCACGGGAATCCATTACCCAATTTATAATCGCCGGGGCCTTCTGTATCTACTAGAGGAAAACGATGTTTACAGCTCAATGTATGGATATGATATTACTCTGTGTCTCGTGGTGTTACAAATCATGTTAGCTTTAATGACTAGGGTTTCGATTGTGAAGGTGATATGTAACTTTGTCATTTGCTTTTCAGCCATTTAGAATGGCCAGAGCAATCGCACGTTTTAGGTGGGTGCACTTTGGGTGTATTTGAAGTGCATTAGGAGTTAATTATTCTATAAGGGATTATAATTTAGTTAGGTTGAGTTTGGATTATTTCAAAGAGTAAAGTTATTTTAATATTACCTTCATGCATGAAATTCTACGATAATCTTATGATTTTTATATAATTACTTTACTTAAGAGATGAGTATGAAGTACATTTTTATGCTACTGTATTATTTATTCCTTAGAATAGTTTTAATTATATTTTTAGAACCAATTTGTTTTAGCACAGTGGTAGAACCCCCCTCAGTATAGAGGGCGCTGCTTGTAATAACATGTGTTGTTGACACCTGAGATCTTCTGTACGTGACCGAGTGCAGACGCACTCCATATTCCATTAAACTTATTATTTAATCTTACACTTGTCTTCGATGATTTATTGAATTTAATTGAGTCTAACGGATTGTGATGATATGAAAGTTGATTGATATAAAAGCATTCTACCACTGATTAAATGAACCACCGATGATCGTAACATTGGTGCATCGGCCGGGAATCGGAAATTGATGATCGAAACACACAGTGTTTCCTAGTAATCTTTTGAACTATATTTATCCTATGCTGCATTCTCAATTTATCACTATGATTTACAAAAAAAAAAAAAAAAAAATAGTTTAATAGATTCCTTATTGTCAATATTTAAATTCTTACTGAAAATATAAGATAATTTTCTATACACACACATTATTCAAAATATAAAAAACATAAAGAGTCAAATTATTTACTTCTTAATCGTATATCAGGTTTTCCAAAGTTTCACTAGCCAAAGTAATGTGGAACACTAACTCATCTATAAAATCAAAAAAATTTATTGACGACAAAAAAATTTTTTAGAAGATAATTTACATTATGCATGTACAACATCTTCCTCTTGACAATAGCGATCTACTTGAAAAAGAATTGAGTCGTACAAAAATCATAAAACTTATTAAATTCAGCTTCCTAATCTGCATAGGTATCCAAGATTTTAAAATATTTTGATTAATTAAGTTTGTTAGAAATTTTCTCTCATTGAGAGTTTTACAATTTTTTTACTATTTAATAAGTTCTAAACTTAATTTGATCTGCATACAATGCAGTAGCTCATGTCGGGCAGTATGGCGATCCTGATTGGCGTAAAACCGCCATCCAGGCTCACAAAGTATCTAATTTTCCCACATATGTGGCGAGTATAAGGCACATTTTTATATTATCGTATTGTTTCATCCTTAGAATAGTTTTAATTATATTTTCTAACTAAAATCAACTACAGTGAACCCTATATTTCACACTCGAACTTATTCTTAAAAACTACAGATTTCATGTTATCAATATACAAATTCTTACTGCAAATATTATGTTATATTTTCTGCTCACTCAACATTTAAAAGAAAAAAAAAATATTTTTTCAATATTATTTTCTCAAATACGCGATGCTTATATTTTTCAAATTTGATTTTGATAATGTGGGCAACGAAATATATCACATTTTATACATTAGTTAAAAAAAAATTCTCCCAGTTCTTGAGTTTTGATTAAGAACATTTATTGAATCTTGAATAATTATTATCGTGCAATTTTATAATTTCACTTTCAGCAATGCGATTTAAAATTTTGTTGCAAAATTAATCTATAAATTTTCCTCTTGAATGATGATTTTACACATAGTGTATGATTTCGCTAACATTCACTTTCCAAAACAAATGTTTCATTATAGGAAGTTTGATAAATGATTGCTATAAATTTATAAATCAGCGTTTATTTTCCTGAATACTCTGCTTTCAGTGCTGCACAATTTTGTAATTTTTTTGTATTAAAAATTAAGTAAAAATTATGTATATTACAAACTATTACACAATATTTAAAATTTTAAAAATTATTTAATTTTTATATGATAAATTCCTATTATATATATATATAATAAATTTTCCTTAAAATCTTTGTTACTTCCTAATATATCTAGAGATAAAGCTTGCTTGTAAGTATTTGAAAAATCTAATTTAGAATGTTAAATAAAAAAAAGGTTAATTCCAATGAAAAATACAGAACATGTTGTTATATAATATGGATGATAAACTAAAACTTTTTTCCGATACACATTTGTGTAAAATATATCTGTGGTATGTGCTGTACTCTACAGTCACACATTTGCCTAGTGTGCAAAGTCGCGGACCTTATGGATGTATGTGTGTGCACGCAAAAAGAAAAAAAAATCTTCACCAATTGGATTCTGGAGGCTGTAGAGGTATATAGATGGAGGCTACGCTTCAGAGGTAGATGGAAGCGTGCAAAGATGTTATAATAGTAAGAAAAAGAAATAAGCAAATTTTAAGAAGAATAAGCGATGTATATATATATATATATATATATATATATATATATAAATAAGAAAAAAGAGGTATAAGAAGAGACAGAGTTTTGAAGGATTAGAAGAGTTGTATATGTAATACCTGATAAAAAGTGTGCCCTGCCATTCAGTGTGACATCTCAAATTAGGTCAAACAATCACAGATGCTGTCAGTGTCGTAATGGAAATTATTAGAGTCCCCCTGCAAAGACAGGTTTTGTGCTCCAAGCTAGATCTTACAAAGGGTACGTACTTGGCGTCAGTCAGATTTTGGGTCTCCCCGCAATGCGCCACTGCGTAACGTACACCCCCGCATCTCGGGGGGTGCAGGATTAAAGGGGACCCAAAGTCTGACCCACACCAAGTACGTACTCTTTGTAAGATCCGGCTTGGGGCCCAAAACCTGACTTTGCTGGGGGGCTCTAATATACTCCGTGATAACACTTGTTGCTCTTTCCTTCGACATTCATCAAGCTGTCATTTCAAGATTACAAAAACAAACAAAAAAATTGGACAAGACAATCAGTTACCCCAAAACCTGTGGTCTGTTACTTAACGTACATGAATCCAGTATCAAATCACTATATTACTATTGTATTCAAGCGGATTCAGAAAACAATCGCTTGCATAATCCTGTGACATCTATGATTGCAGCGTCCATTGGTAAGACAGTATTTTCCAATATTGTGCGTCGAAGCCTACACATGAATGGACTGTACTTCTAGGTATACATGTCTGTGTTTCTCTATACATCTAATTCAGAAGAACAGGATTAAAGTGATCTCGGAAACATGTGGATTGAACTGTGGGATACTGGGTCAGCTTTATGTTCATGGATGGATCGAGAATTGCAATGGAACAGGATTTAGAGACAACAAGGCTCATGGAATCGATCTCAAAACATCATTGAGCATCACGCATTCTGGGATGAAAGCTCCATGGTGTGCACGGATTTTGGATATCGAACTGACCTGAACGTCAATAGATATGATCCTTTGACGGCTATCCGATATTAGAACGAGGTCCTACAGCTTATTGTGAGATCATACGCTTCAAGAGTGGGCCTACTTTCAGTTGAATCAAAAATCTCAGTTTTTTGCTATGCACGTCGCCATAGAACTGAAAGCATCGACGACTATATTGAGAACAAAGGAATGCGCATATGAATTTGTTGACGTTTATGTTCGATCTTAGTTCTTTTAAAAGTTTTTGGGATATCTCTGCCATACTATGTCTGCACACTAGCCACTCTGACCCCAGAATTGATTGATTACTAATAGTATGGTAATTACGCGATTTCGAGGTGCTCGATTACCTTATGGTAAACTTGGACTCATGTTAAAAATTTGAATGAACATGAAGGGGGATCACATACCCTATAATTATCGGTTTTGTTTGTTTTGAATGCCATTCTCATTTGGCTGACAAATCAATATGACTTTATCTTGTAACATGGAAATCCAGTGATATTTTTTTTTAATAATTGTAACTATTTGTTTTACTTAAGGTATCCGACTACGTTCGGAACAGTTATTTTCAAAAGCGCATAAATGGATAATTTTCATGATATTTAGTGTCAATTAGATTAAAATATATGCATAAAATTGTTTTAAGAACATTTTGACAGAAGAAAATTATATATTTAAATACAATATTTCGGCAAAAAATTAACTTAGAATAATCTTTTTTCCAAATGTTCTCCTTTTGTGAAAAATGCTTCTATTAGAATAATATTTTGCCTGTCTATACCTCAGACCTCCGTTCAGAGGCTCAACTAGAATTTTTGACATACATAACTTAGAAGTGGGTTTATTCATATTTTACGTCAACAGAGGGGAGCAATTTTAAGAAAAAAACGCGAATAATTATTTCAATTGGTGTGGTAACTCTGAAAATAAGATGAATTTTTCAAAAATTCTAGTTGAGCCTCTGTAGAGAGGTCTGAGCTATATACAGGCAAAATATTATTATAATAGAACCATTTCTCACAAGATTAGAACATTTGGAAAAAAGATTATTCTAAGTTAATTTTTTGCCAAAATATTATATTTAAATAAATGTTTTTTTGTCAAAATGTCCTTAAAGCAATGTTATGTATGTATTCTAATCTGAGTGACAATAAATATGAAAATTATCCATTTATGCGCTTTTTTAAAATCATGGTTCCGAACGTAGTCGGATACCTTAAAGCATGAACATATTTGCAACCTTCTTGTCACATTTCGTGCCAATAAAATTTACAGTTGTCAATTTTTCCGCGTTTAATCACTTAATACTTCAAAGAATTCAACTTTCCTTTTAAAGATATCCAAAGCTAGCTTTCTAGAAAGTAAAATATTAATAGATTAAACACTTTCTGTATTTTTAAATATCTTGTTTTAAGTCTACATAAACAGCATAATGAAGTAATAAAATATTAAAGAGGAAGTTTTTTTTTATTGATAAAATACTGAATAATATATTACCATACCTTCAAAATAGTTTTAGTTAAAAAGAAAAGAGAGTTTTTTATACGTTTATGTTACATCAATGAAATCAGTTCTGTTTAAAACTTAATGCAAGGTGAGTTTGTAATATATTTGGAAAATATTTTCAAAGATATTACTAAACGGAATGGTAGATTGGATTTTTCTAAAATAATTTCTTGCTCGTTAAATTGCGAGATATGATCCTGTTAATTATAAAATTGTATAAATATTTCAACTTATAACACATTTTGCAAAAATTCTTGGATCAGATCCTCCAAAATATTATAATAGAACTATTATACTAAATTTCCTAATTTTCCCAAAACAGATTTTCAAAATATTGCGCTTTTTAAAAATGGATTTGCAGAGAAATAATTAAAAATGTACGCTTAATAACGCCATCTATCTATCTACTTATCTATATACATAAGAGTAAAAGGAATCACTCCTTCACTAACTTATCGTGAGCTCTCTCCAACTATAATACCTACAGATTTGAAATTTTATAAGCAAGTTTCTTTTGTTAAGTAAATATCCACTAAGAACGGGTTATAAATAATATTGGGTTACAATTGTGTTATAAAAAATAAAAAAAATCACACATTTTTTAAACTATTAGATGAA
Source organism: Trichonephila clavipes (assembly GCA_019973935.1). Classification (NCBI taxonomy): domain Eukaryota; kingdom Metazoa; phylum Arthropoda; class Arachnida; order Araneae; family Nephilidae; genus Trichonephila; species Trichonephila clavipes. Next base: position 1,051,276 of record BMAU01018507.1, read on the forward strand.
TGCAGATTTGAAATTTGGTAAACATATTGCTTTTGATAAGGAGAGACCTCTAAAAACCGAAATCCACTCCCTAGGGCAAGGATGGTGAACCAGTGGCATGCGGGGCATCAATGGCACGTGACACAATGTTTTAGGCACGCGAGTGATCAAAATGGCTTGCATTTTATTTCAAAATAACAAAGTACACTATGAAGTATTACGAACAAACGCGAGTGATCGTCACGGGGAGCATCTTCGTTTGTTATTGTCTTGCCTTAGTTACTTCGTGGACTACAGTTGCTTATTATGCAAAATTTGTCTAGGAATAGCACATTCAATTTCATTGACACAATTGTATTTTAAAGTTCATTTGTATTATATTTACGATTTTTAACTTTTATTCAACAAGGCTAGTTCAGAACAAAAAGTGCAAGATAGTAAGCGTAACAGAGAATTTCTAACTTTGTGAATCTAGAAACATGGCATTATTAGTAAAGACGACAAAAGTGGTGCGTTTTTTATGTTCTGGAACAGTAGTATGCAGAACATCTTCACTAAAACGGCATTTTGAAACAAATCCTCTTGTCAAAAAAGGGAACCACAGCAAAAATAAATTGTTTAGAAATCGTTTGGCAGATGACTCCAATTCAGCATGCATTCTACCAAAAGTAGCTTCTTACAATCGTAACATAAATTATTTGTCATCCACACAATTTGCAGCAACAGAAGTCACACTAATAATACTTTAATTTGAATTACACGCATAATTAAAACATTTTCTGCTGTACAGTGCAGTAGGTATTTTTACGTAGTAAATAAAGAGTTTCGAGTTGTTAGAATTTAGTTCTATTCTTTTTATAATAATCACAAGTCAAAATTATTTGACGACGCGTCTATACCTCATCAAACATTTCTTAAGAAAAAGTGGCACGTTGATGCATAAAGGTTCGCCACCCCTGCGGTAGGGCAAGTGTGTCAGACTCAAAAGACTAACTTTGACCAAGTAAACAAGGTTTAACTGTAGGTGGGCCGGAAAAAAAATCAATACTCATAGAAACGTAGTTTTATATTTCGAATAATACAGTTAAAAAAAACATATATAATGGAACAAGAACAATTTAATGTTAACATCCTGATACTTGACATCTCTTCTCTACTACTACCTTTCCTATTTCGGGAGGAATTTTGATATTTTATTATATATTATTAGTTCCCGATACACTGGCCGGGTCGCAAAAATGTTCGTTGAGGGGGCGAGAGTTTAACACTTCTCCTCTTGGGGGTTAAGGGAGGTAAAAGGAGTATATAGAGAAAAACATTCCCGTTTTTTAATTAATAGACTATAAAAATAAAATTTGATGAGCTATTATTTTTTAAGTAAAGATCTTCTAAGAACGGGACTTGTGAAAATGAACTCTAAATGGGTAAATATGGTTGCTTAAAATATAATTTACTTACCGTAAAATTCGACGTATAACCGCCACCTCTCTTTTCAAGCTGCATTTTTTTTAATTTTAAGGTATATTCCCCGTATAACGCGCATTCCTTTTTTACGAAGGAGTCAGCAATGTATGTTATCAATGCAATTATGTTTTAAAGCCATTTATTCGAGGCATTACCCTAAGATTTTTTTAAAAAATAGTATATTTCTATAGAAAAGCAGCCCTTTAAGTTCATAAGGAATGACATATATTTTAAATAAACAGTATTTAGATCTTTGTAGAAGTACGAGTTTTTCTTATGCACACATCTCTTTTTTTATTTTTGAAGCTATCATTTTTATACCCGGCGCATAACGTGCACCCGTGAATTTCGATCTTATTTTTGTGTTAAAAGTGCGTGTTATACAAGGGATTTTACGGTAATTACGTTTTAATAAGTTCAGTTCTGTCCTTTTTAAATCAAGAGGCGAGGGCTATAATGATGTTTTTCAATACTATCGAAAACTTATTAATCGAACTTAGATATCAATAACTTAAAACAGAAAAACGTTATACAACATCATGAAGTACCCGATGAAGTGGGTGGGAAAATGATTAGTTTAGTATATATTTTGTTTTTACATTTAAATGTTTTCAGCTCATTTTTTTACAAATCGTAGCATTAATCGTAGCACATCATCATACTAACAACAGTTTTACAAAGCATAAATTTAACTTATTTCAAGTAAATCATTCAGAAAATTTTTATGGTGCTAAAACTTCAGGATTCAACATAATCGGAAGCATTACACTCAATTCAACTCCAAAGCTTTCTTTTATCATCTTAAATCTAAGCATGCGGTAACTCATGGCATATCGCAGCATAAAATTCGCACTAGATTCACACTCGCTTTTTCAGATCATCTTTTTAAGAGAGAGAAAAAAAAATCTCGAAGTAAAAGGGGGGTATGAGAGAGAGAAGGAGAACTGGGGGAAAATTATGGGTCCAAGAAGATAAATTAACTTCATCTTTCACGAAAGTTCTTCATATCTCAAGTTAAAACAACCCACATATATCTATCGTCGACCCGATCTCTCTTTCGAACCCTATATATATACACACATATATCTTTTTTTTATATTTTATTTTATTTTATTTTACTTTAAAAAAAAAAAAAAAAGTGAAAAGCGAGTGAAAATAAAATCATCATTTCTGAATCTCCAATCTCCTTGAAAAACCATTCTTTTCAAAGTACTCGTGAAAATCAAAAAGGATAGGGAAAAAAAGGAATAAAATAAAAAATGTAGGGAGGGAAAGTTTAGATAGTGGGAGAGAAGCGCTTTAAGCTCGGAATAGGAAACAATAAAAAATCAGTGGAGAAAAAGACTGCACAGAAAGGGAGAAAAAAATTGAGAGCGAGTGGGGAAAATATATGAGGGCCTAAAGTGTGGCTGATATATTTATATGGAGACTAAAGAAGGAGGATGCAATGGTGGAAAAAAGTGGTTTTAAGACCGTCGATAAATTGGAGACCAGAGTGACTTCCAAGTCTAGTCTTACTGGCGGCAGGCATCTTCACACTCGTCCCAGACCCTCCTCCATGCTGCTGCAATGCGGCTGCAACAAGTTGGCGAGATAGGAGGCATCGCCAAAAGGCTATATTGGGAGGATGGAGACAGAAAATAAAATCTCTTAACTATTAATTAGGAATAGTTAATGTCAAGGCTGTATAGTTCAGTGACTTACTCATTATCAGATGTTTGAGCAGAGTAATAAATATGTCGAGGAAGTAATATTATGAGTAGGTATGGGAATAACCCGACCACAAAGGCAAATATCTGAACGAGGTAAAGAAGATTAATATTTATTTATAACATAGTGCTTCCAAACAAAGGCATTTTTATTATGATGTATGATAGACTGAATGGAAATTGCACTCACAGGGGGAGCACAAAGAAACATTGAATATTATATTTCAATAAAGCTTCGTTGACAGAGTTGCATGAAATGACTCTAAAGAAACGTGAAAATTAATACTCTAAGAAATGATAATTATCAGAAAAGTGCCATGCTTGTATTTAATATGTACACGCAAAAGATGGCAAATAAATATTAATAATGGAGCAAAACTAGATGCTAATTAAAAGTTGAGTAAGTTATAAAAACAATAGCAAACATCTCAAATTTTGGATTAAAAATTTTTACGTATCAAACATTGTTTTTTATGGATTGATATTCATAATTCATTGCTTCAGATACCATAAAACACCAACAAAAATATTGAGGTAATCATTATACATAATACTGATATGTGTTTTTGTGTATATATACCGTATTTACGCGAATCTAAGCAGTCATTATTATATTATAAAAAAATAATAATTGTGTGTAAAAGGTTCATCAATATAAGAAGTTGACAATTAAGTTATTTTACCGCTATTAAAAACTTTCAAATACATACATGAAGCTATAACTACTCTAGCCGTCACACTATCATGCTTCGAAAATGATTCGTCACAGCTGATTTCGGAATTGGTGCCGGCGTCGACGTTTTCCCACATAAAGTCGAGTGCATTTGTTTTTTTAAAATAATGTGTTATAGAGGAATGTAGAAAAAAATATTGTTGAACATTTATAAGTAAAAACTACATCATTTTGCTTGCACCATCGAGGTATATTTGTCTCATTCGTGTTAAATTTTCAGTGGCCGCTGTTCTGTTTTTTCTGCATATAAAACTTATTCTCTTTTCATAGTTGCGTCATAGTGAACGCGTCTTGATGCCATTACCGATATCTTTGAAGTTTAAAAGAATGCGTACGCAAAAAAAAAAAAAAAAAAAAAAAAAAAAAAATCCTAAATATGAGCAAACAACGATGTTTATTTAGGATATAAGGAATACAGAAGATAAACTGTCGAATAAGATAAGTCATCGATGCAAGCGGCAAGGATGGGCAGTTACATTTTTCATCTTGAAAAGGGTGGGAACACAATTTCCCCCATCAAACAATTGTTTTGCCTTCGATTCTAAGCCGTACCCGATTTTCAGTAGCACTGACACTGGAAAAATAGTGCGGCTAAAATTCGAGTAAATATGGTCTATTTATAAAGTGAAAGAAAGTATAGTTCGATATCATTCTTTTCCGCAATTATATTAATTTCTTTCCAGGCATCACCAGGTAATCTGTTTAAGAAATTACATGCTTAAAACTTAAGAAAATTTATTTGAGCATGGTTGCACTTCATTTTGGTACAAGTATTATCAGATGTTCATACAGACAGATAAAAATGTAAATTTTTCTTGGTGATTGAGTAAATAAGGAAATGAAACCATTTAAGAAATGTAAATAAATTCTTATGGTATACAACTACGTTCGGAACCGAGATTTTGCAAAAGCGTATAAATGGATAATATTTATGATATTTAGTGTAACTTAGATTAGAAAATGTATTTAAAATTGTTTTAAGAATAGTGTTACAATAAAGAACTATTTAAGTACAATATTTTGACAAAAAAATGAACATAGAATGACCCATTTTCAAAATATTCTCCTTTTGTGAAAAATGCTTCTATTATAATAATATTTTGCTTCTATGTAGCTCAAGCCTCTGTACAGAGGCTCAACTAGAATTTTTGAAATATATAACTTAGAAGTGGGTTTATCCATATTTTACTACAACAAAGGGCAAAAATTTTAAGAAAAAAACGCCGATAAATATTTCCATAGGAAATAACTCTGAGAAAATAATGTGAATTTTTCAAAATTCCAAGTTCAGACTCTCTGGAGACGTCTTTACTTTATAAAAGCAAAATATTATTATTTTAGAAACATTTTTTATAAAAGGAGAACATTTTGAAAAAAATGTTATAAGTTCATTTTTTATGAAAATATTGTATTTAAATAAATTTTCTGCCATAATGTCCTTAAAATAGTTTTATGAATGTATTATATTCTAAGTGACACAAAATATCATGAAAGTTATCAATTTATGCACTTTTTTAAAATCACGGTTCAGAAGGTAGTCGGATACCTTAACTAATGAAATACTGTTGTTGTCATGTCCTTCCCGTAGGGAAGGAATGAAAGTTGCCAGAGCCTGAGCGGGTTGAACATCTTTTCCAATAGATGGCGACACCCCCTATCTCCACCTCCATAATTTAGGCAGGGGACTTGAGGGGTGGGACATATATTCTCGAGCCCCCTGCACCCGTAGTTTATGCTGTGACCGCCCACGGGAGACATTCGGACATACTGATTTAACGAGCCCGTGCTCCGTGTGTGCTTGGATGGTATTTGGTGGTATTAGGCCTCGAGCCCAGGCTTTTTGGTATGGAGTCCGATGTTCTAACCACTAGACTATCCCCCCCTAAAATGCAATATCATTGTCTATTGATATTGAATTTCATATGCAGTGAAAACCGATCAACACGAAACTGAGGGGACTAATTTTTTTTTTTGTGTTAAAAGAATTTCGTGTTAAAGGATATTGCAAGAGGAAAACATATATTCAAGAAAATTAAGTTTATTAAAGTACATTTTACTGATATAGATGTGTATATATGTTGCTGTTACTTCTGCCACCTGATCGACAGTAACATCGGATCAAAGTCAGCGAAATTGATTGCGGCTAAGAGGCAGAATTTTGCGCCTGTCGTTAACATTAGCTTTGAGCACCATGTAGGTGACAGTTCGATTTTGCTCATTTCCTTCCCAATTTTGAGCGAGAATACCCCGAGGTCGTCAGGGGTCTCCCACCTCTCTTCCTCTTCCACCAACCTCACGAGAGGATTTGCGCCTCGACGGTTATTTAAAGTACCCCCATGCCGCGAAGGCTCTATACATTTACAAACATCCATGCCTCCGCGATTCGAACCCAGTTCCTACGGTACCGCGGTCAGCGGCACTAACCACTATACCGGATGTGCGGTAGATGTATGTATATGAATGCATCTAATAAAAACCATTGGAAAAAAACATTCACAAGATATTAACGAAATTTTAAGTTTTTAAATAATTGTAAATTTAATTTAATTTTTCTGAGGAACAAACATTTAGTGAATTTTTGGAAAATAATCTGATATTTTTCTTTGCATTGTCCTTTCTTTAGCACTAAATTGTTCGAGTCATCCATTTTTTAAAATTTATTTCAACATTGGGATGTTTGTCTAAATTACTGCTCATACGTTCCATGATATTCCTAATTTCTGATGACGCTGCGTTATTCCTTTCATTTTCGTCGCCGGAATTTGCATAAATGATATTTTTTGAGTGTGTAACTTCAAAATGTCTTTGTATGTCATGTATGCTGTACACTAGTGCTTCTCAAACTTCCAATACTTGTGACCCAATATTTAATAAAAAATTTCATCGCGCCTTCTCTTCATAATAACAAAGTATTGAACTCAATAATACTATATTTTGACGCTAAACCTGCAATACGACTTTAACCTCTTAATTGTCGCCGGCATATATAAATGTCTCACTCAGCCAAAGCGTTAATTGCCCAGAACGTATATATTCATCTTTCCAAAGTGCGATCTTTTCTGTGCACTACTATCCATAAAATTATTCTGAAGCCTTTGGAATCCAATAAAAGTAACTTGGCAATGTTTGAGAAGGATTTATTTATTCATTTGAGAGGATTTGCTTTTATTTATTCTTTTTCTTCACCACCTCCAATACATCACATACGAGCGCCTAGGTGGAAAACGGTGGCATTGGACAACGAATAGCTTTACTTTTAGTCGACAGTTAAGAGATTAATTATAAACCGCACAAATTGTGAAGCTAAGTGTTAATTTTTATAAATAATTTTATATATAACAAGTCCATGGGGTCACTAGTAATTATTAAACTTGTTCCTTATTTAGTATTGTTAAATAAATTACAAAATGTATTGTGCAGTTCTGATACATTTACAAGTGTATTATATCAGTGTAAATGTGTATTTTATTTTTTATTATGTTAGAATGTATTTATTTTTTGTTTATTTTCATTAGATTAATATTTTTTTTATAAACTTTTGTTTTCGACTTTTCAATATACTCGCGCCCCCCCCTCGTAGATTTATCTCTCCCCTAGGAAGGCGTGCCTCACAGTTTGAGAAACCCTGCTGTACACTATTATCATTTATTGCAATGAATTCTTCCGATGACATAGTAGGAAACAGTTCAATAACATAGAGACTTTCTCAAACATGTCATTAAGTGCGGGCTCACTGTTTTTCGTATTCTGTTCATTCCCAAAAGGGAAATCTTTTCGTGTTAAATTATCATCGATTCGTGTGAAGAGAAAAAAAAAATACATGGAAATACATAGTAGTTTGTCGGGACCGTTGTATATTTTTTCGTGTTAACCTATATTTCGTCTTAAGTGTATTTCACTGTACGTTTCAAAACAAACAACTCCATTGTTCCTATTAAAAATTACTAATTTTCTTGAAAAAAAAATAGGTACAAGGTGACTGAAAATTGGTTGTGTGGTCTTGAATAATTTATGTATTATATGTTACATATAAAAAAAACTACGCATTGTAAATTTGATATATACATTACGGTATTAAAATTATACATATATATATATTTCATCAATAATCATTCTACGCTTCTTTAAGTATAATAAATTTAAAGTAAAAAAAACTTTTTTTAAATTTAAGTACTCGTATTTACTTAGCTTGAAAATTTTAAAAATTAAAATTAATCAGATCAAGTTCTTTAATTTGCTTGTTTACAGAGTTACCTTGTTACCTTGTTACACAGGTAAATCTCGCGACAAGCTTTTATATAATAAATTGTGTAATGATGTTATAAGTTGATAGCATTACAAGTTTTAAAAGAAAAGTTTATTTTATTGTTTTTAGAGCATTTAAATAAAAGCTTGTTTTTTTAAAAAAGTTTTTTTTTAATTCAAATTTATTTTTTACTTTTTAGTTATCACTGTACAGGTTTCTCAGTCTGTTCATCTCATTCAACGCATCGTTGTTGCAAGGTCAACTGCTGGTTAATTTTGAATTGGCTAGCTCAGTTGTTTTTTCGCAAGGCCGCGTTTATGCTATAGATATTTCATTTGGGCCGCAACAAGAGAATAACGGGGGGGCGCTGTAAGACCAAAACAACATTGGACAAAGCAAAATTAAAGAAAAAAAATATTAAAGCTCTTTTTTTTTGCTTATACTATAATACTATATTAAAACCAAAAACCGCTCAATCAGTTGAAGTTATCAGCTTCAAAATAGATTTGTAAGATTCCTCCCGAACAAATTACTTTAATATCTTTTTCACTACTTGCGATATCGAAATATAATTAGTCAAAACATGCATTGTCATCGAAACTAAACTTGTATACAAATTTTCAGCTCAATCGTTTGAAGACATCAGCTTCAAAATTGAGTTGCAAGATTCCATCCGAACGTTTTCCATTGCAAGTTAAATAAAAGCTTGTAATAAAGCAAAGCAATATAAAAATTTAAGAACTCAGTACGTTTATTTAGTTTTTATAAAATTACCTCCCTTTGATATTAAATCATATTTCCAAAAATTAGAAATAGATAGTAAATATTTAGATATGAAAAAGATAACAGAGTGTTTATATTTTAAAAATTTAGGGTATTTAAAATTGGTTTTCTAAGAATTTGTTCATAAAATATCCTTTTTATGAATGAGAATTAATTTTTCTTTTCTTCACTTACGAACATGAATTATTTTTTTTTCTTCTCTTGTGTATATGAATTAAATTTTCCTTTATTCTCTTGCGTATATGAATTTATTTTTCTTATCTTCTCATGTAGAATCAGGATAAATGGGTTTGTTTTCCATTTTTTTTATGTGTATGAATTAAATTTCTTTTTCCGTATTGATAATAATTCTTGACACTTGTTATTAGATTCACCAAGTTGTTCAGTTATTAAAAACTACCTGCTAAGAAAAGAAGAAAAATTTTAATTCCCTATATCTATTGTAAATGCGGAAAGAAACAAAATAATTGGTTCAGAAATTAACTTTCAAAATTCTCAGAGGAGTACATCGTATGAATATGAAATTAAATATTTATTACTCTATTTTAGTTTTATTCAAAATGCATTATTTAACCTCTACTGACAAACAATTGTAATCTAATGAGAAAAGAGTCACGATACCTCATTTTAGTAATGTTTATCAGATTAGAAATAAACTTAGTATCCCTTGAGGCTCTTATTTGTTTTCTAATGTATTGAATCAATAATCTTTCAGTGTTAGTAGTTGCAATATATCTTGATTTTCAGTTAATACATGCTAATAGGATTAAATGGTTTACACCATAATGTAGAGTTAATGAAAAGAAATAGCTTCTTCAAGTACTAATTCAACCGAAGGAATATATAGTTGAGGCCTTCCTAATATTTATACTGAATACAGAAGATGTTTGATGCTTGTGGTCACTAAGGATGTAATTTGAAAATATTGTTCTTTTAGTGGTGCCCCATTTTATTAATCATTAATAACGAATAGAATGATTTTACGAGAGTTAATTTTATTGTTAGCTGCGTTATGCAACTGCATCTCCAGTGGAATGTACCAGTGATGAGTTGAGATAACCAGGAGCTAGAGAGAGAGAATAATTATGAGGTTTATGAGAGGATTAATGCGGTTTAGTTGCAGTAGCTATGCAAAAAAGTTATTTTTAAAAAGAATTGCTGTGTAGAGATCTTTTTAATGAAAGTAAATGAACAATATTTCAATTACAATTAGTTCAATAATAAGCAAAATGTAAAACCTAATAAAATCTAGTTTATTTATATACCGTAAGCTCCGGCGTATAACAAGCACCTATACTTTCTAGTCACTTTTGTTTTCAATTTTAGGAATATTCGCCGTGTAACTTTCACCCTTTTTTTAAAAAAGAACCTGAAAAGTACGAATGCATTTATCTTATGTTTTGAAGTCATTAATTCGAGGTATTATACCAGGCTTTTGAAAAGATAATGTACGTCAAGAGCTACAATTCGCACAGCTCTGGGATAAACTAATCATTTCTCAGTAAGAAAATCATCAAACAATATTCTATTACAATTAATTAGCAAAAGGGTCCGCAGATTTAGAGTATCTTTCACTGCATTGTCTTATATCTCTCGCATAAAATAATGAAATAAAGTGATCCTTTAGAGAAAAGTCATATAGATATGATAAGCCTAACGGTCCACAGTTCTCCGTTCTATTTCGATAATTCCACACCGAGTTCGAGTGAGCTCGCTGGCTCTATCTTCGCTGTGCGTTTGCTGATTCGAAACCTCCACGGTACGAAGTCTACCTTAATTTGCGGACCCAGATACAGCTGTATCGCAAGTCTATAGCTAAGAGAGGCCTCAAATTGGTTCTCTCCAGTCAATCTCTGATCTTGGTACTCCCTCGCTTCTTATAAACATCTCGTTTCTCACGATTTCTCACCGCCGAATCCCTCTTTGATCTCTTGTCCGTCGGCCGCCTATGGCGGGAGTCTGCCCCGGCTCATATTGTAAGTTCTCAGACGCGCTGTTGTCACCAAATCGTGAGAAAACTTTAAACAATATGTAGGTGTCTCTTTTTAACTTTCGGAATATCATGGGGAAAAAGGGTCGGATATTCTGACCACCCATTTGTGAAACTTTTCCCTAGCTATTAGAGAAACGAATGGGACTTTCCCACGTCTATCGGCATCTCCTCTTAGCAATTAAGGGAAAGAGACCGACTTCATCGCAATTGCATTGTCTGGATGCAGAGACGGCCGAAGAACAAATGCGTATTGACTTGTGACAAAGCTGTGTGACATGTTGCGCCGTCTTGATGGAACCACAGCTCCTGGACATCATGATTGTTCAATTCAGGAATGAAAAAGTTAGTAATCATGGCTCTATACCGATCACCATTGACTGTAACGTTGTGGCCTTCATCGTTTTTGAAGAAGTACGGATTTGATGATTGAAGTACCAATGATTCCACCAGCCCATAAAGCGCACCAAACAGTCAGTTTTTCTGGATGTAACGGTGTTTAGACATACACTTGTGGATTAGCTTCACTCCAAATGCGGCAGTTTTGTTTGTTGACGTAGCCATTCAACCAGAAGTGCGCTTCATCGCTAAACAAAATTCGCTTATGAAAATCGGGAACAACGGCAATCTCGTTTTGGGCCCATTCGACGAATCTACGCCTTGCTTGATCATATTTAAAATGTAATGCCATAAGATTATCTTTCTAATAAAAAAAATCATGTCAATCGAATAATACATCGTTGTTTTATTGCAATTTTAAGTTCTATACCTCTAAAAAAACACCCTTTATAAGTTTTTTTTTATTTTTGCCGAAACATATGCATTGTTTTTTAAAACTAAAAATGAAAATTTGATTTTTTGAAGGTTTATGATGCTTTCTTGTATCCTTAAGGGAAACATTGATTTCGAAAGAAATAAATCATGAATAATGAAATATGCTGAGCTCTCCTATATGTAAATCCTTTACCAAAAAATGAATATTTAAGAGCATTTTTTATTTCAAAATTGCTTTCAATATCCATTTGTTTTATAACGATATAAAAAGAAGCCTCAAAAACTTTGAAGTTGCCATATTGTTTTGAAAGATTACATGGTGGATTCATTATTCTGCTGGGATTTGATTACAAGGATTCTTTTTACTGTAACTCTTATGGCTATATATATATAGAATTAACACAATGAGCTATACAATATAACGATAAAAGTTTAATGCAGAGTTACTGCTGCAGTTAAACAATAAAATGTCAAAATCTAGCTAGAAAAAATATTTTAAGAGGAAGCTTCCTCATATAATTTATTACCACAACATCTTAATTTAATGTCCAAGTTTCTTTCTTGTAAAAATAAGTGTCTAGTATGTTAATAGTAATAATTTAATAACAAATATCTAATTTAAAATGCAACACTGTACACTGGGAAAAGGACAATTTTCATAAGTAATGCTATTAAATTTTCAGAAAAAACTTTTTGTAATTGTATAATTTAATGAAATTAGTTGCTTTCGTGATTCGATTTTTTCATTCATATTAAACGGGTTTTTTTAAAAAAATATTTTTAAACTTGCTTTTATTAAGTTATTTATTGGATTAAAAACTGTAGTTCTTGAATTGAAAAATTGAATTATTTCTTTCAATTACTTGATTAAAATTTAATAAGGCATTTAATGTAATAATTTAAACGGTGATCTTTCAAATTGTAAATCGTGTAGAAAGTTCAATTTGATGGGCAACAATTTATAATAAAATTTCTAGCATTTTGTACCTTTCGAAGTAATACTTCGAGGTAAAGAACAAACTAAAAATATGAAAACTCAAGAAGAAAGAGGCATGTTAAATATGAATTTTACCATAATCTAACATTATTTGTTAGGATAAAATAAAAAGGATAAGTGGCTTCTGTTAATATTAGTAAGATGCGTTCATTTAACTTTTGTTTATTAATATATATATATAATGTTACATATTTTTCTATTATTCTTTTGATGAATGTATTATGTAAGTTTTATAGCTTTTGTTTATTTGTAGCTTAATTTTCGTTCAGAATATTTTCCCTAGTAAAACGTTTAAACTTTATCAGATATGTCTTGCATGTTACATTATTTCGAAATTCCTTGCACATTTATTTACTTTGAAACTTAAAAAGGATACAATTAATGAGGCATCTGGCATTACAAAACAATATTTTTTAAAGCTCACACAAGATACAAACATAAATATAGTATATGTAATTTTTTCATAAGAGATGGACAGCGTGTGAAAAATTAGGAGAAAAATATTTATATATTAATGGCTATAGAGTTGTTAATAGAATTAAAAACAGCAAACAATGTAAATTTTATTATATACACACAAAAGTAATAAATTGGATTTTTTAAGTTACTATAGATATTAAAATGACAAAAACTTTTGACTAAAGTAATGTTTTTGGAAAAAATAACTCAAGAAATCTAAAAGAAATAATTACATTAATTAAAAGTGTTTTGAAAATTAAACTATAATAAAGACACTAATATCACCATGTACCGGACAGGGTCTTCAATAAACACTGAAAATTAGGAACCATTGTGTTAATGCTAAAGTACTGACTCATTCTGACTAAATTTTAGAGTACAAGGATTTGATTAAAATGTATAGAAAAGCCATTACACACATAATTAATCCAAACAACATTGTCTGCAATATTTATTGCATACCTGTTCCTATTTTTCAGCCTTTACTTCCTTAACACATGGTTGGCGCACACTGTTCACACACAACGTCCAAAATAGGTTATTTAATTCGTCGATATCGAAATAGCAGTACAACCTCCTTCCCATCCAAACATCTGTTTCACAAACAACATTCTTCGAATTCACATGAATAAATATCTCAGATTACATGCATCTAAACCTAAATTATGATCGTAATTTGGAAGTTGGTAGTAAAACGTTCGATACCAACCTACAAATGATGCAATCGATTCAACAGATGTTGTGGCACTCTTACGAGAAGGATAAAAGTGAAACGGACTGTGGCCATATCTCATGGAAATAGGGACGATTTACATCCACCAAATGTTCTTCTGGAGGGAGGGGGTTGACTTATTTCTTCCACCCCCATTTCACTCTCCGTTATGCTCGACTTTTTGTCGGAATGATGGCAATGCTTTTGGGGAAATACGCCTGCTTCTACCAAAAGTGATTTTTAAAAAATATGATTCCTCTCTCCTCCCTTCAAACTCGAATCACTAAACTGAATGGAAGAGAACGTTCTGTATGCAGTATTTCCTTGATTCACAGTCGAGGGCTTTTGGTCCGTGTTTATATACCATTGGGTCAGTAAAATGTTTTTTTAGGGACGATATAAATCTTGAAGATTATCTTTTATCATTCCTTCCCGTACTTCTCTTTTCCTTTATGAATATATAATGCAGTCGGTAATGCATATAGAATGTTCAGAAATTCGTGAAAAAGTGTACAGTAAGACGAATAAGATTTGCCATAAAACCTAGGACTGTAATATTCATGTAAAGTACTTTAAAATATTTTATATTTAAATTTAATATTTGAAATACTTTAATGTTATTGATAAAACATTTGAAAAAAGTATTTTGTAAGATCTCATTGCTAATTTTAGCCTTATTTAGAAAAAAATCATGCGGAATTGGTGAATTTCTCAATCAATATTAACGGTGGTGTACACTAATTACTCTTTCATGGGAGGGATTATATTTTTAAGAAAAACGTTGACGAAAACACTGGACATAATATTTACGCTAAAAATTGAAAATCTGTTGGTTTATGGTCTATAGCAGGGGTGGCGAACCTTTATGAATCAACGTGCCTTTTTTTCCCTAAAGAAGTGTTTAATGAGGTATAGACGGGCCGTCAATAAGTTTGACGTGATTATTGGGAAAATAATAAAACTAAATACTAAGAACACAAAACTCTTTATTTACTTCGAAAAATACCTTTGTCACTGTATAGTTGTAAATGTTTTAGTTATGCGTGTAATTCAAATTACATTCACGTAACATTAGTGTGAGTTCTGTTGTTGCAGATTGGATGACAAAAATAACTTATATTAGGATTGTGAGATGTTACTTTAAGTAGAATGGAACTAGAATAGCTCAATTGGAATCATCTGCTAATTGGTATTTAAACAATTAATTATTTTTGCTGTGGTTCACCTTTTTAACGAGAGAATTTGGGATTTGTGTTCCAAAATGCCTTTTTACAAACGATGCTCTGCATACCACAGTTCCTGAACACAAAACACACTCGCATTTACTAATAACGCCCCAATTCTAGATTTACCAAAGTTGAAATTATCTGTTACTTGTCCTTTTTATTCTTTTGCTGAACTAACCATGTTGAATAACATTTAAAAATCGTAAATATAACACAAATAAACTTTAAAATGCAATTGTCTCAATGAAATTGACTATGCTATGCGTAGACAAACTTTGCATCATAAACAATTGTAGTCCACGACGTAACTAAGGCAAGACAATAACAAACGAAGATGCTCCCCGCAACCGATCACTCGCGTTTGTTCGTAATACTTCATAGTGTACTTTGTTATTTTGAAATAAAATGCAAACCATTTTGATCACTCGCGTGCCTAAAACAATGTGTGCTCCCACCGCACTGCGACCGACCACTCGCGTTTTGTTTGTTATATTTCATAGTGAACTTTTGTTATTTTGAAGTAAAATGCAAGCAGTTTTGTCTTTGGCGTGCCCAAAACATTGTGTCGCGTGCCAATGGTTCGCCATCCCTGGTCTAAAGGATGGGATTGAACCTCCAAAGCTAACCTTTGTGTTCGAAACTGGTATTAATGAAAGGAAGAATTTGTGTGTATTTATAAGGAAGACGGGGCATAGTCAGATGATCAGATTTTCTTATTAACGTCTAATGCGAAGATGAAAATGGGATATTGGGTGTAATGAGTCAGTAAAATCTTCCTAAAACATGAAAGTTTTATGTTTATTAAGGAAATGTTTTCGAAAAAACATTGTAATACAGATAAAGCAATGTCAAGTTAAATTGGGTCCAGAATAAAAAAAAAAAAAAAATGAAGGGTTTCGGTAACTGATCCTGTTCCCGTGCATATTTTTTTAAATAAAGATATACCATAATATTTAACTAAAAAAAATTTCAGTATTAAAAATCGTTTTGCATGATATTTCAATTGATATGATTAATGAAACAAGACTGTATGGGTATTATGTGTTTCTTTAAACAGTATAGTAATTAACAATGTTTTGTAAACACAGCGTTTTAATTTTAAGAATACTTTGGCTACAACTTTTATTCTTTACAATGTTAAACTAACAGATTTTGTTCATCTTAACAACATTCTGGAAATAACACGCTATAAAAATGTTTCAACAATGCTTTAGAAAAAATACTTTTTCTTTCGAATAATAAGAGTACTGCTTGAGATTGTTTTATTTCAAAAAAAATGTTTACACTCACATACATTTTAACAATGTTTGAGAAACAACACTCATTCGGTAATATCACGGAAAAGTATTCTCTTTAATAATGTGCTAATTAGTTATGATATTATTTTATTCTTAATAAATCTTTAAATTTTTTTTTTACTTTTGTTCATTTTTACAAAGCTCTAGAAAAATATGTTTACATAAAGGAATTAATACACTATGATAATTGAGGAAGTAATGTGTGTGTGTGGTTTCAGAAAAGTTCAACAATATTCTTCCGAAATATAAATTAACAAATGCATTATGTAAAACACTTTAAAATTAAACACACACTAAACACCATGCTAACTTCCACTGTATTGCATAATATTTATCATAAAGCCGACCTAAGTACTTTAAAAGAAAAATAGCAAATAATGTTAAAAGTAACGAATTTAAAAGCTTTTACTGAATTTAGGAAAAGCATATTTGTGAAAATTTCAAGAGCATTGGGTTATCCTGCATTAAAATTCTGAGATAACTTTCAGATAAAATATAGATTTTTTGAGGAATCATAATTTATTATTCTCTTAAAGTTATAAAATTTTCCATTTCTCTCCAAACAATATTTATAACTGTGAATATGTAAAGTGCAAAATGTCAAAATATAAATATATTTATTATACGATAAATAAATTATTGAGTTTCAGGATAATCTTTTCCAAACACAAGCAAATTTTTATTTTATATGTGATCTACAGTCTCATATTTCAATTGAAGAAGAATACAGTATTTTAAAAGCGAGTTACTCATCTAAAATACATTTTTTAGTGAAAAACTTTAAAAATATTTCAGATATTTGCACAGCTGAATTAACAAGAATTTGAACAGCCACTCTTGTTAAGCCATAGCGTTTCATCGAAATTAACGAATTAAACGAAATTGTTTTGTATATTTTCAATGTTGATTTTGAGTCCCTTTAGGGGACAATTTAAGGTTTACTAAGTGTATTGTTACGAGTTTTGTGTACTAAATGCTTAATAGCACAAACAATTTATATCTGACTGTGTAATACGTTAATATTACTTTCAGTCGTATTTATTTTATGTTAAAACTGTAATATTTATAAGCAAAGCTGTTCCCTACATTATATTGAAGATTCAATAATAACTTAGCGAAATGTTAAAGATAGAGTCAAGTTGGCATAATTTCTGGTGAGCATTTTTGGCGAGTTGGGGACCATTTGGATGCTTCCGGAAATTACTGAGGGAATCTATTAACGTCATGATATATGACGCAAGGGGAGCGTTCTCGGATGATCAGTGGGACCAATAAATAAGCAGTCGATCGCCGAAACTGAGTCAGTATTGTTTTGATCGTTGAAATTCGACTAGCGATTAGTTGCTACTATCTAGCAAGTGCTTGCAAACATTTTTAAACATTGTGTATTTGTATTTTTAGACCCTGATAGTTGTGTCTGTGAGCTTTAGAAGGGGTGAAGACCTTCTGGGATTTACTTTGCGAAATTCGCTACTGTATTTCTAAGAATTGTTTTTCTACAATAAATTTCCATCAATCCTGAAGAACTATTTTGCTCTTTGAGACTGATAGCATAAATTACTCGAATACCCATCTACGTAACAGTATACATATGTAATATATATAAATATGATTCTAGGAAGTGAAAAACAAGCATACACGAACGATGCTGATACAATGATGTTGCCACAGTGCTTATTATATCCGATCCAGGATTCACACACACACATAATATAAACATACAGAGTCAATAGACCGTTAATGGCCTATAAAGCTAATAATGTAAATATACATCTTACATTCCTACACACACTCCGAAATATAATATAATTGATTGGTTATCTTAGCTAAGAAATAACAACATACATGTATGGATTATGATACGTCTTCATCGATACCATATAGTATCTACGCTCTGTTTTAGTGGTCGATACATAGATCGACCACCAAGAAAGTTTTTGTTTGAATGATCAAAGGAGCTCATTTATCGAAGAAACGAAGTCAAGGCTCTTATCTTTGTGGTCGATCTATAGAGGCTGCACAAAAGTTTTTTAGTAATTAGCTTTATACTTTCGAAGCATCAGTAGATGGCTAAGATGGTATGTCAAATTTTGACTATGTCCGAACATCTTCTCAGTATTTATCAAGAATAATATGAAAATATTAATGCAATATATAATATTTTAAATAAATTATTTGATACATATTTTAAGAATTTTAATCGATTACTTCTACATAAGCTTGCATAAAATATTCGACAAAGAAGGTTTCAATCCAATATTTTCAAAGAATTGCATTAAAAAAATTGGCATGAGATTAATTTTACAAAAGCTACATTGAGAGAGCGATAAATTACTTTTTTTGTGTGTCCAATAAGTGACATAAATGACACGCAAATAACACAATGGCTCTGTCTCAAATTACAAAAATTAAGTTATGAACTTTTTATGAATCTATTAATTATAATTTTGCAACCTACTACCTATGAAACTGAACTTTTAAGTCCAGTACCGAAAAAAAAGAACCTTACCAGTTATTTTCGCAATGTTAACTTAATTATAATTTATAGTAACAAACGAAAGACTATCCTATAATCGGTGATAAACAAAGGGAAAACTGGTAATTGTAACAGTGACAGAGCAAAAACTATATCCATTGAAAAATTCATTGTAATCGTTTCTGTTTAAAAGCAAAGAATAGATGACAAATGTTATACATACACTCATGCACACGCACATATACAATAATGTTAATTTAAAATCGTTAATTATATGCTAAAATGTAAAATTTTATTAAATCATTCTACTTTGATGTTTTATTAAGATATATATATATATATATATATATATATATATATATATATATATATATATATAGAGAGAGAGAGAGAGAGAGAGAGAGAGAGAGAGAGAGAGAGAGATATTTCAAAACCTAAGAACTGCGTGTGTTGACAAGTCCTCTCAATATAACAACATAGCTCTTGCACCTAATTTTATCAGCGAATCACGTCCTAATTTTTCGTGTACTTCGTCGTTTTTCCACTTTCGCGGTTAGTACCAAGACATTCTCTTACTGTTATTAATTAAATTTGTGTCGTTATATTGTGTGAACAATAAATAGATTCATTGGATCATGGCCAGTGTTTCTTCCCTACCTCCTACATATCTAGGTGCCCAAGAAAGTGAAGACCTTCAACACATATTCCATAGTCTAGCTCAAAATCGGTCAAGACGTAAATACTTTCACTAGGATTCTAGAAAATAGTTAATTCTAAAATTCATAAAAATGGGAAATAATTCCAATCTTAGGATTGTATAAAGAATGATTTATTTACAATGATAAAATAATAAAAACAAAAAGAGAGTGTCTTTGTCTTACGTCTGATGTTCAGAGTCTCTAGGCGTCCATCTGAGTAATTTCCCGTGCAATCCCTCGTTGGGCACAATTGGCGAGGTGTGACGTCAGTGTGGATTGCACCATTAAACGTAACAGGGTGAGGGGAATGTGACAGTGCACATATCCAATCCTATATACATATCTAAACAAAATCCTTTCATTTATTTTCTATTTTTTGAGATAAATTGTTTTCACATAAGCAAACAAACCAGTTTTATAAATGCATACTTTCCTAAAATTCTGTCCCTATAAATTCAAGAATAAATTATATAGAATTGATTTGCTGTAGAAATTCTTTGATTCAAATTATAATATCTGAGAACTACAAACCCTAGCATAAAACATAGTTCTGACCAAAAGGGAAAAAAAAAGGTGTCATCTGTACCAAAACGATATCACGTCCATCCACTTTTTCGCTCACACCAACACCACTTACTTTCTACAGTAAAGAACCCTGGCGGATCTCGCTCCCCAGAGAAATTCGTTGGCAAGCAATTCGGTCAGATCCGTTCACGCTGACCATCGGTCTCAATCGGACACTCCATCTTATTTGTCGGTCTGATCCAATTTGTAGTCCCCGGATGACCCTTCTCTAAAGCCTCGCGCCCCATCACAATTAGTGAAGGCCCCGAGGACATACACCACATGTTGAGGGGGAATTGCTGATGCGTTCTCCTGTTTGACCACTGCGGCAGAGTCATCACTTATGGGTGAACAGTGGACAAAAGGGACGGGATCGACAAACTGGACATCGGACGTGATTTTTAAGGTTAGAGTAAAACTCTGGTGGTTTGTTAAGTTCGTGTGTTTAAATGAGAACGAACAAAGAGCTAAATCCCTTTTTCTCTTTAAAGTACAACACCTCTTTTGATGAATTTCTATGTCTGAATTTATAAAAATACCAGAATTTTCGAATCTTTTTCAAATTAAGGAAATTGTTAAAGTTTTTTTTTCTAGTCTTCTACTATGGAATCATTATTTACAACTTATTTGTGCATTAAAGACATAAGATATATAAAGTAAGGGTGATTTTTACTGTTAGATGAAACTATTTTTCTGTCTACAGGACTTGGAATATTTGAAGAAATGGGTTATATAAAGAATACTCTATATTTCGTTACCCTACGATAATTTAATTTAAGGTATCTGAGTACATTAGGAACGGTGATTTTAAAAAGCGTTTGAATGAATACTGTTTTTGATATTTGGTGTCATTGAATTAGGATATTCATATAAAATTGCTGAAAGAATGTTATTTCTATAAAAAATTATTTAAATACTAATGTTTTTGACCAATAATGAAGAAAAACATTCTCTTTTTACCGAAAATGCTTCTGTAATAATATTAGTTCAATATGAAACTAAGACTTCTCTACATAGATTGAGAGAGAGAGAGAGAACACACACAAGGGTTTTTAAAAATTAACATTATCTTTAGAGATTATGTTAATAATCACGAATGAATAATAACCACGAATTTTTGTTAAAATTTCTCCATTCTGATATATTAAAATGTGATTAAATCAGCTTTTAAATTATGTATTTCAATGATACTAAGGTACAGAAGTCTTGGTTATCATATATAGGTAAAATAATATTATTATTATGGAAGATATGTTTATATAAAATAAGAATGTTTTGAAAATACGTCATTTTTTTGTTCATTTTTTGCCAAAAAACTGCATTTGAATAATGTGTTTTGTAACAGTATACTATTAAAGCAATTTTATATGGATATTTTAATTCAACTGACATTAAATACGAAAAATATATTAATTTATATGCTTGTCAAAATCACGATTTCAAAAGTAGTCAGGTACCTCGAGAAGTTAGCATAGTATTTTGATAATGTAGAATAAGTTAAGAAGGGCTAAGTTTGAATCACATACACACACACACAAAACAAGATAAGGATGCTATCAGTATTACAGCAATCTTCTTAAAAATAAAATTCACAGTAAACTAACAAAACAGATATTTGATAACACTAAATCCTCTCATTTTACATCAACTGTGACTTCATCATTATATGGTGAATTTTAGTCAAAAAAGAAATGATAGATAAACTTATAATTATGAACATTTTTTTTTAATGTTCAATAAAATTGTTCAGTAGAAGAAGAAATTCAGTACACTGAAAATTAATAATCTTTTAAATTACTTACATTCTTTATTCTCACAAGTAGAGATTATTTTAATGCTTTAAGGGTGGAAATATGCAATGAGCTGTATCAAAATTATTGATTTCAAACTTTTAAAAGCCACAGCAAAACCAACACATATTTTTCTCCTGCCTGATTATTACAATGGAAAAATCTTTTATCGGAAATCAATGAGAGAAAGGAAAATGATGCACAAACTTGTTAAAACATGTGATTTTTAAAGTTAGCAGAATATATTTTTAATTTACACATGTAAAGTGCCATCGATCATGAAAGTTGGCATTATTCCAGCCCAACTTACATCAATCAAAACATATCAGAATACATTATCCCACCATTATTACATAGTTTAGTGACGTATTCCTGTTTTAGTTTGTATGATGTGTATAATAGGAAATTTACTCATCTATACTTTATACTACAGTTTAAGGAACTGAAGGTTTTCATTATTGAAACAAAATTCTTATGTGAATTAAGTAGATTTCTTATTAAACTAATAAATTGGAATTGTGTAACATATTATTGTTTCCAATTTTACTAAATACATTATATAGCAAAAAAAAATTTTTTAATCATTTTTCCCCTATATAATTATTGCAGAAAGGTAATAATTCTTGAGCTACCATTTGAAAAAGAGAAGAGTGTACAAAATCGGCCAAACAAACAGCACTATACTCGAGACTGTAATAAAAATCGGAAAATGTCTTCGATAGCTGCGGTTAATAGGTTTAACCACAGGAGTTAACCACTTCACAAATTGATGATTTATACTAAATGTGTTTTATTTTGTTTTTGTTTTCTTGACTGCCATGGCAAATAAGGAAAACTATGCTCCACATCGATAAAACGTGCATGCATCACAAAACTACAATTAAGCCAATAATTACTAAACATATGTTCTAATCTTATGCTACATTTGAAATAATACTGAATTCATTAAAATTATATTCGCAGTCAGAGCAAGGAGTTTGAACCATTAACATATGGACAGGATTTGTTTACCTTTCTCAGACAAATACCTTGAAATCAAAGAGCACGACCTTTCAGATACTCAAATATGTCACACTCAACTGGTTTACAAAGGACCAGTGTTTGAAAAATGACCATTGCTTAGAAAGAAATTGAAGGAAAGACTAATACTAATACTAAAAAGATACAGAATTATCACCCGTTTGAAGAATTAGACCTTTTCCGCTTACTACATCGTGTAATAGCTTAGAATTAGCAGATTCAGATGTGCATTTTTTCCAGGTGAAATCGAACTGTTACCAAAACGAGCTGTCCTCTTCGTGCGTACTCGAATGCATCGATGTTGGCAGGAATGATTGAAATATAACCATACGGAACGCCAAGAAGGTACGATTGTCTAAGAGCAATTGCAAAACGAAAGGACAAAGTAATAGTTCGACTATCATTCACAATCCTTAATGCATCCTTATAAGTGATCCGACATGTAGTTGGGACATTACTGACTTCAATAACCATTGACAAGAGACTCAGTGAATAGAGGATGAGTTCAAGAAGGCTATTGCGCTGACTACTTTTTCCATTGTGCATCACCAAACGGGTTTGTAGTAGTATCAGGAGTACCAAATTAGGAATCTCAGGGGTTAGAGAAACATTGTTTTTTAGTGATGCGTCCCACTTCGAATTGAGCACCGACGACTAGCGCAGACGTGCAGGACAATGGTGGGATATTTGCTTGATTGTTGTCCACTACACAGATCGAAAACCAGTAGTTATGCAATGGGGTATTCTTTTATTTGATAGCAGGGTTATCATTCGTGTGATGCCTTTATTACATAGTGGCATATTAACGAGATTCTACGATTCATAATGTTGCCTTTCTTTTCACGCAACTCAAGGCTTATATTTTGCAGGATAATGCAAGAACACACATGCCATGTCTTTCTACCCTTCGTGCTTTTAAACTTTATAACACTTTCCTGTCAGGCGCGATCGCCATATCACTCGGAAAGAAGTACGCGTTTGCTCTTCGATGAATAGAAGTCTCCTATTCATCGAATCATCAGTTGAACTGGCCAGTTGGAACGTGTATGATAAGATATATCTCACAATAGTCCACCAAATATAACAGAATATCTCATTTCTAATAAAGGGAGCTTAACAAATAAATTTTTTCCAACCATTAATAAGAGACTGTCATGCCATCATTTTTATACTTATTACAAAATGACCCACTTTCTCACTGATCATGATAATTTTAAAAGATACTTGAACAAATTTAATTTAGTTCCTTCATCTTCCTGTAACTGTAACATTGGTGGCGAGGAAAATGTAGAATATGTAATCCTTTTGTGTTCCAAGTATGTCAGAGGGAGAAAGATTATAAGACTGGCTTTCAAGAGACTTAATATAAATTGGCCTCCGAATTTTCACCGACTTCTTTCCACCAGAAGTGCTTTTAAAAATTTCTATGAATTTGTTGTAAATGTTTGTAATTCTTCCTAACCTCGTTTATTTTTCTTTTATTCCTTTGTAATGTGTGATTAATACTTACTTCTCTGTAAGCCCTGTGTGATACGTTGTAGTGCACGGGAATTTTATAATTGTTTTCAATAATATATATATATATATATATATATATATATATATATATAACAGTCGGATAATGAGTTGCATGAGGTTAGAAGTAGGTCAATGCATTATTGATTTATTTTGCTCTTGTACCTAGACTATTTCAGCAACAAAACATCGAATTCTTATGATATCGTTAACGATAATTTTTCAATTTATGTACATTGCATCTATCGATTTTCGACCAATTTGGATAACTTCTTGTAGCTTATTTTGATGTTATCGAAGGGAAATTTAAAAAGATAACTGACAATAATTACAGCTTTTTAAAAGAATAAAATGCCTTAATAGCTTTGACGCTGGGTTTTTAATATATATATATCTAAAGATTTCTTATCCTAAATTTTTATTACCTTAAGAGCGAAGTATTCTGGTAAAGAAATTCATGTCAGTCAGAATATATTTCACAGATTGTAATAATTTGTAAACATCATATAATGTTTAATTGCTTTGAATTAACTTAACACATTCTTTTTCATCATTAAAAATTATAAAATTTTAGTTATTTTGAAATAAATAGATCAACACTGCACTTTTTTTGTATTTGCTTTGGTGAAATAGTTATGTATTCAGTTGTTGAAATCCTGACTAAGAATATTTTCAAAACTGCATTCACAAAACAGATTTAAAAGGCATTTATAAGTTTTCTAAGTTATTCTAAACAAAATTGAATTCCTTTGCATCAGTTAATTATAATGAAAGACAGTAGTATAATGCTCTGTTATCCTATATAGCACGCAATTTACCTATACATAGTTAGTATTTGTTAGCATTCCAAAACAAGTTAAATGAGTTCTTAAAGTTTTAAATAAGTATTACCCATGCAACCCCTGTAATGAATTATTCGTCTGTTGTATTAAATTTCCCTAGAATATTCAAGTGATTTAATCCTCTTTTTGTACAAAACATTTTCAAATTAATATATAACGTGAGATATTAGAATTGTTTTGTTTACCTTTAAACAAATCTGCGAATATTATCCTTAGATGGCAGCAATTTCAAATTACATTATCTTCAGAAAAATAAAATAAATTGACATTTAATTTAAAATTCCAATTCATATACATACTTTAAATTTAAATAACACCGAACGAGCTTTTATTAAAAAGAATCACATATGCAAGAAAAGCACTTCAAACTCAATTTTCTGTAAGTGGTTGTATATGAAGTTCAAATAACTGAAAATAATTGCCTAGCCTTGGAAAAATGAGATTACATTATAGTCGTGGGCCGGTTTGAATTATTTTGGCAGTGTACTATAATTGCTTTTCTTTCTAAAATGAAAGATGTGTTCACATTGTACGCAATTATATTAGATTGAATTATATTTCGTGACGTGCATTGAAATCTGCTGACAGTTTTACTGCACTTCACTAAAATATCATATACTTTTATATATACTTTTCTTTTACTTTTAATCATGTAATTTGATCTAGTTGAAATTTAATTGTGTTTCTATTAAATATTCATCTCGAAATTTAATGATTTTATAATTTACTTAATTATTAATTTATTGTAAGCATGTTGAGAATTATTTAATATTACGACTTGTTTGAATGAGTAAATATTAATGTCTCACTGTTCAGCTACACGAGGGCTTTTCCGACTTGTTTGAATGGCATATACGTGATTTGAGATTGAAATGCTTTAACAAAATGAGACTATAGCGTTGTTATTTTTCTTTAAATGCAAAATGTCTAGGTTTTAAGCTGTGTTTTATAGTTGTATCAAGCGATTCAAATACTTTTTAAGCAATATTATTTGCTTAATATCAATGTTTTAGTAAATTTATCTGTTAGCTGGATGGTATAGTTGGTTAGTTGCTAGTCTTGTACTCCCAAATTTGCGGGTTCAACCACGACCTATGTCGGTGGACTTTCATGATGCAAACAATCGATAGTGTTTATGTCGTATAATTATACGACTGTCTGGCCTGGGTGCTCTCGGGAAAATTAAATTCCTGGTACAATTTTGTATCATCAGAGCTCAGGGGCCCCCCTCTGGGGGGGAAAAACTGGGCATCAAAATTACAATGCGGCCGTTGATATATACTAGTATGGTGCCACACTAAAAAGGGATACTAGTTCCTAAGGAATGTACTAGGTGTGCAAGAGCAAAAATACCAATCTATAGTCTCATTTGAAAAAAAAAAATAATAAATTTGTCATGGTGTGGACGTAGTTCTAGGTCAGGTGTCAATTCCGTGGTATAACAGTGGTTTAAAATTATAAAGTTTAAAAATAGTCTCAAATCATGTGACGCCATAGTCACATATGATAGCTACAATCACGTGTTTCGTGAAAATGAGCTCATAAATTCATGTGATGCCATAGTCGTATGATAGCTACAATCACGTGTTTTGTGAAAATCAGCTCATAAATTTATGTGACACCATAGTTTAACAATAGATGCAAGTACGTTCTTTTCAGTCAATCAGTTCAAAACCTACGCTGTTACCAAGTTGCCATAAAAATGCACAGAAGTAAACTAAATACTTTTGATTTAAAAGTACGCGTTTTTAAATCTTAGACAAATTTAAAAAGACATTTTTAAATCTTAAATGTTTTTCTATGATTTGTTTTTCATAATACTTGAGCATTTTTACACAATTATAGAATTTGAGCTTAAAATATAAAAACTTAACACTTTAACATATTTTATATTCCGATTAAACAGGTAGATTTTTTTTTTAAATCGCGTGATAATTTTTAGAGATATACTTTTAACAATTATTCGATGACATTGTGATGGAAAAAACGTGTTTTAAAGATATTAATAAAGAGCTTCTAAGTTTAAACTCAGGTTAGTTATCATATTTGAAATGCCTTCGCGGCAGAGTATAAGCAAAACGTCACACAAGATACAAAATTTGATGGGATAATAATTCTAAATACTTATTTAAAAGAAATATTTAAAATATATTAATCTATGAGATTGAAAAAATAATATATTAGACATAAGGAACGCATAGTACATCCATATTGTACAGTTGAACAATTTCACTAAACGAAATTTTCTTTTCAAAAAATGTCGCCAAATGCTGGCATTGTTATTATTACTGTGATGGACCCTGCGCTAGAACAGTCTCCACTATTAGCTGTATATCGTGGCATTTGGTGACGTTTTTTGATTTGAGAAAATTGGTCGATTGTATTATACATAACAAGCTAAGATAAGAAAACGCAAACCGACTGCAAAAATACACTGAGTCGGCTTTCGAGAAAATGATTGAATAGAAGAATTCAAACTTTAAATCTTAAAAGAGTCAAAAATTACTAAGAAATAGTAATTTTCCGGTAACTTAAATGTATAAAAAAAGTATCCAAACAAGACACGTCGTGTTTTTCTTATCATAACTTTAGATAAAATGTTTGTCAAAGATATTTTTGCGACGTTCATGACATAAACGAACATAAGACTGATGAAGTGTGTAAATTTTATTTTAAAAAAAATCTTTATTACAATGTTATCTTTTGTCAGCATTTCACATTTTTAACAAAACCCTTCTGTTTGCGAATCCATTAGCGGTAGTTACTTTTAATGAAGGATACGGTGCATACTTAAAGCTCAACTTACAGTCGATTCTTCTCTCTAAATCCCCTCTCACTCCCCCAAAGCACGTTTGGTCTTTTTTAAAACAAACTGCTATTAAATTTCACCTGCTAGAGAGAGAACGAAAAGCAGAAAAGATCAAGCATTTGCAGAGATGCTTCGGTTCTTAGAAGTTTTTGAAATGGCAGATGCTTTAAATTAAAAACAAAGCTCAATTAGTGTGTTTTTGAAGTATTCTTCATTTTTAGATAATGCTTTTATGTAATTTATTTTCTTTATTATTTTTCAGATGCTGCTTTTATGTATTTTATTTTTTTTTATTGATTTTCAGGTTATGCTGGAGATTAATTATAATTTTTTTCTGTATTGAGAGAGAGAGAGAGAGATTTTGAGTTTATGTGTAAAAAAAGTTAAAATTCGTTTCAAGAAATATTTACAATCTACAAAAAGGAACTGTCCAAATCTCATAACATTTCGTGAGTGAACAAAATTTACAGTAATGGAATAAATGTTAGTTCGAAAATTGCAGTAATTTCAATTTTGTAAATAAAATAACATCAGTAAAATTCATTGTACATAATATTTAAAAGATATAATTAAATCTTTAATAGTTCAGAAGTTTGTATTTTGATCTACTTTAAAAGTATATATAAAATTTTCTGAAACATTTATAGTTTTATCTTTAGTAATTTTTAGTAATGCGTCTATAAGTTTTAATGAAATTAAAATATTAAAAATCAATGCACATAATAATGAGATTTTTAAAAAGAAATATTTACTATTTTTATTTGTTATGCCTTGATTGCGATGTACTTAATTAAACCAAAAATAAACTGGTATTTGTGTATGAAGCAGCCTACTACTTTTTACATTATTTCAACTGAAAATGTTTTATTTGCTACCTCATAGAAATTCGGTAGTTTCATTTCAGCGTGATTATAGAAAACATATTTATAGGAAAGGATAATAAAAAATGGGATATTTTCAAGAAAATATTATTATTTTTTTGTATCAATCACGAAAGGCAGTGGATATTTGATAATATAATTGTGTGATTGGCCATTAATATACCTTTAATAAATAACTTACTATGCATGTGGTGATAATAAAGATGGAGGTAAACTCAGTAATTATTGCGCAAAACAAATTACAGATTTCTCCTCCTAAATTTCCAAAAAGTGTAAAAAAGTTTTAATTGAAATCATCATTAAAGATAAGAAATGTGTCTTAAAAAATGTCGTCATTTCAACAAAATGGCTTAAAATACGTCAGTTCCAAAATATACAGCATTACCAATGCAAACCTGAGTTCAAAATGAGAGAGATATATGACATTTTTTTATTTCGGAGCTTTAAACGCACACACATTTTAGAAGAAAATGGATCATGGATAAATTGACAAATAAGTGTAAGAAATTTGATGATGGTTGTTTAAGTAATAATTCAACTGGAAGATCAGTTTGATGTTTACAGTCATACAAAACCATTCTTAGACATAATTTTTAATAAATATAACTCTATAAAACCAAGTTGTTATCAATATATAATTAAAGGGTTAGAACCATTATTAACCTGAAATTAAATGAAAATATACGGAGAATTGTAGCTTAGAAAGTGATAAAAAATACATATTTTATTTATGACAATCCATTTCCGAATAAAGGCAGATCTCATTTTAAATCTTCAATATCGATTTTTCAATAAAACTATGCGCGAGGGAAGAGCTAAGTATTTGTGCATGCAATATAAGTCGCTTTAATATACTTCAGAGTTATAAAAGAAGAGTTTCTAAATATTTCATTTTAAGATGTGGAAGATCTCGTGTCGTTACTTCGAGCGTCAAAATTCTCGATAGTCATTAAATATTCAATTGGATGAGATAGAAAGTTTCCTATTGAATGTAGCAAGACTAAAAATTATTCTCTTATATAGTAGATGATATCTAATGAAATTGTCTTGTTTCGGAAGTGTTGCATTTTTGTTTGAAGTCCATTCATTGAATTTTTTACTTGTTCTTTTTTACATAAAATGCGGCAATTTTTATAGTCGTGAAAATTCTTAGAAAACGGAAGAAAATTTTAAAAGCATAAAATAAAAATTCAATCTAAATTGACCTAAAAGTTAAAAAAAAATGGTTTAAGGTATATAATTCGTAATTATTTTAATATTTTCATTAAAAAATGTTAAAGCGGAATAAAAACTGGATTTTTCACCTTTTTTTAAGGAAATAGAATCGTTCGAGTGAGTTTTAATTTGCTCTATGATTTGTGAAAAAGGAATTTGATATGAGAGAAAAAAATTGTCTGTACAATAAATAAAGAGTGTTTTTTTTCCAGGTATAGAAGTTTAAGTTAGCATTACTTTCCAAGATGGTGACCGATTTAACAGCTGTCAAGTGATTTATTCTCAGTTTGGTTTGGCAATTCATCAAAACGATCAGCAAGCAAGGCGTAGATTCGTCGAATGGGCCCAAACCGAGATTGCCGTTGATCCCGATTTTCATAAGCGAATTTTGTTTAGCGATGAAGCGCACTTCTGGTTGAATGGCTACGTCAACAAACAAAACTGCCGCATTTGGAGTGAAGCTAATCCACAAGTGTATGTCGAAACACCGTTACATCCAGAAAAACCGACTGTTTGGTGCGGTGGAATCATTGGTCCGTACTTCTTCAAAAACGATGAAGGCCACAACGTTACAGTCAATGGTGATCGGTATAGAGCCATGATTACTAACTTTTTCATTCCTGAATTGAACAATCATGATGTCCAGGAGCTGTGGTTCCAGCAAGACGGCGCAACATGTCACACAGCTCGTGCCACAATCGATTTATTGAAAGACACGTTTGGTGACCGCCTAATTTCACGTTTTGGACCTGTGAATTGGCCTCCAAGATCTTGTGATTTAACACCGCTAGACTATTTTATGTGGGGCTATGTAAAGTCATTGGTCTATGCGGATAAGCCACAAACGCTTGATCATTTCGAAGACAACATTCGCCGTGTTATTGCCAATATACGACCACAAATGTTGGAAAAAGTCATCGAAAATTGGACGTCCAGATTGGACTACATCCGAGCCATCCGTGGCAGTCTTATGCCAGAAATCATATTTAAAATGTAATGCCACAAGATTATGTTTCGAATAAAAAAATTCATGTCAATCGAATAATACATCGTTGTTTTATTGCAATTTAAAGTTCTATACCTCTAAAAAAACACCCTTTAGATGTTATTGAAGTGTTTATAGACAGACACAATTCATTTTGTAAGGTAAGAACATACGGCAAAAAGGATTATGCACTCAAATGCTATTTAAAAATGTAACGTTTTGCATAAATACTTCCTTATCACATAGAATAGGATGCCATCCATTTCTTTTTTTTTACTTTATTTTCACTAATTCATTGCTATTTACATTTTCTTTCAGTGATAATTATTAATTAAAATCATCTTAAGGATTTGGGTTAGTTGATTAAATATCCTATATATTTAAGAATTCTCAAATTTAAGTAGTTCTTAAAGTGTGAGTAAAAAGAAATATTTTAGAACAATAAAGAGAGTTTAGTTTTATCACGTTGATTGTAGCGCGAATGTGAAAAAAATCAAAATATATATGTTTAAAATTATAATATTAAATTCTCTCTTAACGTTTCTCTAATATATTTTTACTATTAGTGATTTTTAAAGGACTAAATCGTAATTTATACTTTTAAGAGTTTTCTATAAATATGATACATATATAAAAATAAATAACGAATAATAAAATGTTATAAGTAAAATAAATTATTGGTGCTAAATAATTTAAGGATGCTTACTTTCTAACTTATATGATGCGTTAAATATAATGTTGTATTTAACGTTTTTTAATGTTTAATTTTTTTTACAGAGAAAATACAATTTAATTATCTGTTTAATTATTTTGACGTCTCCAAACTTTATATAGAATTCTTTAAATAAATAAGAATTCTTTAAGAAATTCTATGAAATTGATAGAACAATTATATTTAGTAAAATAATAGATTTATAAAATGATTAATAATTTTTCATTTTGCGAATTTTAGTATTTTTTTTTAGCTTCTAAGTTAATTTTCATTATATCTTGAATGCCTTTATAGATTTCTTTCATTTTATTAAATAAATTTTTTATTATTATGTATGAATAAATTGACTATTTTATAATTTAACTATTACTGCAGTTTCACTATATTTCTTTTATAAATATTAAGTGAGTAACTGAAACCACTTTACTTAAATACATCGCTTTGAAACACATTTTTAAATCTGTCAAAGCTTTTAATCCCCACTTTGGCAAGATATGGAAGTTTGGATATGGGAATACTCAGAGAGAGCTCAGAGGCTGTTTTCGTCATTTAATTGTGGTTCAAAATTGTGTGAGATTCATTGCCCTGGTTTTCCTTTTAATGAGAAATAAACAATCATTTATTCATTGAAACACTTCTTTTTCAATTGGGGTGCAGATTGGTAGTTACCATTGAATACCTAGTGCAATACCCAGGAGCTAATATCACTTTTTAGTGTGGCACTATATAGGTAGATACTAACTGCCGCACATCCCAAGAGGAAGGTACCTGAGCCCTAACGATGTAATATTGTACTAGGGTTATAATTTTTCCGAAGGCACTGAAGCCCAACAGGCACTCTAGCGATCTTTAACTTGCCGTATAATCATACGACATAGGCGTTGTTGATTTTCTCATCATAAAAATTCACCCACTTGAGTCGGGGTTGAACCCACAAACTTGGGTGGGCAGGCCCAGCGCCAAACCAACTACGCCGCTTAACCCCCATTTTTAAATTTGATTATCTTAAGCGTGTTATAATCATGGATATAAATGCACATTAAGAATCATGAGAAATGTAACAATTAATGAAATATATTCGAATTAACAAACACAGCATTTTAAAATCCACTACGCAAAAGAGCAATTCCTTAACAATTTCTATTGTGTTAAAGTAAAAGCTATTATCATCTACTTCAATTGTGTGTTTCATGTTGAACAATAAGATTATTTAATCTTAAACTTCATTTGCATTAGTTATATTAAAATAGTCACTGCGTAAATGATTTCATTATCATTCGAAGCTGAAAATTGAGTTTTAAAATACAATTAAGTTAATTTGTATACTATTGAATAATTTCATGGCATTTAGGATTTAAACAACTCTCGCATTTCCTATAATCAAACTGAATTTAAGTTTGAATTTTTCACATATTTCATTGCGTTCTGAAATCCAAAATAACATCTAGTACCTACATTAATCACTAGTTGCAAATTTTATAAATTCATTATAGAATTAGAATTGAAGCACATAATGGACAAAACACTCTGATAAAGAAATTGTAAGCTCTAGTCTTTGCCTATATAAGCAAATATACGCACTTTAGTCTTAGAAATTTAAAGAATTGTATAAGTCATCTTTTATTTTAAAATTAAATAATGTTACAGGAATAGTTCACTTATCTTCGTCAGTTTATTTTTCATTTAGAAACTCTGATATTTTCATCATTATATTCATATTTACGAGGCATGTTTAGAAATTAAGTATTGTTTTGTTCATCGCAACCGTAGTGGTAATAACGGAGTTCAGACTTTGCTCATCTTTATCACTCGTTGATTGTCAGTACATTGATGCCCTTACAGCCAGACTGTGTTGTTTTTACATGTATTAATGAGCGCTCAAGTTGTTTAGGAAGATTACCGATCCAGCCAGCTGTGAAGTGCGTTCTGTAATCCGTTTTTCATTTAACTCAAGGAATGTTAAACCATTTAAAATTCATCCTCAACTTTTAGAGGCTTATGGTGAAAATGTAATGAGTGAAAAAATGGTGAAAATTTGAGTCGATAATTAAGTGATGGGCACATCAATGTTCCTGATGAAGCATGGAGTGGGTGGTCTTCTGTTGTTAATGATGGTTTGGTTGAAAAAGTGAATGAAAAACTCATGAAAACTGGTGGTTCACAATAAGATTGCTTTGTGATGAGAGTTTCCACAAAGCTGTTCAGCAATGGCTTTCTTCACATCCTGTATCTTTCTATGAAGAAATATAGACAAGCCGGTTTTCTGATATGAAAAATGTCTGAACAATATGGTAACTATGTAGAAAAATAGTTTCCTACAAAAGAAGTACACCCTTTTATAAAGAAATATACACTTTCTAGATGCTGTAAAACAGTAACATTCAAAGACACGCGCCGCCTTACCGAACCGTAAGCAGATGTGTGACGAATCTTTACGGCACCTTTCCACTAGCACTCTTAGGCGTCCTAGAGGATTGAAAACTCGCGTATATTTCCAATCAGCTCTAAAAGAAGAAAATGGGATATGCAAAGCAGATAAGGTATTAAAGAAGAGCATTGTAAGTTAGCGGGGAAGAAGGCGATTGAGCTGGCAGAAGTAGTTACGAGATTTGGAAGATTCAATTGGATTATAATACTGGAGTATTGCTGCTATTATTCAGCGAGGTAGCCTTAGAAGTATTAATCTACCTGGAGAGATCGTCAGTACAGCCAGGTGATATATTCTAACTTAGTACCGCTTACTACAAGCGTTAATATAATAAAGTTAGTTAAATCTTAGTGAATGGTAATAATTCAGTTACGTGTATTTCTCGGACCTCCTATTCCGGTAAACCCTTTCGATATTGAGCTTAGTAATTGATTAATTCCATATTTCGAAATTCAATTTAATAGTAAAGGTAAATCCCTTTTTGACGTAGACATATAGTTGAATATTTGTAATTAGAAGGTTGATATTGGAACTACGTGAATAAATATAATTTGTTATTATACAAATGGCGTCTGGTCATTCTTTGCCTTAAGTTAATCTTAGTGTCCAGGGTGGAATCCAGGGGGGTTCTCACAGATATACTCTTAAAGTTTGAGTCTCACCCCTGCTAGAAGAGACGTGGGGCATGCGTGTCATGTGATGTTCAATCGAAATGATGGCGTCTGCAGTAGAAAATGCTTTTTTCTTGAATTTAGAAAACTGTCACCGGAGTCAGTTTTTTAAGATATGTTTTTATGGTTGATGTCACACTCACATAGCACGTTAATTACAAATTCATTATCCTGATTAGAAGGTGCACCACCACACTGGTCAACCAAAGTGCGAGATTACCTCGATGAACATCTCCCTCACCGATGGATTGCATGAGTCGTGGACTAAAACATACCACTTACCAAATGGCTATCCACAAGTCCTGATTAGTCACTTTATGATTTCTCCCTTTATTTCCTATTATTTTAACGGAGCTGAAACAGCGTATCACATGGACTTCATTAAGATGCATTTGAGAGGGAATGGATTACCAGTTCAATGTGTGTAGAGTGTGACTAAGAGTTCAAACATAAAACATTTGTGACTGTCTCTAACAAAACTCTTAAAATGTTACCATACAATTCTGTTGCAGATGACGTATATCTTACATGGTTCTTGATTTATAGAGCATTGAAACTGTATAATTTTATGAATCCCCCAGTATTTATTTTGTATTTCCGGTTTAACTTTTTCCTATTATATTCCATCTGGATTTTTTGAAGATGTTTTAAGGATGAACTCCAGCCTGTATACCAGTGGTACTCAAACTTTTTTCTACTGGACCGCATGCATATGTCAGCTTTTTCACGGCGGGCCGCATACATATGTTAGAAATTTTTGCGGGCCGCATCGTAAGGGTAAAGGAGGGTGTTTAAAATGTGAAAAATTTGTCAAAACATTTTTACTCCCCTGTTTTGCTCTTGTTAATTATTATTTTTTATATTTTTCATTTTTGTCACTAACAATGGGTTAGAATCATTTAAGAAACACTCCTTCACAATTGCGGCAGCAGTAAACGGTTTCATATGAATACCAATACTATAACAAACTTCATAAGTTGTCTTTGTTGCTACTGTGACATTATAACTGACAAAACATTTTGTTACTGTCGCAAAATTTTTTCAAGTAAAGCCTTTTTATTGCATACTTGAAAGAGTTCTTCGAGGAAAAGTGTCATTGGATAATTCACGTTTATTTGTATTTTTTAAATTCAGCACTTTCGTGACAAATTGAGCAATTACTGAACCCAATGTTTGTTTTTCACTACAAAATAGTCAACCTCCCAATTGTCTTGAAACGATATATTTGCTTCGGATGTTTTTCCCTTGCAAGATTTAAAAGATAGTTAAAAATTAGTTCCACCCATAAAATTATCACTAACCATGAACGTTACAAGTAGAAAAAGAATTTAAATTCGCACTCGTACGACATCGACAACAAAAAGCAAAATTGATATATTTGATTTCTTGACGCAAAATTTTTGATACATTGTTCTTTAAATAAGTGAATTTTTCAGAGCAATGGGCATTGACCGGGCCACAGAAAAAGGATCGGCGGGCCGAGGGCTGAGTATCGCTAAAGTATACCATCTTTATAACTGCAGTTAAATAATCTAAGTACCATATTTCCGTCGTAAATTTGCAGTCGTATCTTCGGATTCATTCGTAAATTTTTATCTGAATTTCATATGGAGTATTAATGATTGAAACAGTTCACAAATCCTTTATTTCTGTCGGTTTATTGTGTCCAATAATATAAATGCAGATAGAGTAATTTGTCAATATAATAAATATCTTTATCTACTTTCAACCTTATCAATCTTGTAACTGACAGGAATCTAATAATACAAATGAGTGGCTCGATTCATACACTGAATAAATATCCTTGCTTTTGCCAGATATAAAAATAACTGTTGGATAAACTGTTTTTTCCTCTAGAACAGTGTTTCTCAAACTGTGCCCCCCCCCTTGGGGGCGTGACAATTCTGCGAGGGGGACGCGAGCGAAGTGAAAATTCGAAAACAAAAAATTATTAATTTACTGAAAGTAAATAAAAAACATTATGGCATAATAAAAAATAATTTTCACATTTACACTGATATATTACTCTTATAAATGTATTTAGTGCTACACAATGTATTTTAATAATACTAAGTTAAGAACAAGTGTAAAAATTACCACTGACCCCATGGGCTTGTCATATATAAAATTATATACAAAAACTAACATTTTTCTAGATAATTTGTACCATTTATAATAAACCCATCAACTGTCGATTAAAAGTTACGCGATTCTCTTCTCAAAGCCAGCCGTTTTCCACGTAGGTGTGCTATGTGATGTATTGGGGGAGAAATACAGAAGCAAATAATCTGAAATAAGTTAACCCTTCCAAACATTGTCAAGGTCCTTTTATTGCATTCCAAAGCCTCCAGACTAATTTATGGATAGCACTGCACAGAAAAGATCGTACTTCGGAAAGACGTATATATACGCCCAGGGAAATTAACGCTTTGGCTGAATGAAACGTTTATATACGCCTATGACACTTAAGAGCTTAATGTTATATCGTAGTTTTAGCATCAAAGTATAGTATTATTGAAGTCAAAACATTGTTATTGTATGAGGGGAGTGCGATGAAATTTATTATTGAACATTGGGTCGCGAATATATTGAAACTTTGAGAAGCACTGCTCTAGAAAGTATTTCGCATCTATAGTTTTATTACTGTTATTCTCATTATAATTATATTGACCTATGGAGCTATAGTGTATGAACTTTGTTATAAAATATTCTAATTAACAATGTACAAATGTAATGAAACATGATAATAAACTATTTTGTAATGACCCAAATAAGACGTCATCTTTTAGCTTAGGAAAATAAAAAAATGTTTTTTTCTTCGTACATAATTCTTACTTTCTTTAATGCATTAATATATTTGTTACCTTTTCTATCCTTTTGAGTTAATAAGAGTTTTACACACATTTCTATGTTTGTAGATTTTACAGTTCTTAACTTTTGGAAGCTAGTTCTTAAAAAATACGAAAATTCGTATTGTTTTTCATCGATGGAATCTTCTAAAGGAAATTCCATCCCTCCATATAAGATTACTGCTACTTTAAAAAAATACTTCTTATGAATTTATGCATGTTTCTTCGAATGTAAGTCTATGAATAATTCCTAGGCCTTTTTGTGCAATAAGGAACAATTTTATTTTTTTCCTTTCCAAAGTTGGGAACAATGTTTTCATCGTAGTATCAATACTTTGTATACTGTTGTTAGAGTTATACAAAAAACCTGACTGAGAATATTTTCATAATTTAAAATTTTATTTAAACAGAAAGTTAATTATTTTGAGTGCTCAG
Source organism: Trichonephila clavipes (assembly GCA_019973935.1). NCBI lineage: Eukaryota > Metazoa > Arthropoda > Arachnida > Araneae > Nephilidae > Trichonephila > Trichonephila clavipes. The sequence continues at coordinate 1,089,536 of BMAU01018507.1, forward strand.
ACTTGTATTAAAAATGATAAGTTCTCAATGCTTCATCATACATTTGTTTTGTTGTTGCATAAGCTTTCAAGCATGTCACGATTCATAAAATAAATCTCTCATTTAATGTTTTTGTTTGTGGCCTACATATAATGATTCCTCAAAACAGTTTTTGTGCTCAAAATGCTCCAAAAGATAAAACATTTAGTTTTTTAACGAAAAGTTTTAAAATTTCTGGAAGGATTCTTAAATGTGCTATTCCTCTAACAATAATTGACATACCCACATGAAATTGTTGCTGTTGCCACTAATGCCACCTGATCTGCAAATCAAAGCCCATGAAATTCATCATGGCAAAGGGCTAAGTGACGCCTGTCGTTATCCGTAGTTTTGAGCACCACACAGAACGATTTAGCTCGGTTTCACTCCAATTTTGAGGGAGAATACCTTGGGGTGGTCAAAGGCCTCCCTTCCCCTTCCATCAACCTCATGAGAGCTTTTGAAGTGCCCCCATGCCACGAAGACACTATACATTTACAAACATCCAAGTCTTCTCCGGGATTCGAACCCATACACAACGAAACAGCAGTCCCCATGAAATTTGATTTACAAATACATCTAGCTATGTACAGCAAAAGTTGGTATGGATTACTTGCTTGCATGATTAATATTTATAAATTTTTTTTCTGGATGCTATTGAAAATTCCTTAAAAACTGCGTAAGTTCTAAACTAAACTATTTTTTAAAAATAAGCATTGGTTTGATTCAAATATACATACCAACTTTTGAAACATGTACTAATAGCAGTAGGTAAAACCAATTCAAAGAATTTGGCATGATAGAAAAAAAGTGTTAGAATTTTAAATGAATACAAATAAGTTTTTTTTCTGAGATAAATCTGCTTGAAAGTTTTATTTGCCATTGAGATGTGTGAATAAAAACGAACATTAAAGTTATCATAACTCTGGATTTATTTTTTACACTTAGAGATTTCAAATTTTGTGCGATTGTAGAAAAGTTGAAATAATAATTTAGGCTAAAAAGAAAATTCTATTTGTATTTTTGACCAACTTTTGCCAGTTAAATCGTACTGTGTCCCATTAATTCTTACCGACTTTGTGGTATTAGCAAAAAAGAAAATAAACAAGAAGGATAATAATGTAGGTATAATAATTATTGTGCAATCCATGAAACGTATAGTAGTCACCGTAGCCGAGTAGATATGTTATCAAATTATTAGTCGACCACGAGTTTCGGGTACTGTCGATAAATGGGTTCGAATCCTGGGAAATTAAGCATCCACTGTATAAAGGAGATGATGCCTATTCAACCATGTCGAGATTCAATATCACCATGCTGGAGTGTGGCCGTGGTAGCTTAGTAATAATGGACAAGAACTTGTGTCCGGCGTGTAGCGGGTTCAAGACTTGGTGGCACTGAATACACACCAGGTAAAGGAAAGAGATGCACGTTAAACCTTTCAAAGCCCTCAAAAGTCTCAAAGTGAAATGAGTCTTTGGTGTGATGTGTTAGTTTGCAGAGGAAGATACCAGCTGAAGTATGTTCTCGTTACTTGGCTGAAGTAAAAAATTAGGAGATCCGTCACCAGTTGCACTGTTTCATCATTAGTGTTATGTTAATAAACTCTAACTGACTTAACGCTGAGTTAAAAGTTCGAAAAGAGGTGTAAGGTGGGATACTTACTCTTCAATTTTTGAAAAAAAAAACAAGTTTTCCATTTTAATATTCTATTTCTGAAAAAAAGATGCTTTTCTAAACAATTTCAGAACTATGTATAAAATGAAACAAGTAATATAAAATATTATTAAGTCAATTCCTACAAAGGTCAACAAAGAAAATTTGATTTTGGTTAATTAAATTTAATTAATGAATAAATATTTAAAAAAAAACTGTTTTTACATCAAGTGTTGCACCATCTGTTGCAGATAGCTCTAAATTCGTTAGAAATAACGCAGAATAAATTAAAAATTAAAAAATAAAATTTAATAATTCAATTAATGTTTGAAAAAACTATATTAACATCAAATGTTATGACACTGCAAGTTAAAAAAATGTATTTGAACTTGTATGTATGGCGAAAACGTATTTTATTAATGATTGAAAAATTGAGTAAAATATGTACATATATCATTTCGGTACACACATAGACCCCAACATTTACACGAATATATTTTAAAATTATTTATGACCAACCAAAAAACTTGTTTGCATGCAATCTGTTTGCATCTAATATAAAATATTTAAACTCTAATGTTAGAATATGGATCATTTGGATTAACAAGGCATTTGTGGGAGTTGTAAGCAATATAGGAGTGGTTATCGTTGTAGGAAATAAGAAAAATTGTTCAGAAATTGCGAATACCATTCTTTAATTTGAAGTATTAATATGATGCTCTTGGGTGAGTTTTTGATGATTTATGCAATGTGTGTTGATGTTTTGTGGTGATTCTTTTGTGAATATATTGAATTCTTAATTTGAATTTTCGGATTTTAGATATTTTTTTTTCTTTCTATACGACTATTTTAAAGAAGGGGACATCATCTTTGGTGTTTGATGGTTCAGTTATATTATGCACTTAGTTGTTTAAGAATTTTAACATTTTTATGTTATAATATCTTCCAGAATGCGATGGTGAAGAATAGAATAATTTTTTAGGTATTGACTTTTTAAATTTTAAATTTTTGTGAATTGGATATTTCCAGATTAACTTACCAAGTTGCAATAGGTGGAAGGTTGGCGACATCAAACTAGTTTAATCCTACTTATCGATCCTAAGCCCGAGGTTGTACTTGGATATTTTATAAATTTTAATCTTATAAATTTTTATTTTGTTTGAAAAAACGTTGTAATTTTATTATTTTTTATATTCGCCATTGATATTTTGAAATGGGATTTAGTATTCATATAAATCAAATCATTAGTATAATTCATTTAGTATAGGATTCATATAATTTAAATTTTTTGCTTAATTGGGAATTTGTGATTGATTTATATATATAGGGAGAAAGTGAATTAATAATAAGAATCGAATAAAAAATTTAGTTTTGTAGTTTTTGAATAGAAACTACAAAAGTATTATCGTAGCATATACATTCATGTTCTAGTTTATTTATATTTTTATAATCAAAACACCGTTATGGGAGTTTACAACCTGAGAATAATATTACGGATCATTGAGTGAATCGATTCACTTTCTGAATCGTTCGGAATAACGGTTCAGAACTCATATCTCTACTGTTTTATCTCATATAAATTCATCGCTGGAACTCCTAAAGCCGGTTTTATTCCTCCTTTCTTCAAATTTATGTTGTTACGACAATCTCAACCGCTCCTTTTGGGAACTATTTTCACCTCAGTTTCAGCAGATAAATAGACAGATGGATTGCAATGAAGAGATGCGATAGAATGTAGGACAGCGGAGATTGAGAGGGGAAAGAGTAAGTAAAAAGAAAAGAAAAAGAAGAGATGGAGAAATCTAATATAAGAAAGAAAGAAGGGGGGAGACACACATACAAAAAACGAAAAAGAAAGAGAAAATAGTAGCCCTGAAAATGGAATCGTAAGTGCTGCAAGAAACCTTTCCATCTACGATTACACAGCAAGCTGAAAATCGAGAATTGGGCACAAAGCGACATAAATGTAGAAAGAGTGAAAAAAAGTTCAAAAGAAGGGAGGAAAAATGTAGAAAATACTGGAAAATATAAAAGAGTATATCTTTATATAAAACCACTAAATAAAATATAAGAAAGATGGTGGAAAAAATTTAAGCGGGAAGGAAATAGAAAGTCAAAAAATTTGCTCGCCCAACGAACAGAAGTGAATAAGATAGAAACCACAAAAATATACTTCGTGAAGAAATAAAAGTCTTGCCTTGTGAAGGCTCTAACTGAGAGAATATTTTGAATAAAGTTGAATTTCGGCGAAGACGCGTATTTAAAATGAATGCATAAAGAACGGTATTTTTTTTTCTTCATCTACTTCTCATTCTATTTTCAGATTCTTGAATTTTTCTATTATTCTTTTACTTTACTTTTTTTTCTTTTTCATTGGTGACAGAATTTTTTGGAATCGTGATAAAATATGACTAAAGAACTTTGAAGAGATTCTTAAAAGTCTTAGTTGAATAGACGTTTTGGTATTTTGGAATATGAATTATGCGGCACTTTGATGTAGAGAGATTTGTTAGTGAAATAAATAAAGAAGTTACAAATGATCTTCTTTTGACAAAGAATTGAAACATTCTTTGGTAAAATTCTTAATTAAGCTGCACTTTTCCTCTAGGGAGTTATACAATTTAAACTAATGAAAATAAAAATTTTAGCAGCAATAGTTAAAAGAGTAAGTTTGTTTAGAAGATTAAGTATAAATTAAATTTTATAAGCTATCATAAAGATGTATGTAAAAAGAAGAATAGGGATTAGAGATAATGCTAATGTAAGAAAAAAAGAGAAAAAATACGTGAATATAAAAATAATTGAAAGAATAAAGAAAGACAAAAGCAAAAAAAAAAAAAAAAGTGGAAAAGTTAAAAGAGTAATATACACTGGTGGCCACCGTAAATGTAACACCAAAGAAAGACAAGAGATAGCACAACAAAATTTATTTTATAGATAACATATTGACCAAATATCAAATGATTAAATTTCTAGACTTCTGTAAAGTGAGGATCCTGCCAGAATCGGTAGCCAGAGTAGCCGCCATTGTTGGAGATCACCGCTGCCACACGCCTCGGCATTGAATCAAAGAGACTTTGGATGTGTTCTTGGGGTACAGCAGACCAAGCAGCTTTCACACGTTGCCAAAGTTGATCTGGTGTGGCAGCTGGGGGTGTAATTTGGGTCAATCATTAAGCAACCATGGACCACATGTTTTCTATCGGCGAAAGATCCGGAGAGCGAGCCGGCCAGGGAAGCAATTCAATCTGGTGATTCACGAAGAACCTTTGGACAATGCATACGACGTGTGGTCACGCATTATCCTGTGGAAATATGGCTGTGGCCAATCCCTGAAGATAAGGAAGGACAACTGGCTCCAACACCTCGGAGATGTAGCACTGGCAGTTTAAAGTACCGGAAATGCGTACTAGAGGAGTGAGAGAGTGATATCCAATACCGTCTCATAACATAAGTCAGTAAAGACAACTTCATTCCATTTTGCCGCCCACGTCCTTCTTTCATAGCACATCTGTGGTTCTGCGTCAAGGGTAGACCAAGCAATGGACGTCTTGCGGACAGACCACTCTGCTGTAAATGGCGTCGAATGGTACGCGCAGACACTGAATGATGCGTTACAGACTCAATGTGCTTTGCTATAGTTCATGATGTGACTGAGCGATCCGTCACTTCTATGCGCTCAATTTGCCTGTCCTCACGTGAAGTGGCGCACTAAGGTCGATGCGATCGACCACGTCAGTCCGTCGTACCCTCCTGCATTTAACGGTCACATATCCGCATCACAGTTGTTTGGTTTCGTCCAACACGACTACCGATTTCCCAGAAACATAATCCACAATCTCGGTAGGCCACTATTCTTCCTCTTTTGAACTCGTATACTTGATCAAAGGCTGATCACTGTTTTCTACGAGATATAACTGATCGGTTTTTGAAAAATTCACAAGAAAAACACAATTGCCGAACTTGAAATCGTCGAAATCTCCAAGCCTTTGAGGTGGTGCCACAGGCGCGCGTGATGTGTGTCTGCGCTGAAATTCAAATCATTTGCATATCTCACCTCCGCTAATGCATGTTGTAAATTTCATGTTATTTGCATGCTTCCTTCAGGGTGTTGCATTTACGGTGGCCTGCATTGTATATATTGAAATCGTATTTCAGATTTATTTTGAAAACTTTTAAATATATATTTATACAAAAATTAAATTTATGTACAAATTACCTCTTTTCCTCGAACCTAAGCTACGCCATTTTTAAAGTGTGAATGCTACTGAAAATCGGATACGGCTTAGAATCAAAATTAATACATTTGTTGTATGGGGGAAATTGAATTCATTACCCTATCAAAAGGAAAAAAGTTATACATTCTGACCACTTGCACCGAAGACTTATCCCATTACGCAGCTGATCTCCAGTATTCAATCCATCCTAATTATAGTTGTGTGCTCGTATTTGGGAAAAAAATGTATACTCTTTCTTTTAATCACCTAAGCATCAAAAGTATCGTTAATAGCATCAAGATGAGTTCACTGTAATGCATGTATAAAAAGGGAGGAAATTTTTTGTGAAGGAAAAAAAAGGAAATAGAGCAGCGGGGTCACTGAAAATTTGACACGAATGAAACAGATATACGTCGATGGTGTAAGCAAAATGATATAAATTTTGCTTGTAAATGTTCAACAGTCTTCATTAATTCTTTTACATACTTCTATAACACAATTTTTTTTTTGAAAAATATTGCATAACAAATGGATTGGATGGCATGGAAGACGACACCATGTGGGAAAAGGGCGACCCCGGCATCAATTCCGAAGTCAGCGGTGACAATGGAAATGACGAATCCCTTTCGAAACATGATACTGGCGGTTAGTGTACTTTTATGTTCATGCATGTATTTGAAAACATTTAATACTGGTAAAATAAAGAATATAAACTTCTTATTATTTCTCATTAATTTTTTAAATTTCTTATCGGTTATTGATGAACCTCTCAAACAATTTTTTTTCTTTTTTCACAAAAACATATGGAGAATTCGGGGTGCGGTTTTGAATCAATGGCGGCTTAGTAAATGCGGTTATGCTTCGAGTAAATGTGGTAATTTAAGGTACAATTATTTCATGTAAGGAAAGGAGGCCGCAGTAGCTTTGTGGTTATAGTTGCAAACTTGTGTCTGGCGTGTAATGGGTTCAAACCCTAGTGCCACTAAAGACCCCCCCATGTAGAAGGATTGATCCACATTAAGTTTGTCGAGGCCTTAAGACCTCCCGTTGACGTGGTGTGGTATTTCGGAGAAGGGGAAGTCCAGTTGTCATCCTCATCACTTGGCCGAGGTTCAAAATTAGAAATTCGTCGTTTAATGTCCTCAGTTTGATTTATAGTGTGACGTTAATTAAGCACTCACACCTGTAGTAGAATTTTTTTTTTAAAAAAAAAGAACAAAAATCTGATACACTGAACAGATTGATAAAGATGTGTATGAATTGTATGCTTGTAAGTTTCTGTACCTTTTGAAAATAGATTTAAAATCTGTTTGAAAATATTAAAATATTTATTGACGTTTCTATTTCATAGAATATAAATGTATAATGTAAATGCGCAAAATAAAGGTAACTGCACTGAGCAAGATTATAATCGCCATACGTATATATACATAACATTGATAAGCAATTTTTAATACATGTACTAAAAAAACTGATAAATACCGTAAACTCCGGCGTATAACGCGCACTTTTAACACACAAAATAAAATCGAAATTTACGGGTGTGAGTTATACGCCAGAAATGCCAAAAAATGAGAATAGAAAAAAATTATTCTTCTATATAAAAAGAAATACATTTTATTTAAAAGAAATTTCATTCCTTATGAACTTAAAGGGTTGTAGCTCTAGAAATATGCTATTTTTTATATATAAAGCTTGAAATAGGACCTCGATTTAATGACTTCAAAACATACATAGGTATGTTTCAAGTTATTTTATGAAAAAAGAAAGTTCTCGTTGAACGGCGAATGTACTTAAAAACTGACAATTACAACTTGAAAGTATAGGTGTGTGTTATACGCCGTATTTTACGGTATGTATTTTGTGAAAGGGACCAATTTAAAGATGATTGAAAGTAAATCGTGGTTTCGAGTTTTTGTGTCCTCGAAAACTCATTGTGAAGATGTTCTGATGCACATTAGTTCTATCGGAACTCAAAGTTCTAACAATGGCGTGAAGTGGTAGAGTTGTTGTTGTTGTGGCTAATTCCACCTATCTGACGTAGTCAGGTCGAGGCCCACGAAATTCATCGTGGCAATCGGGCTAGAAGTACGCCTGTCGTTGGCCATACAGGTGACAGTACGAATTAGCTCAGCAAAATTACCCGAAGGGACGATAGATGGCGACACCACCTATCTACACCTCTACAATTTAGGCTTGGAACTGAAAGGGAGGGAAATATTCTCCAGTCCCCTGCACTCGTGATTCAGCCCTCAAGACTTTCGGACCCACTGATTTACCTACTTTGTACTCGAAGGGTATTTGGGGGCATCGGACATCGAACATCGAACCCAAGCCTTCAGGTCTGGAGTCCGATGCTCTAACCACTAGGCTACCCACGGCCCCAGTGGTAGAGTTTCGAGGGTAGATGTGTTTTTACCGTGGTTAAAAATTACGACGTATGTCGGCATTAGTTTCATGTAACTGAGGAAGGCATCATTAATAAGCACATTCAATAACTCACTCATTGATATTTTAATTTTTGTTCAGAGTTACATAGTAATTTAAATTAAAAATATGCTTAAAAATTAAAAATTACTCAACACACAAAGGTTTTTAATGTTACAGGAGAATTTTAAAACCCCAAGAGTGTTTTCTTTCATTTATAGATGCTTTAAGAGAAACAGGTCATCATAAGCATTCAAAAAATAGATTTTTCAATTTTTGTATTAAAAAAATAGCGAATAATTTTGTCTAAAAATGCATAACACCAACACATGTATGTTCGTTGATAAAGTAACCTTAAAATATGAAAAAAGTAATTGACAAAAATGTAAACAAACGTTTATAGATATTTAGTTTTTTTTTTCACTTTTTCTTCAAAGCATAGTTGTTTCCTTTTGGGTACACTTTAAAAAAAAATCTCATTATATGGTTCCAATTTTTTTTATTTATATACAAGAAACCTGTGCAAATAGTGCACTCTTTTTTTAGTCGAAATAGTACATAGTTTTTTAAAATATAGTCTTATGTATGAGAAAGGGGAAAAAGAATTTCTAAATTACAAATTTTGTAATTCTTTTAAAGATACTATTTTAATATTTTACTAAAAATAATAGCTTCACTATATTTTGTGTATTGTTTTATACATGTGCAAAAATATTTAAAATATTTAGGAGATAATTTTTTCAGGAAATGGAACCTAAGCATACAAGAAAGCATGTATTATGAGGTTTCAAAAATTATGTCCAAATTAAACAGAAAAAAAATTAACTAAAGAATTATTTTTGTATCGCTACAGAATGATTAAAATATCTTTATTAAGATCACAAAAATAAAAATCTAAGCTCTATTGGAAATTATTGGAATATTTGGAATATGTCATACGAAAAGAGTCTTATTTTTGGCATTTTACTCTTTCGAGCATGTCCTGGTACCCTTAAATGGTTAAATATAAATTCCATTAAATGATCTGATTAATAAAATCTTTACATTTAATCGTTCAATCTTTCATGCTTTCCAACGAGCGTTTAAAGTTTTTCTTGTTTTTCTATGCAATATTTAAAGATACGAAACATATATCAAAAAGTAAATACACATAAATAATACATACAAACAAATTCAATAGGGCCTTTTGACTTTTTGAAAGTGGTTTGGAGTTTTCCAACGCTTATGAATAAAATCAACTTTATTTTTTTATCAGCGACATAATAAGCTTTAAAATACGAACTTAAAATAAATTGTTTGCAATTCCAGATAATATGCCACAATATTTATTCAGTTTAATAATATGTTTCCGGTAAAAAAAAATCTCAAAGTAATACCAAAAAGAGAATATTTATCGAAGAGGTTTTCTCCGATACAGAAGTCACAAATATTTGTTTTCGGATCATTCCCTTGATTCACCTTCTACAAAGTTTTTTTTTGTTCGTTCGCTGTCGATTTTGAAAAAAAAAGCAAGATTTATTTAAGAAAAAAAACACTCTAAAGAGTTTTTTAACAGCATTTATGGTACAGAATATTTATTTTAAGGGATATTTTAACAATTGAAAAATTGTCGAACTTTTTTGTGCTTAAATCGCTTTATTATCATTTTTGAAAACATTTAATAAATTTGTTGTTTCCAAGTCGTGTTTTGTGGCATAATATGTACACAAGTTTTTCCCTTTAAGTATTTACTACGTAGATTTTTACTTTATGATTATTTTTAGAACCTGCGTGTTAAGAAAGAATAAAAATAGGTAAGGCAAGCAAAGTGTGATTTTGAAACGTTTTATCGGGGGTATTAAATATATATATATATATATATATATATATATATATATATATATATTATTTTTTAAATATATTAAAGTACTCATTATGCGGCTGTTAAATTTATACTGAATCTTTAAATATTATTTTTTTAATTACCATTTAAAATATTTTTCAGAACTGTATATGAAATTTATTTGTTTTTATAGATTTTGTAACATTTTTAAACTGTTCAATGGACTTCATGTTCAAAACACATGGGGGAAAGAAACTAAAAGAAATATAGAGATACTTTACATTCAGAAGTACAATAGGTAATAATTTTATCAATAGGGAAGGTT